>CM053774.1:85752275-85789575 GCA_028658325.1 Potorous gilbertii
CAAATGGGGAGAAAATTTTGGAACCCAAAATCTTGTGAAAATGAATGTAAAAAGTTAAATAAATTTATTTTTAAAAAAAATTAGAAAAAGAAAAAGTAGCTATGGAAGAAAAGACCTTCACTCCTTACCCCAAGATTTCATTCAAGGGGGGAATTATGGGGTATTTGTGCTCAAGTTCCAACCTAAGATAATATTTTATGTGCTTATTTTATATGACCCCTGTTATACTGTAATAAAATTCTGTTGACACCAGTTGCCCCATTGACCTATTGTAATAGACAAGATCTTGGGGCCGAATGTATTGTTAACATATTTTTGCTTAATTTGATCTTTCCCATCCATCAACAGGTCCATGTGACCTCCTTAAATCACATGGAAGCCTAAGTCACATGTAGTGAGAGGAGCTTGCTGAATGGTTGGAACAGGAAGGGTGGAACAAAGCTGGGAGTAAGTTAGTGAGGGCAGGTAGCGTGGAGGAGAGAGAGGACAGAGGCAGGCACAGTTAGGGTGTGTTTACTTTCAGGAAGGCCCCAGCAGGTGATTATGAATATGCTGATATAGTTCTGAGTTGCAAAGTATAACAGACTCTCCAGATAGAAGACAGAAAAAAAAACATTTATTCAGACACCAGAAAGCCAAATCTATCATGGGAACCAAGAAGTCAACACACGTTAACACTGCAGGGGACAATTTCATTCTCAAGCCTTTCCCCACCCTGCCAGGGAAATGTACAATGAAAATGTAGTCCAGATGTACAAGGAAAATGGGTGGCTAGGCTGCACAGTATATAGAGTGGCAGCCCTGGAGGCAGGAAGACTTATCTTTCTGAATTTAAATCTGGCCTCAGACACCTACAAGCTGTGTGACCCTGGGCAAGTCACTTAACCATGTTTGCCTCAATTTTGTCATCTGTAAAATGAGCTAGAGGAGAAAATGGCATACCACTCCAGTATTTTTGCCAAGAAAACCCCAAATTGGGTCTCAAACCCAACAACAAAGACTACATGCAAGCATGTTAACTTTTATTAGGGGTGCTACAGAATTGGGCCAGAATTCAGTATTATAACAAGGTCATCCTTCATCAGAGGACTTTGTATCTGTTCATCTTGGGACCCAGGATTGTAAAAAATCATAGGAAAATAGAGGACCATCCTTAGAGATTCTATCCATGCATGGACTCTCAAACTCTGGGACTTCAAGAGGAAAGTTGAACTTTGCTATCTGGGGGGAAAAAAGCTTTCAGCATAGCAGGGAAGATAAATAGGAGGTATGAATTTGATATAAAAAGTAAAAAGAAAAAAGATCTTGAAATAAATAGTCTAGTTTGTTTGGGAGTTTGTTTTCACAGGAAAGAGAACAAAAAAATTAGTTAATATTGTGTGAGTTATTTTGAAACTATGTTAATTTTTAATACCATGGAAAATGTGTGGTGACCTTTTTGGCATTCTCAGAACTTGGTCTTTGGGGCCTCAGCATCCATGCTCCATTGCTTTATTAAAAAGTCATTAGTCTCCCAGTCTCGTTCTTCTATTAACTGGCTATGTGACCTTAGGCAAGTCACTTTCCCTCTGTTTGCTTCATTTTCCTCCTCTAACAAATGAAAGGACTAGACTAGATGATCACTAAGGTCCCTTCTGGCTCCAGAATTGTATGATTAATGTCCTATCCTCCCTGTGAGCTAACCCCAACTCTCACTCCCATTCATGGGTTAGGTCCCCTAAAAGAATTTCTACCTCAAGGTGATTTGTAGGTCCATACTTCTTAAACTATAGCTCATGAGCCCCTAGCAGTATACTTACTTTGTTAATCAGGCAGTAGAAATTTGAGTAGCTCAAAGCAAATAATTTGCTAATATGGCATACTTAGAATAGTAGCTACAAAACTTCTCCCCATAGATTCAGGGCATATTTTCCCAGAGTGAGAAGAGTGGGCACAAAGATGAAGCATGATGGGAGTGAGGAACACACATAGGAAATACATGTGGCCAAGACAACACAGATCTCCAGCACTATAGGGTCGCATAATCCTTTCTTTTTGCATGGAGCCCTCATGATGCTACTTCTTCAGTGTAATCTGAAGGTCACTCAATTGGGCTTGCTCCTCTCCAAAAGACAACTCTTAAATGCTAGGGCTAATTCTCTCTTAAATCCATAACTTGTATTCTCCATTGGTTCTAGGAGTCACTCTCCTCTGAACTTCCTCAATTAAGTATCTCCCTCACCTTCTGATGGGATGAATAGTTCTAATGAAAGACACTATGGCAGATGGAAGAATGAGTTGCTTGGGTGCCTGTGCTTGGACCCCAATTCCAAAATCATATTTCTGCCTAGCCTCAAAACACTGTCCCTGGCAGTTCCTCCCCAGCTCTAGAACAGCATGTCCTAGCAAAACACTTATCTCTCTTCCTGATACAGTAGTCAGCTGCACCTATATAATTTATTAGTTTGATCTGACTGTGTACTGGCTCATAAAGATATTTAGTACTCACTAGGTTATCTATACCATCATACTACCTCATTATATGCATTCTGGACTCCTCATTATATGTATCCTAGACTTAGATATTTATACACTCTATGTTATTTTGTCAAAACAAGACATTAATAGGGGGAGCCTAGGTATTCCTCAGTCATCCTTGACCATTAGTTGACTTAATGACATTGCAGGCCTAAAACCTCACCTCCATGTAGCCCCCAACTCCTTGGGATATTTCCCAATGAACTCTGGGTAAAATACTGGGCATGTTTCTTTAAGAGATAACCCCCTCCTTAACCATTCCTTAATCCCACCTTGAATCACATAGCATATTTAGCACATGTTTTCCTATAGTTTAACCTATGTAACCTTTACCTGTAGCCCCTTTAAAATCACAGGCTCCCTTAAGAGCTCTTGCCTGCTGAAAAGTGGAACAATAAATCTTTACCACCTTGACTTCAAGAACGCCTGAGTCTGCAAATTCATTCCAGACTAATTTGCCAGGGAACTCCAATCTTGAGGTTCCTGGATTTCATCAACCCCCATCAGTAGGAGAGAAGAGAGAAAGTCCATCCTGCCCTCTGATAGAAGTGAAACTGAGTCCTTTGGGATCTTCTGTCTCAATTGTATCCCAGAGCTGGCAAGCTTGCTTTTGGTAGGGCTCTAGGAGTGTGACTGATCTTTGGTCAGCCAGCAGCAAAATGCTCTTCTAATTCCATCAGAGAGAACTTATCTATACTTCCTAAACTTTTCTCCTAAACCCTTCCCTAATTACTTTCAAGAACATCCCCATCTCCCTAGTCACTCAGTGATACAATCTAATTGGCAACTCTGCCTCCTCACTCTCACACACTATCCCCCCCATATCCACATATTCCCCTCTTTCCTCTAACATAGCCACCACCCTAGTCTAGGCCCTCATTGACTCAATCCTAAACTATTACAGTACCTTCTGGTTGGCCTTCATGCCTCAAGTCTCTCCCAACTACAGTTCATCCTCCACTGAGGATGTCAACTTGCTCTTTCTAAAGGTCAGGGCCAATCATATTGCTCCCTACCCCATTTAGTCAACTCCAGATGCTCATTCACTTCCAGGATCAAATATAACTCCCCCCACCAATTTAAAAGCCCTTTACAATCTGGTCCCTTCCTACCTTTCCAGTCTTCTTACACTGCCCATTCCCTTCCCCCCACATACTTTACAATTCAGCAGATCTGGACTCGATGCTGTTCCTTGAACAAAACACTCCAACTGTTAACTCTATGAATTTCACTTGAAGGATTAGAAATGTCTGATGTTGACTCCAACATTTGGGTTGGAACACACATGAAGCTTAATGAAGACTACTGCCCTTGTTCCCTACCTCATGAAAAATGCTCTCTGACAATTAAATTACCCCATAGACCAGTTGTCTCCCACAACCCAATCCCATCTGCTGGCTCAGCCACTTTTGCTCCATAGTTTCCTATGAAGGAGTGACTAGACCACACCAAGCCTAAAGCCAACACCTGCATGTAAGCAGCAGCTTGGCCACTTGCTGAGGGCCAGGTGGACTCCTTGGAAAGAATTCCCCTAAAATTGAAACAGCAAAATCTTCTGCTGGCAAACAGATCTACTCCTTGAAGCAAAAGGCTCATTTTCCTCTGTCAGTAAATTTAAGCCTGACTCTAGGGACCAGTATGGGGGAGGGAGGAGATCTGTCTCCCATCCTGCTCTCTCCAAAGTTACTGATAAGCTCTCAATTGCTAAACCCCATGCCTTTTCTCAATTCTCATGTGTCTTGACCTCTTTGCAACATGACACTGCCGACCCCATACTCCATCTGGATCCTCTCTCTAGCCTGTTTTGTATTTCCTTGTACAGCTCCATGTTTTATCATATTGTTTTAACTTTTTAATTTTTTTTCAACTAACAAACATTTGTTTGCTCTCCCTCCCACATCCCTTCAACTCATGGAAAGATTGAAAAAAAAAAAAAGAAAGCCCTGGCAACAAATATGCATTGTCAAATAAAACAGATTCCTGAATTAGCCATGTCCAAAAAATATGTCTCATTCTGCACTCTGTCACTTCTCTGTCAAGATGTAGGTAGCATGCTTTAGAATTAGTCCTTCGGGAAACATAGCCAGTGCAATTTTTATGTCTTTCAAAGTTTTTTGTCTTTACAATGATCTTATTGTATACATTGTTCCCCTGACATTGTATACAGTAAAAGCAACATTGTGCGATGATCTGCTTTGATAGACTTAACTCTTCTCAGCAATGCAGTGATCTAAGACAAATCCAAAAGAGTCATGATGGAAAATTCTGTCCACAAAGAAAGAAACAACTATGGAGTCTGAATGCAGGTTCAACCATACTATTTTCTTTTTTTTTTCTTTCTCATGATTTTCTCCCCTTGTTCTGATTCTTCTTTCACAACATAACTAAGGAAATACGTTTAATATGATTGTACATGTATAGCCTATATCAGATTGCTTGCCTTCTAGAGGAGGGGAGAGGGAAGAGAGAGAGAGAGGGAGAAAAGATTTGGAACCAAATCTTATGAAACTGAATATTGAAAACTACCTTTCCACATAACTGAAAAAAAACAAAATACTGTTAAGTGAAAAAAAATTGTTTTGGTTTTATTCACTTCATTTTGCATTAGTTTACACAAGTCATCTCAGGGTTCTCTAAAACTATCCCTTTCATCACTTCTTATGACCCAATAGTATTCCATTATATTCATGTTCCACAGTTGTTTAGCCATTTCCTAACTGATGCCCCTCACCTTGCTTTCTAGTTCTCTGTCACTACAAATATATATATATATATATATATATATATATATAATATACATATATATGTATATGTGTGTGTATGTGAGTGTTTATGTATTTATACATATATATGTATAAACATATATATGACATAAATATTTTTTGTACACATGGGTCCTTATCCTCTTTCTTTGGGTACGTTTAGTAGTTGTGATATCACTGACCACTCTGGATTTTTATAACTGCTTTTTTTATATTAAATTATTTGTTTTCAGTGTTCTACAACAACTTCCATACATCTTAGATTTTTTTTCCCCTCCCTACCCCTCCTTCCACCCTCCCTTCCTACTCCCTCCCTGAGATGGCATACAATTTTATATACTATTAAGTACTTTTTCACCTTAGTCATGTTGCATAGAAGAATTAAAATGAATGGGAGAAATCATAAAACAAACCAAAATATAATACAAAAGAAAATTATCTGCTTCATTCTGTAATCGAATTCCATAGTTCTTTCTCTAGATGAGGAAGGCATTTTGCCTCAATTGTCCATTGGGAATTTTTTAAGTCCTTGCATTGCAATGAAGTACTCTACCAGAAAAATTCCTCATACACAATGATTGTTGCTGTGTACGAAGTTCTCCTAGTTCTGCTCCTTTCACTCAACATCAGTTCATATAAGTCTTTCCAGGCTTCTCTGAAGTATTCTTGCTCATCCTTTCTCATAGTACAATAGTGTTCCATTACATTCATATACCACAGTTTCTTCAGCCATTCCCAAATTGATGGGCATCCTCTTGATTTTCAGTTTTTGGCCACCACAAAGAGAGCTGCTATAAATATTTTTGTACACGTGGAACCACATTGCTTTTTTCTTCTCCTCCTGTTTATATCCTTTTCAATTTCCTTTGTTTACTCATCATTCAAGTCCTGTCTTTTATGTGTACATTATTCCAGAACCCTATCTTTACCCTCTTCTCTTTTCTCTCTATACTCTCTCTCACTGATCTCATCAGCTACCCTGGCTTAAACTATAAAACTATTCAAATGACTAACAGATCTACATATCCACCAGCTGCCAATGGGCCATTTCCAATTGAATGTACTATAGGCATCTCAAACTCAACCTATCCAAGATACATTCCCCTCTTCTGAATTTCCCTATTTTGGTTGAAGGCAATAACACCATTCTTCCTATCACCTGAATTTGCAATTCAGGGTCATGCCAAATCTTTATGCTCCCTCATGCCCTATATCCTTTCCATTGCCAAGTGTTGTAGAGTCTACCTCCACAATACTTCATACCTACACTCTCTTCTTTCCATTTACACAGCTACCACCCTAGTTCAGGCCCTCATCACCTCTTACCTAGACTATTGCAACATCCCCTTCAGTAGTTTTTCTGTCTTCAGTCTCTCCTCTCTCTCTCATTTTCCACAAAGCTCCTATGCTGATATTCCTAAAACCCAGATATAACTATGTCACTCCTCTACTCCACAAGCTCCAACGACTCCCTATTGCCTCTAATAAAAAAATGTATCCTCCTCCCTTTCTGGACTTATTCCACATTAGTCTTCTTTTTACAGTCCATATTAAAACCAAAATAGCTTTTGTGCTGTTCCTCATGCATAAAATCCTTCTCAAAGTGCTCCAGCCTTTGCTCCAACTGCTCCCCAGACCTGGAGTGTACTCTCCTCACCTCAACCTCATAAAATCTCTGCTTTTAAGATTCTCTTCAAATGCTATCTTCCACAGATGCTGTTGACCTCTCATGCCTCCTGTTTGGAAAAAAAATAATAATTTTGCATTTTTATATGTGTATGTATTTCCTAACATTGAACTATCTATAAGGTATATTGTCTCTTTAAGGCAATTGAACTATATATAAGGTACACTGTCTCTTTAATGCCTTTTCATATGGCACAGTTAAAGATGAAAAGAGCAGAAAAGGTTTGGTTTGGTTTTTTTGTGTAAGGGAAGAGATCCATATTCATTGTCAATGGAAGTAAGATATTGCCACTTATGTTATATATGAACATTTTGATACCTCATGAATAGGGGGAAACTGCTTTATTTTAAGGTACATGTTAAGATATGGGTATGATGAACTACAGTTTTCAGACAGGATTTAGGACAGTTTGGGAGGGAAAATGATCTACGTGACAACTTAGATCTCTTTGGTAACAATTCTTCACTTGGAGTGGAACAGTCTGATGATAGAAAGAATATGATATTGTTTATGTGTTAAAAACTAGAGAAATGTGAGCATAAAGAAAAACAGATTCAATGGTACTGAAGAGACAAACTGGCTTGCTGGAGTTTTGAGAGGAGGCATGATGGAACCTCAGCTAACTAGCAGACGTATTTTTATGACTAAAGGGAATAAAACCAAGCAAATGAGAAATAATGTGTAACCCGTTCAGACCAGGTCACTTGCATAAGACTCCCTTCATTATTGCCGGAGAAAATAATTAATTACTTGCTGCTCTGTGCCTGTGTGAAGGTTAGGGTTGGTGAAAATTTAGGAGATGGGAACTTCTTTCTCTTCTCCTGGCTTCCTGCTTTTACTGAGGATATATAAAGTCCCAGGTGCTCTTCAAGGAGAGGTGTCTGGAGGGAGACTTTGCAGTATCCTCTTGGTGAGATTGGGTGTTCTCTCTCTCTCTGTCTCTCTCTCTGTCTCTCTCTCTGTCTCTCTCTCTGTCTCCCTCTCTGTATCTCTGTCTCTGTCTCTGTCTCTCTCTCTCTCTCTGTCTCCCTCTCTGTGTCTCTCTCTGTCTCTCTCTGTCTCTCTCTCTCTCTCTCTCTTTCTCTCTCTCTCAGATTCATACACACATACACAACATACACCCCTTACAAATATAAATCTTTGGAGACTGAAATAGGGTTGGAAATGGATTGTCAATGTGAGAGGAGAACTGGGGGGAGTTGTAATTATTTTAAGTAAAAAATACATCACTGAGAATTAGGAGTCTCTCATTTAAAGACCCTGAATACAGCAATAGGGGACATCAGGAGAAGGACGAGACAAAATGGCTTCCCTATTGAAGATGAGGCAGTTAGAGGGAATCAGTTAAGAAATCACTTCAGCTGAGTGATTCTGATTGGTCAAAGAAAACTGACGTTATTTGCTAAGCACTCTAGTGAAGGCTATTGGCCTTGAGCATTACCTAGAGTTGGAGAAAGGTCAATGTGGTTTATTGCTCTCTGATGACCCCTCTGGCCTAAAATGGAAAAAGCAAAGGACCTTCGCAAAGGTTATAGCGTCCTGGTGAGGGACTTAAAAGAATGAACATGCTTCTGTGAGCTCTGCTCTGATTGGACAATGAAGCTTCTGGGTGACTAAACAACTAGTTGAACTGGTCCAAACAGCCCAGAGAGAGGCCCAGAGAGAGCCAGTTTGATGAGCTTGGACAGTCTCTGGTTTTAAGAGAACTTTAAGAGAAATGCTATTTACATTAAGAGCAAACACTTTCTAAATACCCATTTGAGGATAGTAGTTAATTAAAAAGAAGTTATGAAGGCTTATTATGGCAAAAGAGAGGAGATTTTTCCCAGCTAAAAGGTGATGAGTGTTAGTACTTAAGAATGAACAAAGAAATAGTGTCATGTGGCGCAGATATTCTTTTACAGGCCAGTAAGAATACAAAGTAATGAACACTAAACACGTCAAGTTTCCTCTCAAATGTGTTTCTCTGCCAGGTTCCTTTAAGTGTGTGACCATTCTTCACCACAGCTATTGAATACATTGGTTTAAGGATGTGGACTCAGTTTATATCGTATATATTTTCTTATTTATTTGCCTCATTATTAAACAAATGTCATTGCTAGTGGCTGATTAAGTATATAGAAAACATGTTGCTTGGGGGCTCAAAAACTAGTGTTAACTAATGTATCTTCCTTCAAGATACAGCCTTGAGAGAGTTTAAATGTAACCATGTACTGGTTGTCTATGTCTGGGAACTTAGAGGAGGCTGGAGGAATGAGCTGAACCTAGAAAAAAGTAGGGTGTCTCACATAGCTAGGTGAGATTGCAAGAGTCCATGCATGACACTGTGGGAACTGTGTTATACGTAGACCCTACCTGTATAAATAAGGTATTATTACATTTTGGAGAATTCCATGCTGACCGTCCCTCAGAGACCATGTATTACATCTTTGGAGGCAAGAACTATTTCATTGTTTTCCTTACATGGAAACATACAGTGTTAAGATCTATTTTTATTATTTTGGAATATTCCAAAATTTAACATTTTAGTTTAATTTCCTGGTCTCACTTGAATGATCAAATCAGTTTTCTCTTGAATAGAAAGATTAATAACAAGGAGACAAATTCCTGGTCTAAAGTCTTTTAGATTCATTCTTAGCAATACCCTAATAGGTTCCTAACCTCAATCAGAGTTAGAAAGGAATCTTTCTCCCTGCAGCAGATTGGGCTGGCAACCAAAACAAGGGCAAAAACATCCTTTCATTAATTCAGTTAAGAGTAGTATTTCTTTCTCCATTCTTGCCAATCCTGTATGTTTTCAGGAAGAATGACCTTCAGAGTTCATCAACATTTTAAGCTACTATTGTTCCATTTATGCAAAATTTTAAAACCTTAAATTAAACCTCATTTTTTTTACTTTACTTCTTTGTAGAAATTTTGATTCATAGTCACTTGAAAAGTTAAAGCCTAGATAGCATGGGCAGGTGAAATTTCAATTCACTGGGGAACTACCTTTCAAATCAATCTCTCCCTTTCTCTCTCATCAGTTTCTTATGCTTGAAAATGACTAAAAAATGAGTCTCTGACAGATGCACCAAACTAGCAGAGTACTGAGATTTCTTTCCCCCCAACATTTTTATCCCTAGTACCTAACACAGTGCCAGACACATAGAAAGTATGGTAGAAAATTAGCTGTCCCCTCTGAACTCTATCATCATCAAGGGTGACAGAGGGAATCTAATTAGACAAGGTTTAGAGATGGTTTTCTTGATGATATCAAGAGAATAAGGGAAAGACAAGGCAAAAAGAATATACTGAGGGAAGGGAAAGAGAGAAGAAGAAAGGAAGATTAGGGGAAAAAATATCTCATTTAAAGAGAGCTCACAAGTAGACATCTATCCAAACAGGGAAGAGGTAATGGAAGGGGCAGAAGACATTTAAGCTTCACCTCATTTGAACAGGTCAAAAGAGAGAATATACAAACACATTTGAATGCAGAAATGTATTTTACTCAACAGAGAAATTGGAAGGAAAAGAGAGAAGGGACAAAGAGAAATTAGAAGGAAGAGAGATTAATTAAGGGATAAGTCATAAGCAAAACAAATTCTAAGTATGTATAATATATTTTGGGGGTAGAAAAATGGGAATCTGGTAGGGTGCTGATAAATTGCAGACTGGCTGAACAAGTTATGGCATATAAATGTGATAGAATACTATTATGCTATAAGAAATAATAAAGGGGATGACTTCTGAAAACCTAAGAAGACTTGTATGAACTGATAAGGAATGAAAGGAACTGAAGCAGAACAATTTATACAATGATAATATGGTAAAGCCACACTTTAAAAGAATTAGGATCTCTGATAATATGGACCAACCTTGATTTCAGAGGACCAATGATGAAATATGCTACCTACCTTCTGATACAAGAAATGAAGAATATGAATATTATATATGTATGTATACACATATATGCGCACATATGCTCTCACACACATATATTAGACCTGTTTGATGTGGAAATTTGCTTTAGTTGATTCTACATGTTTATTAAAGGAGTTTGGGGGCAGGTAAGTGGCACGGTAGAGGTCTACTAGAATCAGACACACTTATCTTCCTGAGTTCAAATCCAGCTTCAAATACCCACTAGTTAGTCACCTGGGTTAGTCACAAATCTGCTCTTTGAAGAGTTCATACAAAGCACTCATTTGCTCTGAGAAAGAGTAGTTATAAGGTAGAATACAGGCATATTAGATTGCATGCTTCTCCCTTCTTTGATATTCAAACTGGATTTCTTTCCTCACTATGTATAGGAGTGGTTGGCTATTGTTGGGGGAGGTCAGACAGCTAGCTGCAAAATGGGCTAATGATAACTGACATTGGGAATTAGGATTGTGGGATTTCAGTTCTGTGTTCACAGCCCAAGACAGACTTTGTAGCCACCATTCAGGCACAGAGTCAGAAAAAGCCACGGGAATCAGATCAGGAGGTACAAGTCCAAGAAACAACTGTGAGGACCCATATTTCCATCTGTGGAGACCCAAAGTCCCAGCAAGAGAGCTGGAATGGACCAGAATCCAAAGTAACCAATCAGGAACTAGAATGCAGACAGCAAGAAACTGGATTGGGTAGTGAGCCAGGGCAGTTGCTGAAAACTTGGTGAGAAAGCCAGGGACTCTTCTTCCAATTTCCTATGCTTCCCAGTGCTTGTAGCTTCTGACCCCCTACACACAAGGCTTTCTTAATCCCTTCCAAAAACTTCAGGAGCAGATGGTGTGGGACCATTTCCCAGGCATCACAAAGAAATGGGAAGTTCAGCAGGAAGATGTTCGGATATGATTCCATGAAGCACTCCACTTTAGATAGTTTCTTTGCCATTTTGCTATGTTTAATAAACCATGTGGTCAGAGAGAAGATGATTGCCTAAAAATCAGCAACATAGCAAGTCAAAAGACAGAAGAAATTTCACAGAGGTCAAATAGGGGCTAAAGCCACAAAGATTATGATATTTCAATAATCCTGACTCATCTTTTATATCACATCCTAAATTCATTCATAACCCCAGTCAGGAAAGGTTTCTCCTTGCTCAACTCTTTTTTTAAAAAAGCAGAGATAGATAGATAGATAGACAGATACGTAGATACATAGATATATAGACAGATATAGATAAATTATAAAGTATATGTGTAATATATAGTACTGATAGATATTGACATATGTACACAGATATTTCAATCATCAAGCATTGCCCCCCTAATCCCCACTAAAATAACAATGATGACAAAAAAGAAATACAAAATTCTTTTTAATAAATAAGCATAGTATGACTATAAATATTTGTAATGTTTGCTCTTTTGCCTTGTCAATGGGTGGGAAAGAGGAAAAGGAAGAGAATTCAGAACTGAAAATAAAATAAAATTGAATTTAGAAAAATAAAAAAAGCATAGATAGTAGTTCTTTCCATTGAAATGGAGGCAATGCCCATAAATTGGGAAATGGCTGAATAACTTACGGTATATGTGTGTGTGTGTGTGTGTGTGTGTGTGTGTGTGTTTGTGTGTGGTCTGTATGAGGAAGAGAATTTAGAACTGAAAATAAAAAAAAATTGAATTAAAAAAGAAAATAGCATAGACAGTAGTTCTTTCCATAGTGGCAAAGAATTCAAAACTGAAGCAATGCCCATCAGTTGGGGAATGACTGAATAAGTTATGGTATATGTATGTGATGTAATGCTATTGTACTATAAGAAATGATGAAGGCTTTTTTAGACTACCCTAGAAAGGCCACCTTTCTTGCTGTCTCTACTTCTCCCCTGCTCCCACCATTTCACTCCCTCTGCTCCTCTTTCTCTAATCTCAGGAAATCTAATCAAACCAATACTGCCTTAGCTACTAGAAAGGTCATGCCAATCAGCTTCCCTATGTCTCCACTCACCATTTTTGAGACTTCCCAAACCAAAACACCCCTTCCTGGTTACCATTCCTATATTTGTAATCTCCAGTTATTTATAAGGCTTACACTGCTTTAAGGGCAGAAACTGTCTTTTTTTATCTTTGTATGGACTTAGCAGGCACTCAATAAATGCTTTTTCACTCAAGTAAGTAAGGATTTATTAAGGGTCTGCTATGTGCCTGGCAATGTGCTAAGACCTAGTGATTAAAAAAAAATAACAGACAATAACAGATCCTGTTCTTGGGGAACTCATGGAGGACACACAAGGCAAAGAAGTGATATGTCCAAAGAAGTGATAAAACAAGGTAAATTCAAAGGGAAGGCACGAGCACTAAGTAGGATCAGACTAGAAAAGTCTTCTCGCAGGAAGTGCGATTTAGCTGAGCTGTAAAAGAAGCTACTTATTCACTAAAAGCTAAATTGTGGAGGATCTTGAATTCAAAGCTAAGAAAAGATCATTTTATATTATTGTTTTCCTTTTACTTATTTCTTATAGTCATCTAAGTAGACATTTGCACATTTAGAAAACTTTGCACATAAGAGAACAAATGTTCATTTAAGTTGAAATAAGTAATGTTTCTTTGCAACTGGAAAATTTGACTTTAAACAATGCAGGAAATAACAAATATGAGTTCAGTTTCGTATCTGTTCCTTACAGATTACCAAAGAATTGAAAGAGTTGTGTTGCTGTTCAATCACTTTTGACTCTTTTTGACCCACGGACCATAGTATGCCAGTACTATCTTTGGGGTTTTCTTGGCAACAATACTGGAGTGGTTTGCCATTTCCTTCTCCAGTGGATTAAGACAAACAGAGGTTAAGTGACTTGCCCAGGGTCACACAGCTGGTGTCTAAGGCCAGATTTTAACACAGTTCTGCCTGATTCCAGGACCATCCACTAAGTCACTTAACCTTCTCTTTAAAGAGTTCTGTGATGGTTTTATTATAGGCACTGGTTTTCTCACTATTGCAGGAAAGCATAAGGATGAGCTTTGAAAAAAAAAGTTTTGTCAAAATCTAGCTTTAGGTAATCTGAAAACAAGATTGATTTTTCTCAGTTACAGATTTTAAAAATTAAAGCCTCTATTTGTTGAGTCTGGTAAGATGATAAGTGGGTCTGACTTCACAAGGATTTTTGTTGCAAAACAGATAGAGCCAAAACATTTAGAGGAAAAGAAGCTGAGACCTTACATTCCCTTTTAAAAATGAATCTTGGATCTATCCCAACTTACCCTTCCTAATTGTTTATCCAGAAGTATTTCTGTGTCAAAGCCCCTATTTGAAACTATTGTTGTTCAATCATTTAAGACTTCTCACTCTCCATCACCCCATTTCCAGTTTTCTGGTTTGCCTTTTCCTTCTCCAGCTCATTTTACGGATGAGCAAATGGAGGTAAACAGGACTAAGTGACTCATCCAGGGTCACGTAACTAGTAAGTGTCTGAGGTCAAATTTGAATTCAGGTCTTTCTGACTCCAGACACAGCACTCCAAACTGTTCTGCAAACTTAGAAGTAATAATATTCACAACTGATATTATTTTACGGTATACCTATCATTTTATCTGACAGGGATATTTTTTAAAATTTTCCGAAGATATTAAGACAGAGAGAAACCAAACACAAAGGTGATCTTTTAAGGCAAATGGGATTTCCTGACTACAAAGCAGGAACGCTAAATATTTTGGTGAAACTAAGATGTTGGGATGACAGATCCGAATGCAATATAAAGACTATAGGAAAGTCACACTGACTCACACAGGGTCACAGGATCTGCCAGATTTTGAGCCAGAGGGGAACTTAGAAGTCATATAGTGAAGCCCATCATTTTACAGATGAGTCTCCAAGACGTTAACTATTCTATGCTCACAGTCCCATAGGTAATTAGTAGCAGGGGCAGAATCTGATAGGGTCGACATGTTGGTTTATTTCGTTGAACATTTTCCTCTTTTTCTGAGGGGCGTGCCCTACATAGGGGAGGAAAGAAAGTTTTATTCAGAAATGAAGGGGAGAAAAAATAAATGTTTGGGTAGTTCGTTTGGTTGATTTTTTTTTAGTGAACCCATAATTCCCAGGGAAGATCTCCATCAACCAGTATGGATATGCATTTTCTCTGTGATTTACAGTATTGGAGAGTTAGCCAGGGCACTTGGGCAGTAATTGGCTGGCCCTGTGGATAGAGAAGACTGGGGCACTGGATCTGGAGTCAAGAAAACATGAGTCCAGATATGGCCTCAGACATTTACCAGTATGACCCTGCGCAAGTCACTCAACCTTGTTTGCTTCAGTTTCCTCATCTGTAAAATGAGCTGTAGAAGGAAATGGCAAACTACTCCCATATCTTTGCCAAGAAAACCCCAAATGGAGTCATGAAGAGCCAAATACAACTGAAGAAAAACAAAAAAGCCAGGGCACTAAGATTAAGTAACTCATCTGAGGTCTCAGATCCAGCATGTGGCAGGAACAGAGCTTGAAAATCAATCTATCTCAGAACTAGGAGAACACTGTACACATAGTAACAGCAACATTGTGCAATGACCAACTCTAATAAACTTATCTCTTCTCAGCAATGCGATGATCCAAGACAATTCCAAAGGACTCACGATGGAAAATGTTATCTACATCCAGAGAAAGAACTATGGAATCTGAATGCAAATATGAGAATACAATTTTCTCTCTTTTTTGTTTTTTTCTTATTATTTCCTTTTGTTCTGATTCTTTTTTCACAACATGACTAATGTGAAAATATGTGTAATAGAATTATGCATGTATAACCTATATCAGATTGCATGCAGTCAGGGGAAGGGGAGGGAAGGGAAAATTTAGAACTCAAAATCTTATAAAAGTGAATGCTGAAAACTAAAAATTAATTAACTGAAAATTAAAATAAAAGAAAATAGCGATGAACCTGGAGTCAAGAAGACAAGTTCAAAGCTGACCTCGGATACTTACTAACTAGTTGTGTCACTTAACCATGGCCTGTCTCAGTTTCCTCAACTGTAAAATGAGAATGATAACACCATCTACTTTATAGTTATTGTGAGGCTCAAATGAGATAATATTAGTAAAGTGCTTAGCATAATGCCTGAAAAAATCCAGAGCTATGTGTCAAGTAGATAAATGCTGCTTTTCTTACCATCCCTGGTGTTAGTACTACTGATGATAAATTACCCCTTTTTCCCCTTATTTTACTGACTCCATAGCCTTCTGTCTTGCTACAGTGAGTAAAGGTCATCTTCCTGCACCCAGCACCATTTACTATACTTTTCTGATTTCCATATCAACACCAACTTCCATTTCTTCTGTTACAGTTTTTCGTTTATTCTATGAACAGGTGGCACAAAGCCTGCCCAGAGGACCAGTGAGAAGACTGACGAGTGTTTTCAGAGATAGCTAAATTCAAATGTAGTTTAGAAGCAAAAGGAACATTCCATAAAATTGGAGGAATATTTTCATTCATTGAATTTAATTATTAAAAACAGTAGGGTAACCCATATTCCTGTATCAAGTTACAGGCAAGGAAAACAGAAATCTCAGAGAAAATTTTTATTAGAATTTACTAGACTTCTGAAAGCACATAAGAAAACAAAAGATAATCCATTTCTGCATCTATCAATACAATGCCCAGTGACTTCCCTCTCTATCTGACTCTTTGCCTCCACTAAAATGAAAATATTGGCCACCCTTAACCACATGCACTGCTCCTTCAATCATTGATGCTTCTGAGTATTCTTCTCTGGGGAATAAGAGCCTCCATTGAAATGAGAGCTTCTCACATTGTTATACCAACAATAAAAATTTAAAATCTTTACCCCTGGATATTGTAGGTCTGCAGACAGTAATGGCATTGTCCTTGACTGCAGATGCAAAAGCATATTCATTTCCTGTTAGACTGAGGTATGCTAATGGACTTTCCACTGCAGTTCTTTTAATGACTTGTTCTAGTGGAGATATAGACAAAGACAAAGATGGGAGCAACAATGCCATCTTCTGACATAGCTCCTGTGAGAAAGGGAACTCTTGGAATGTTCTGGAAAAAAATTCCACGTTTTGGAGACCCAAAAATTTGGGCTTAGTGATTGGTCTTACTGGTCCCACCTCCAATTTCCAGGATGATACCCAGATAAATTTAGGTTTGGTCATTAGGTCAATAAATAGACAAACCTGGGGAATGGAGTAGGGGAAGAGGAAGAATAGGGAAGAAAACATCTTTGTGAACCCAGAAAATAATTTTAAATATTCCCTTCACTTGGAGACCTTGGAGAATGTATTAAATTCACCAATAAACATAGCAATGATTGGTCATGCCTACACAAGTCCAAATGAAGTCACTGTCATAGAGAAGAGGTCAAAGGATTGAACATACAGTTTTTAGAAGAGTTCTTAACCTTTTTTATGTTATGGACCCCTTTGGCAGTCAAGGATTATTCTCAGAAAAATACTTTTAAATGTTTCAAATAAAATCATAGGATTATAGAGAAAACCAATTATATTGAAATGCATTTCTGTATAGTTTTATTAGATCTTGTTTCCCCAAATTTATTATTTGTTTTCAATTTTCAACAATTATTTCCATAAGTTTTAAATTTTCTCCTCCTTCCTTCCCAAGACAGTATGCAATTTTATATGAGCTCTACACATACTGTTTTATTAACACATTTTTACATCAGTCATGTTGCATAAAAGAATTAAAATAAATGAGAAACCATGAGAAAAAAAACAAACAAAACCAAACATAACACAAAAGAGAAAATAGTCTGCTTCATTCTGCATTCCAACTCCATAGTTCTTTCTCTGGATATGGATGGCATTCTACATTTCCTTTAGAAATATTTTGGGTCCTTGCACACTATGGTTTTGTAAAAACAAATTCATGGACCCCAAATTAAGAATTCCTATTTTAGGTGGTCAAAAGACATTGGTTCTAGATCTGAAATGGATTTTTTTGGACATCTTGCCTATTTTATGCATCAGGAAACTAAGGCCCAGAAAGATTAAGTGACTTACTTAAGGTGACCCAGGCAGTGAATGTCAAAGGTGGGATTTGAATCAAGGTCTTTTGAGTTCAGAGCCATTGTCACTACAATGTAAATAATGAGCAACCAGACAAAAAGTACTTCAAATAACATAAATGCAATTTAAAACAACTCTGAGGTCTCACATCATACTCATCCAACTTGGAAATGTGATAAAATAGAGAAATGGTTAATGTTGGAGGGAGATTGGGAAAACTGGAGCAACAACTTGAATCAGAGGATAGATGGACTTGGGAGCCTGGAGGAACTGGGTTTGAATTTTGTCTCAGAAACATATTGTACTAACTGTGTGAGCCTGGGTAAATAAATCTCTTAATCACTGTGAGTTTCAGGGATCTCATGTGTAAAGTAAGGGATAATGAAAGCATCTACTTCCCAGGGTTATTTGTTGTTGCTGTTCAGTTATTTTTAGTCATGTCCAACTCTCTGTGACCCCATTTGGGGTTTTTTGACAGAGCTACTGGAGTGGTTTGCCAACTCATTATCCAGCTCATTTCACAGATGAGTAAACTGAGGCAAACAGAGTTGAGTCACTTGTCCTGGGTCAGACAGCTTATAAGTGTTTGAGGCTAGATTTGAACTCAAAGAGATGGGTTTTTCTGACTCCAGGCCCAGTGCTCTATCTACTTCACTATATAACTTCCCCTGCTTCACTACCCCAGGCCCACCCCTGCCCTGGCCCCACTAGGATTGTTACAAGACTGAAATGATACAACACCTGTAAATCACTTTATAGATTTTTTCTTTTTACTTTACTGATATTAAAGAGTTATAAGGATTGGCTGCTATTATTATTCCAAAAATTCTATTGATGGAGTTGTAAATTGGTGTTACTATTCTAGAAAACAATTTAGTATTTCACAAAAAAGATTACTACACTGTTTACATCTAACTGCTTTCGGCAAATATCTCAAGAACATAATTGACAGAAAGATCATCTATATACCAAAATTTTCACAAATAGACCTTTTATAGTAGCAAAAAACTGCCAAGATAGTGTCTATCAATTGTGAAATGGATGAACTATATATGGTATATGAATATAATGAAACATTATCAGCATGTAAGAAACAACAAATATAAGGAATTCAGAGGAACATGGGAAGATCTACAAGAACAGATACAGTACAAAGAAAACAGAAGCAAGGAAACTACAAAAATTAACTACAATATAAAAATGAGAAAGGGTCCTACATGTACAAAAATATTTACAGCAGCTCTCTCTGTGGTGGCCAAGAACTGGAAATTGAGAGGATGCCTATCAATTGGGGATGGCTGAACAAGTTGTGGTATATGAATGTAATGCGATACTATTGTGCTATAAGAAATGACTAACAGGAAGACCTCAGAGAGGCCTGGAAGGACTTATACGAACTGATGCTGAGTGAAAGCAGCAGAACCAGGAGAACTTTGGACACAGCAACAACCACAATGTGTAAGGAATTTTTTTGGTAGACTTAGTACTTCATTAATGCAAGGACTTAAAAAATTCCCAATGGACTCTTGAGAAAAATGCCTTCCTCATCCAGAGAAAGAACTATGGAATTCGATCTCAGAATGAAGCAGACCATTTTCTTTTGTATTATGTTTTGTTTTGTTTTATGATTTCTCTCATTCATTTTAATTTTTCCATGCAACATGACTAATACGAAAATGTATTTAATAAGAATATATGTATAGAACCCAAATAAGATTGCAAACATCGGGGAGGGAAAGGAGAGAAAATCTAAGACTTATGGAAGTGATTGTAGACAACTGAAAACAAATTTTTAAAAAATTTAAAAAATTAACTACAATGATATGACTGAAAAGAAAAACAGCTGAAAGATTATTTTCAGTGAGCAATCTTGGTTCCAGAGAAAAAGGATCCCTCCTCTCAAGAGGAATGTAGATGAGGAATACAGCATGCATGCTTAGATTTGGTGCTTTGTTGGAAGGTTTTGCTCAACTGTTTTCCCTTGTTGCAAGGGAAGGCTCAACAGCAGAGAGAATATATCAGGAAATGACTGCAATATAATAAAGATAAGCATCAGTGAAATAATTAAAAAAAATTATGTGAGGAAAATGAAAGGGATCACTATGTCTGACCAAAGGGAAAGACTAGAGATCTGTCACCTGTCTCGCTATACTGAAGACACAGGTAGTAAGATGACTGGCAAATGATTAGCAGAGTTAGAGTGAAATGATTATTGCAACAATAATACTCTGTGATGGACAAATTCTCATATTTTCACCAAGGAACACAATGAGGCTTATGTGGATAGGGAAGAAGAAAGTTCAAAGAACCCAAGCAATCCTGGACTCTGAAACACCATCATCATGAGTAATATCCTTCTGTCTTTGTTTTCCCTATGGGACAACTGCCATGTGTAAAGGCAACCACACAGGATGTGTGCACAGGTTTTTAGATCTGCTTTACAAGGAAAGATAGCTGTTTAAGGGGTCAACAATCTTTTTTAAATTACATTCACTAGTTTAGGGGAAAAGTTAGCAAACTGAACTTTAAATAAAATACAAATACAGAAAATAGAAGCAGAGAAATGGAGTCCAACAGATAGGGCTGTACTGCCTGAATTAAAGCAATATTGCTATACAGTTTACATACATCTCTGGATCGAACCTTTGCACTTGAGCAGTGGGGGAGATCTGAACATATGGTCACTCAGAATCTCAACAAGAGAATCACCAGATCCTTCTCATAAGTGACCTCATAACCTCACCTCAGAGTATACATACCTTTCTCAGAGTCAGAGGGCCATCATGACTCAGTGCCAAATTAGAAATTGTCAAAAGGTAAGCCTCCCCTTATCAAGCTTCCCTTAATGGACTCCACCTGAGGCCTATTAAAGGGCAGGGAAGATCTTAAATCCCATTAACATCACACTGTGGAGTAAAAGGATAAGAAAAGAGGAAAGGGAAAGGAAAGGGCCAGAATAGTAACATCGGAGTAATTCTTCTTTCCTTAGCTAAAGTAGGGATAGAGCACAGAGGTCTGGCTACAGCACTTTTCTGCTTTGGTCTCTGGGATTACATATAAACTCTGGCTCCAATCTATTATTCCAGACGTATTTATGCTCCTCTTTAGGGCAGCTAGGTGGCAAAGTGAATGGAGCACTGACCATGGAGTCAGGAGGACCTGAGTTCCAATCTGGCCTCAGACACTTGACATTTAATAGCTGTGTGACCTTGGGCAAGTCAATTAACTTTGCCTTCCCTCCTCAAAAAAAAAAAAAAATAATGCTCCTCTCCATATATACCAGCCAAGTCAGCTAATAAATTATTACTTAGATGTGTCACTCTATCTCCTGTTCCTCTGCCTTGCATTTAGCTTTCCAAGTCTTTCAACCACACCTCCTCCTTCAGTGCCTGGAATATACTAGCATCTACCAGAAGGCTGTATTTTGCTGCAACCCAGGAAGGCACTGCCTGGGAATCTCCCCCTTCTCTTTTTTAAAGCTGTATTTGGGAATTCAAATTCATGTGGTTTCCAAAGAGGCAACCCCCATATTGATGCAAACCAAAAAATTCCTCCAAACTTCTCTATCAAGGACACTGCCATGCTTCTAGTCACCTAGGTTCACAAGTTCAGTGCCCACCTCACTCAGCTCCACACTGCCAATCAGCCCACATATCTAATATGTTGCCAAAACTTGCACCTTCTATCTTTATCCCATTTCTCTCCCATATGTCCCCTCTTCTCCATCCCCACAGCCATCACCCTAATTCATACCATCACCTCTCACCTGAATTATTGCAATAGTCTCTTAATTGGTTTCTGTACCTCATCTCTGCCCTCTCTAATCCATCTTTCACGCAACTTCCAAAATGATTTTTCTAAAGCATGGGTATGATCATGGCAACCTCCATTCCCTGCTCACTAATACTTACTCTATAAACTCCAATTGTTCCCTATTACCCTTAGAACCAAATACAAACATCACTGTCATTTTAAAATGCTTCATATCTGGTCCTTTCCAGTCTTCTTACATATTATTCCCTTATACACATCCAGCTATACTATCCTACTTGCTTTTCCTCACACATAACACTCATCTCCAGTCTTCATACATTTGTATTGGCGGCCCCCCATGCCTCCTCACCTCCACTTCTTGAAATTCCTTATTTCCTTTAAGACTCAGTTCAACAAGTTGTGGTATATGATTATAGTAGAATACTAAGGTGGTATAAGAAATGATGAACTCAATGGTTTTGGAAAAACATGGAAAGACTTGCACAAAATAATGTGCAAAATTAGCAGAACCAAGAGAACACCGTACAACAGTAACAGCAATATTGTTTTATGAACAGCTTTGAACAAATAAGTTATTTTGACTATTATAAATACCCAAATTAACTCTAAAGGACATCTGAAGAAAGACACTATTTGCATTCAGAGAAAGAACTGATAAATAGAAGAATGTATAGAATAATGTGACATATACACCAATATGTGTCTAATGATAGCCATCTCTAGAGTGGGTGGAGGGGAAGGAAAAAGAAATTTATATGATAATTTTGTTGCATATTTGAAAGGAATAGCAAATTGTGCATAGTAGATTTGTAGTTTCCCATGCAATTATCTTTTTATTGGGCTGTTGTGGAAATGTTTATTTTATTCTATAAATTAAAAATAAGAAAGACTCAGTTCAAGCACCTTCTACATGAAAGTCTTTCCTGATTTCTCCTCATAAGAGTACTTGGTATTCATTTACTATATATTCCATATATTCTTAAGAATGTACACATTGTCTTCCCTGGTAGAAAGTAAACTCCTTAAGGACTAGTCTAACCATTCTGGAAAGCAGTTTGGAATTATACAAAGAAAATCACTAAAATATCTGTGTCCAACTAGAATTTCAATTACTAGACATATGCCCCAAGGAGGTAGGGGAGAAAAAGGATCCTAATATACCAAGATATTTGTAGAAGCACTTTTTTTTGATAATAAAGGACTGGAATTAAGAATATGTACACTGACAGGGGAATCACTAAAAAAGCTGTGGTAACAAACATAATGGAATACCATGAGAACAGCCAAGTATGGTAAGATCTATACGAACTGATCTAAAGCAAGAAAGTTTAATCAGGAAAACAAGACATAAAGTGAAGATGATAACGTAGATAGAACAAAAATGAAATGGAAAATGAATGTTTGAAATGATAATCAAGCTTGACCCCAAAGAAAAGATATGAGAGGATACCTCCTTCCTTTCTTGTAGAGATGAAAAACTACGGGAGTGTAACACCATATATAATATTAGATTTTTTTGGATATATTTGTTAATTTTGCTAAGCTGCTCTTTTTCCTCTTTTTTTAAAATTCTTTGTCATACGGTGAAGGAGTGGGAAAGATGGAAATATAGGGAAATGTAAATAATAATAACGAATAAAATATTGTTAATAATATTTAAATAATAAAATATCATTTTTATATATTATATAATTGTACTACTATATTATATTAATATATTATGTTATATAATTATATAATATATAATATATTAAAAATAAGATATCATTTTTTAAAAAATTAAAGAAAAACGCACAACTAAAGCCTTCTGTGTACACCAGAAGTATATAGCTAAATAAATAATAGTTTGCACTCACATGGCACTTTACAAGTATTCTTTCATCTGATCCTTACAACAGCCCTGGGAGGTCGGTGCTATGGTTACTCCCATTTTACAGATGTGGAAATTGAGGCACACAGGTTAAGTGATTTGCCCAGGGTCATACAGCTAGGATCTAAGTAAACTCTGATTTTCCTCACTAGGTTCAACACTCTACTTCGCCACCTAGTGGACTAAAAAACAACAACCATTTATTCTTCATTTTCATAGCAGACTAATGAATATTTGCCTGGATTAGGCTGTTTAATATAGATCACTACCAAATTCTAATGTCTCTTTTAAAGCAATTACCACATTCCCTTACATATTCTCTTTCCCACTTCCACTGATTCTCTGGTGACAGGAGATTCCCCATCCTACCCATCTTCCTCAGATTACCCTTTTTTCTCCGCTTAGACCCAAAATGTCATTGGCCCAGGGAACGCTTGGTAAGAAAACTCCTTTTACCAGGACAGACCTACAACTGTTCTGTGACTTCCTGTCTTGGAGGGCTATCTAGGGCACCTACAAGTTGTGATTCCCCATGTTGTGTGTATGTGTGTGTGTGTGCGTGTGTGTGTGTGTGTGTGTGTGTGTGTGTGTGTGTGTGTGTGTATCTCACACGATGTCAGAGGAAGAAACCAAAAAATGCCTCCAGTCTCTAACCCTACCCCTGTCTACTCCCTAGCACACACTGTCTCTTCCCTTGTCCTTCCTAAAATATGGTGCTCAGAGCTGAACACAGAACCCCAGATACGGTCTCACAAGGACGAAGTAGTAATCTTCATTTTCTTAATTCTAGACGCTATATAACCTGAGACTGCATTAATTTGGAGGTGGAAAGTTGAAGAATATGAGGGGAAATTTAGACAATGTAAAGGAAAAAAGAGATCAATTTATTTTTTTTTAACATTTTGGCTGCCATATCACACTGATGACTCATATTGAAGCTAAACATATTTCCCTATAATGGTTAATTATTAAAAAAAAAACCTAATCATCCTCTTTTTTTCCTTATCCTAATTATAATACAGCCTAAAAAACAATCTGGAGTAGTGTGTAGAAAGCTGGCCTGAGTCGGGGAAGATCTGGGTTCCAATCTTGCCTCTGCCATTTACTGATTTTGAGACTCCAGGCAAGTTTCAGTTCCACCTCACCCTGGCAACTTTCAATTTTTTAAATTTCTTTTTCTTGAAATACAGAACTTTGGTTAGAAACTATTTAAAGTAAAAAAATAAAAAATAACTTGTCAAGAAAGACCAGATTTCTCGTGGTAGATCCCAGCAACTTTCTAAAACATCAAATTCCATTCAAGTTGCTGATCTGCACTGGCAAACTGTTTGCACTTCTGGTGTTCCCTTATACCAATGAAATCTCAAGTCTGGACCATGATACTTTACAGTTATCTGGATTAACTGTCATCATTTTCTGGCTTTTTGAGATCTTTCTGGATCACATTCTATCATCCAAAAGAATTAATCAACCCTTCCAATTTTATAGGGCAAACTAGGTGAAGCTGTGAATGGAGTGCCAGCCATGGAGTCCAAAGGACTGAGTTCAAATCTGGCCTCAGACACTGTCCTGGCCAAGTTCCTTAGTACAGTTTGTCTCAGTTTCCTCATCTGTAAAATGAGCTGGAGAAGGAAAAAAGCAAACCTCTTAAATATCTTTGCCAAGAAAATCCCAAATGAGGTCACGAAAGAGTTAGACTCAAATCAAAACCATTGAACACATTGAATTTTATGTCATCTAGAAATGTGAAGGGCATGATATCAATCTCCTTCATTCACGGCACTGATGAAAATGTTAAACAGAAAAGGACACTTGGAGAATGAAGGCACAGGAAATGAAGTTTGGTAGCCAAAGGAAACAGAGAAGCAGCCTAAGGAACTTAAGGTTAGCATTTAAGAATATAAAATACAAGGGGATAATGCTTTGTAATGTTTGTTTTTGTTCATGATTTGCTTCAGAAATTATATATTTTGACCAAGGCCAAAATAATGGTAACTGCTGGTATTTCTTTATGTAACCCACTTGGCTTCGTAACCTTCTATGTGCATTATTTCATATTGCTTTTGATGTAGGTGGTCTGTAGCTTGGGCCTCCCTAAAGGATAGTTTTACCCCAAATCCAAGACTTTGGGCTTGGAATAAAATTAAGCAAGCAGAGCCAAAGATGCAGAGGAATAACGAGAGAGGTAACACTCTTGGAATTCAGTTTATTTCACATCTGTGGTACTGTTTCCCAGAATGCACAATGAGTTTAAATGCACACTATTTTTATTATTACACAAGGGAATCTGGGAATATAAATTATACATAGTTCATAAGTTACTTCTACAAGAAAAAATAATAGGATTCAGCAAAAAGAGTGCTAGCTCTGAATTCAGAGAATCCAAGTTCAAATCCCACTTTCCAATCCATGGAACTTGGGCAAAACCCTTATCTTCCAGGACTTCAACCCCCATAACATGGGGGTGTTGGACTAGATGACCTCTGAGGGACCCTTAGGCTCTGGATCTAGGATCCTATGACTCCACGTAGCCCATGCAATTTAATTGTATGTTACACATATGAAACATCAGTTCATCTACTCTAGTGTCTTTCTGTCTCGTTGCATGAGAGATAGTTAGAGAGCTGGACCAGGTGACTTGGATTCAAATCCTACCTCTGACATTTACTGTGTGATCATGAATAAGTCATCTACCCTCTCCAGGCCTTAGTTTCCCCATATGTAAAATGGAGAAAATAATACTTGCAGAATTTTTGTTAGGAAGGCATTTTGCAAGCCTTAAACATTACACACATGGAGGAAGGGGGGAAGTTTATGTCTTCTTTATTAGCCATTTATTTGTTTTTCTGTATTTTATTGATCTTTTGTTTCTAAGCCACCTTCATTTCCTTCCTAGAGAGTCATCCTCTCTAATGTAGTTTAGAAAACAGCGACAGAGAGAGATACGGAGTAGTTCAACAAACCTAATCAACACATCAAATTAAGTCTGGCAGGGCTGGGCCTAAAGTCTAAAGAACCTGAATTCAGCTCCCGTCTCAGACTTTTATTGGCTATGTGACCCTGAGCAAAAAACTACTTCCTCAGTTTCTTCACTTATTAAAAAAAAAGGAGATTGGATTCAATGACTTTTAAGGTTCCTCCTAGCTCTAAATTCATAATCCTATGACTATATTCAGTGTTTCACAGTCATAATTCCTGCCTCTGCAAAGAGAGGGTGGTAGAATTTCTCATCTCTCCTTCAGATCCAAAGCCGAGTTATTATTCTAATTCAGTCATGAGTTCCTTGTCTGGACAGAGCCTTTGGAAGATGTTCTATTTTGGCATGCTTTGCTTTTGTTTTGGTTACTTTTAGCCCTTTCTACTCCAAAGCCCAGTCATTTTCTTCACCTCTCTTTAGGTGTGAAGTCTGGGCAGATTTCAGGTTTTCTACCCCTTCACATATGAAGTGCTGACACAGCCAGTGATCCTCATATTATGCATTCATAAATCTCTTGCTTCTGCTGTGTTCCTACTATATTCAAGGAGACTACGGATCTATGAAAGCAGGAAGGCAAAGTTGAGGTACAGACCTCTAAGAAGGCAGCAGCTTTACATCTACTCATAGGTTAATAGAGGAAGCAGAGAGGCCTAAACCAACTCCTATCATGTCCAATTCTTTGTGAAGATCCCATTTGGGGTTTTCTTGGCAGAGGTACTGGAGTAATTTTGCCATTTTCTTCCCCAGATCATTTTACAGATGAGGAAACTGAGACAAACGGGGTTAAGTGACTTGCCCAGAGTCACACAGCTACTAAGTGTCTGAGGCCAGATTTGAACTCAGGAAGACTCACGACTCCAGGCAGAGCAGTCCTCTATCCAGGTCCTGGGAAATTTCTGGTGAGTCAGTTTGGTTTTCCTAAAGCACCATACCACATAAAGTGACCATACTACCCAATAAACTCCAGCTGTTCTCCCTTACCCTTAGAATACGGAATAAAGCTGGAATTTCATAGATACAGTACCAAATGAAGAAACTCCCACTACCAGTGCAGGGCTGCACTTTCCCTCAAATTTCCAATCTTACTTGCCTTGGACACTGAGGTTGATTTGCTCAGGGGCAAGTGGCCAGTAGGGCCACTAGATGGCGAAGTGGATAAAGCATTGGACTTTGGAGTCAGGGACTTAGGAATCTACCCTCAAAAGTTTTCTACATACATGCATACATACATACATACATACAGATAGATAGATAGATATAGATATAGATAGATATAAATATATATATACACACACACACATCAAGTGATCTGCCAATTCTCTACCTTCTATACCAATGGTGGTCTACACAAACACAAATGGGAGCATTTAGCCCATAAAGATCCCTGTAGGCCTCATGATGACTTAGAAAACTACACATTTTACATGTCTCTTTTTTATTCATACAGTAACATACTAAAATCCGATAGGAGCCACATTTTAATCTAGTTCCAGGGGCACTCAGGATTGCTGTGGGTCACATGTGGCAGGGACGAGTTTGACACCTCTGCTTCCTCCTCTGTTGGGAATTTAAAGTTTCTCACAACCTAGCTCCAACTTTAATGTTCTAACCTTACTATGTATTACCCCCTTTCCTGCTCTCTACAATACAACCAAAGGTACTTACTTTTTTGCATATTTCTTATACATGAATTTCTTCTCTCAGTTCTTAGCACAAACTCTACATCCATTACTGGGATTCACTCCCTCATCTTCTCCTAGAATCCTATAGGTTTATGCTTATTTTTTCCTACAAGGGTTTGTCTTTTCTTTCCCCCTCTTATTTATTTTTTGCTTTTTCTTCTAAACTTCGTGATGCGAGAGGAAAATTGTTCAGTCACGTCTGATTCTTCGTGACCCCATTTAAGGTTTCTTGGCAATGATACTGGAGTGATTTGCCATTGCATTCTCCAACTCATCTTACAAAAATGAGGATCTGAGGCAAGCAGTGTTAAGTGTGACTTGCCCAGGGTCACACAGCTAGTAACCATTTGAAGTCATGAAGATGAGTCTTTTGGCTTACAAACTCTATTCACTTCACTAGCTTCCTAAGGGGAAAATTGGGGGGGGGGGGAATAGAAAGGGATAGGGATAGTGCTGTTTTAAAAAAGAAAGTATACTTAAAAGAAAATGGATGACTGAATAACCTAGTATCAAATTGTTTGCCATTTCAGGGAGTTGGGAGATGAGGGAGGGAGGGAGGGAGAAAATTTCAAATTCGTTTTTTTCTTTTTTTTAACTAATTAATTTTTATTTTTCAACATTCTCTTCCATAAGATTTTGAATTCTAAATTTTCTCCTCATCCCTCCCTCCCCCCTCCCCAAGACAGAAGGCAATCTAAAATAGGCTCTACAAATACATTCATATTAAACATATTTTCACATTAGTCATATTGCAAAGAAGAATTAGAACCAATGGGAGAAACCAGGGGAAAGAAGAAACAATGGCAACCACAAAAAAGAGAGAAAATAGCATGCTTCCATCTGCATTCAGACGCCATAGTTCTTTCTTTAGATATGGATAGCATTTTCCATCCTAAGTCTTGGAATTGTTTTAGATCTTTCCATTGCTGAGAAGAGCTAAGTCTATCAAAATTAGTCATTGCACAATGTTACCATTTACTGGGTACAATGTTCTCCTGGGAACCTGCTTTTTTTTTTTTTTAAAGAATGTTAAAATTGTTTTACATGCAATTGGGGAAAAAATAAAATATTTTTTTAAAATGCACACAAAAGAACAGAAAGAGATTCAGAAGGAAACAAATAAGGCAGTTTCAAAAGGATTACTTTGAATTTAATAGATCCTTTAAAACAACAAGCTATACTTAATAGGAGATCCAATATATCATATACAATCCACTTCTGTTCTGCTTTTTACATGGAAATATTTAGATTTCTAAGTGTTTAAGTACAAAATTTTTTAAAATGGAATTAAAAATTAAAAAGACTCCTTAGTATTCAGTTTGAGTGCCTTGACAACGCTTTCTGAATCTACCCACCCCAATTCTTTCAGACATACCTGTTTCAGAGGAAACCCTCAAATATTGAGGATAGCACACCTGGTCATATGCCCTTAGTAGAGCCTCTAATCTTAACAACACATCCTAGCTTCCAGCCCTTCCCCTCAGCTTTCTTTCTATCTCTCCCTTTTGGAATTCACAGGTCCTCTACAATTTTCCAGTTCCTTATTCTCTCCTCCCTCACCCCCCATGCCAGGAGCACAATCTCATCTGATTTAGAATAGAAAGGGACCTTAATGATCACCTAGTCTAAAATTGTTCCTTTAAAATGTGGAAACTGAGGCCTAGGGAGGATAAATAACTTGCCCAAGGTCAAAGGGTTGACCAAAAGTCATTAAAATCTAGTATTCTTTCCACCACACCCAGTTTCCACTGAGACCAAGCAAAGGATAAGATCTATCATCTTTATCAACCTACATATCCTGTTCTAGTATTATCTCCCCCCCCAACATCATTAAAAGACCTAAAACCAAACATTTACATTTTATCACTCAGTCTGGAGTCCTCCAGGAATCTGCAACAATTTGGTTCTGGGGAGAAGGGGAGGAAGGGAGTTGTCACAAGGTCAGGTCAAGATTCTGTACTTGGAGAGGCTAAATCTTTGTGGATTTACATTCTGCTGCTTCACAAATGTGCAAAATACTTGTAATACTGGCCACACATTTGGTAAATGAATGTTATTTATAGCAAGATTGATCCAGTAGGACCATGTGGACTGACTGGTCCCCAATACGTCGCTGCCGGTGGACAGAGAACTCAAAGGCATGTGAGGTAGCACCGTCCTTAGATAAAATGAGAGGATCTAGCTACAAATCCCATCTCAGATGATTATTCCCTGGATGACCTTGGCCAAGTCGTTTATCTCCTTGTGCCTCAGTTTCCTCATCTGTAAAATGAGGGATGATGACTACCAAAGTCCCTTCCAGTTTTTGAAGATGAGTTTCATCCCAGCTCTCCTACCTGGGATCTTGGGCAAATCCTGTCACCTCACTGAGCCTCAGTTTATTTATCTGTAATTTAAGAAGACTTAACTAGAGGACCCAAAGACCTTTCTAGTTCTTAATCCCTAGATCTGTTTGACAAAGTAAAACACTGGTCATTAATTAACTAAAAGTAGTATCTAGCCGTAGCGGGGGTTAAGCAACTAATATTTGCTCTTCGACTATGGAAAAGGATCAATTCATTCCAGTGTAGCAGCTAGGGGTTCCAGTGGATACAGCACTACACCTGGAGACAAGAAGACCTGAGTTCAAATTCAGCCTCAGGCACTTACTAACTGAGTGACTTTGGGCAAGTCATTTAACCCTATTTGCCTCAGTTTCTTCATCTGTAAAATGAGCTAGAGAAGGAAATGGTCAACCCCTTCAGTACCTTTGCCAAGAAAGCCCCATATGCAGTCATGAAAGGTCAGTTAAGTGTTTTGCCACAGCCCTACCAACACTGAATTTTCTAACATTTAAAACTATATTCAGCTATTTGAGAGGAATACTCATCTCAGAGTTCTCTTAATTTGCACAGCTCTACTCTCATTTTTAGAGAATTTACATAGGTTTTTTTTTCTTTTTCTGGTATTTACTTTAGCACTTACTAGGTGAGAGACACTATGCAAGTCTCAACCTCTCCAAGGCACATTTTCCTCATGTATAAAATGGAAATAAAAATCCTTGCCCTGGCCCACAGGGTTATTAGAAGGAAAGTAGAAACACTCTATAAATGTGAGTCATTAACAGAAGGTCAGTGGCATCACCTTACACCTAAGGGACAGCACATTCAGTTTCCTCTCCTCTCACTTTCTTTTCTTCTAAATCTTTTTCTCCTTTGTCTGTTCTATTCTTTTCTAATCTCCCTTTCATCTCTCTCATCCCCAATTCTCCTGAACTAAAGAAGATGATGAGAGGCTATGTACCTAGGGGAAAATACCAATTGCTATAGAGTCACAGGATATGAGTTCAAATGCTACTTCTGATCCTACCACTTCTGGGACCAGAGATAAATTAATCATCCCTAAAATGAGAACTTTAAACTAGATGACTCCTGAGGTTCTTTTCAGCTCAAAATCTATGATCCCATAAGGTATTTCTTCCTGGGAAAAATATTAAATATAACTCAAGTAGGAATTCCTGGATTGCCGTGTATCCCCCACATCCTGACACTTAATTATAACCAGCTTACTCCTTTACTGAGTAAAGTTTTACATTCTTTTCTTAATTTTCCATTAGGCACTAACTTACTGCCTCCTACAAAGTAGACCTCACTAAATGCATGCAAGAAGCTTTTTCGGAAGTTTCATTTCTGACGGAGACATTGACATTTTATTATTTTGTATGACATTGGCCAGGGCATATGACAGATTACATAAGACATATGACATGAAAGGTTCATAAAATTTGGTATCAAGGAATAGTTTTTAAAAAAACAACAAATTCTACCTGATCTGTTTGTTTGGGGGTTTTTTGTTATTGTTGATTTGGATGATTTAGTTTCCCTGTATTTTTTGTTCAGTAATACAGCAGAAATTCTAAAGTGAAATTTTAAATGCTGAGTCACTAGCCCAAGGAGCTTGGAATTTATTACCCAATTGTTGTAAGTATAGACTAGCCTTCAATATAAGCCACAATCTAAAATAAGCTGTCTCCAAAAGGGGAAAAAAAAGATCATCGAGATATAGATCTAGAATTTAAAGAGAATTTAGAGATCATCTAATTCAACCTCTTCCTTTTAGAGATGGCTTAACTGGGTAGACAGAAAGAATATCTTGCCCAAGGTCATGAAGGTAATAAGTAATAGTGCCAGTATTTGAATTCAGGCAGGATTTAGGCTGTCAATACAAGTCAATCAAGCAGAATTTAGGACCTATGCGCCCCGCACTGTGTTTAGTGTCTTTTATAAATATTATCTCATTTGATCCTTACAATTTACTTGGGAATTGGATGCTATTGTTACCTCCCATTTTACAGTTGAGGAAATTGAGGCAAACAGAGGTTAAGTGACTTGTCCAGGGTCACACAGCTAGTAAGTATCTGAGGTTAGATTTGAACATAGGTCTCCCTGACTCCAGGTCCAAAAATCTATGCACTATGGAATCATTTGCCTCAAAATAAGCTACATCAGAGGAAAGACACTAGCATTTAGGGAGTAGGGAGGACCAGGTAAAGTAATCTGGAAAATTGTAAATCTGGATACCAAATTTTATGAACCTTTCATGTCATATGTCTTATGTAATATGTCATATGTCCTGGCTAATGTCATACAAAATAATAAAATGTCAATGTCTCTGTCAGAAATGAATTTTCTCCACGCCAATCCTACAGGAAGGTTGTTTCTAAGGGCAGAACTCAATGGAAGAAAAGGTGGTTATTTTGAAAAATTAACTAGAATCAGATTAGAAGAGGAAAAAAAATGAAAAGAATCTAGGAGAAGAGATACTAAAGCATACCTCCTCCCTCATTGGCTGAGAGATGGTAAGGCTACTAAAATAGAATGATACAGCCGTGGTAAAGATAAACAGTTCTGCTTTGTCTTCTGTCAGTGGTTTTTTCTCACAAAGCAGAGTTCAGTCTGGAAGGGCTGAGGTAGAGAACAACTGATTTAAAAACAAAAGAGTCAACAAAAATTGAAGGGCTTTTAGTGGTGAATTTTTGAGAGCTGACAGAGAAACATATCACTGCTAACATTTATATAGTCCAATGAAGTTTACAAAGCATTTTGGATACAGTATCTCATGGATATGTTCAAGTCTCTAAAGTAAGTACTACTCTTCCCACTTACCAACGGAGAAAACTGAGACCCAAAGAATTACAGTACTTGCCCACAATGACCCTGATAGTATGTATTAAAAGCAGGCCTTGAAGCCTCCTGACCCGAGCTCAAGTTCTCTTGCCAGTATACCATGAGATCCTGAAATAAATATCAGCTTTACTAGAGGGGTTACTCAAAGTATTTGACACATCTATTACTTAGTGGAGAAATCAGACTTGGCAGTTTTGAGTTCTCAGCATATGGAAGAAAGATCACTGTTGGGTCAGGAAACCCTGGTTCTTAGTCCTCTGATTAGAGCAAACTCATTTAACCTGTTTCCACTTCTGTACAAAGGCATTACGACAAGCAGGCCTTCCATTTTCATAAGGTTGTCCAATGAGAAACTATCCGAATGTATTTTGAAGAGCCTATAGTAGCAGACACAAAAGCAATTATTACAGATGGTTAAAATGATGTGACAAGGTCTAAGGCAGCTTATACACAGGAAAAGTCAATAGTTAAAGCTGTAGCTTTATCCCTTAATTAAAAAAAAATACTGGGAAATTAGATTTTACTGGCCCCCTTAGTTGTATATGCCATTATTGAGTCTTTATATTTCAAATGGAACTTAGCCATTTTCTATTCTGTTGCTTTGCATAAATTTCCTTATAAAATACCCTGGAGAGAAATGATCTGTTTTTTTCCATGCCTAAAGAAAGAATGAACCCCAGAGTCTATCTACCAGACTGAATGACTAAGGCACCCCCTGAGGACAGCTGCTAGACGTGAAAGCAAGGTACTGGGAGGAACTAAAGAGCCTGCTGGGAACTTACCCTAAAACCTACACCTCTTATTCATATGTGGATTTGGAAGGCTCCCAGCCTGACTGGGGTCAGAGGAATGGACACCATTGAGTTGTAGATGTGCAGTGGTCAATGGTAATGTTCAGAAAGAAAAGACAAAGGTGCCAAGAGGAAGGCCAGGGTATAGGTGGAGATCCCTGGGGAGAGCAGTAGAGCTTTGAGTTTAGACTTGGAAAGGGGTGGGGAGAGAGGGATGAAGTGAGAATGATATATCTGGTGCTGAGTCCAGCCGGCCTCCCACCCCATGCAGGAATCCCCTGATGAGCAGTTGTTTGCTATGTTTGAATAATAATGTGGCTCAGAATAAGTCATTCATAGGGCACTTTAAAGTTTCATAAAGCCCTTTCCTTAGGACCAGACAGCAATTATCACTTCCCTGGTTTCATTCAGATGGAGAAACTGCTACTTCATAATACTGACTCATTCCATTATTAACATAATAGCTCCATCAGAAAGTGTTTCCTTCCACTGAACCAAAACATCTCCCCAAACTGCCATCCATCTCTCCAAATATTATTCTTTTCTCAGCTACTCTGTCCCCCCCTGCCCCTAAGTCTTCTCCAGATTCAAGAAGTCCAGCCCCATCCACAGAGCGAAGATGCCTCACCACATACCTGGCCCTTCTTTTCACTTTTTAAAATTTGTCTTAGAAATGAGTGTCGGAACTAAAGACCACTTTGCAGAGGTGCTCTGATCAGTGCAGATAACAGCTTTGCTTGCTGGTAGTGTATCAGACTATTGAATCATTCTGATATACTATTGTTAGCTACACAACTTTTTATTTTAACCTAAGTGAAGGATTTTACATTTATCCTTATAATTAAATTTAGCCTTATTCATTTCCCCTTACCATTCCAGCTCACTGAAACTTTTTTTTTATTCCCTGGATCTGGCATTTGGGGTATTAACTAGCTAGCCCTCCCAGCTCCATACACTTCATAAATATACCATTTATAGCTTTTTTCTCTCTTTTTGGTTGGAGAGACATGATTTTATTTGTATAGGAAACTTCTATCAGTGAAGATCTGCAACTATTCTGAAATTTATGCTGTTAGATAGATGATGAAGCATGCTCCTCCTAATGGGGTAAAAGGTTCAGAATGAGACACTTTCATACATGACCAAAATGTGGATTTTTTTTTTTAACAACTATGTTTGTTTCAAGGGATGTTAGTTGTTGTCATTTTTCCAGGGGTGGGGTTGATAGTGATAAAGGAATAAAGGAAAGAAAGAAAGAAAGAAAGAAAGAAAGAAAGAAAGAGAAGGAAAGAAAGGAAGGAAGGGAAGGAAGGAAGGGAAGAAAGGAAGAAAGAAGGAAAGGAAGGAAGGAAGAAAGGGAAGGAAGGATGAAAGAAAGAAAGACATTGACTTTTTTAATACACTGAAGAGAAAAGAAGAAAATTCAGAGAGAGATGCAAACAGGACAGATTTGAAACTAACTATATTTACTATTTACTCCTTATAGAAAGTCACCACTTTATACAATCTTTTTTTCTTTTCTTTGTTTATCTAAATGCTCATATTTCTGAGTGTAAAGTTCAGAATAATAAATTATTTTTAAAATTTGAGAGTTCAAAAAATGTTATGAGTATAAATCTGGCCTCAGACGCTTACTAGCTGTGTAATCCCGGGCAAGTGACTCAATTCTTGTCTGCCTAAAGTTTCCTCAGTTATAAAATAAGAGCAGTGATATCACACAGAGCAGCTAGGTGATACAGTGGAGTCAGGAGGACCTGCAGTCAAATCTGACAGAAACTTATTGACTGTGTCACCCTGGGCAAGTCACTTAACCCTATTTGCCTCAGTTCCTCATCTGTAAAATGAACTGCAGAAGAAAATGGCAAATCACTTTTTATGTGTTTATAGAAAATAAGAAAATCAAGAAAATCCCCAAAATGGGGTCATAAAGGGTCGGACAGGACTGAAATAACTGAACGACCACAAATACCACTTACTTCACTGGATTGTAGACAAGATCAAATGAGATAATATTTGTAAAGTGCTAAGCACATAGTAGGTGCTTAAAAAATCCTGATTGTCTAGAGTCATCAAATTAATATGTCAGGGGACAGACTAGAACCTGTGTCTTCTTTATTCTGATGCTTTCTCTATTTACCTCTTCTCAGCTCTGTTCTCATTCATTGTTATTTTTTTAAGGGTTAAACAGGAGAGAGAAGAGGAGGGGGCGGGGGATGGCCCGGATCTCACCTCTGCAGATCTTCAACCAGTCTGACATGAATCTTTTATCAGAACTTCTTGAATCTCCTATGCCTTTATCTAGCCACACATACATCTAAGAAAAAGTGTTATCAATGAAGCTTGGGGGCTAGGAGATCGGAGCTCAAGGAGAGAGGAAATCAGCATGGCATGACTATCATCAACTACTTAGAAAAGCAAGAAAACTTACTGCTGATGAGAGTGATGGAGAGATACATTTTCAGACAGAAAAGCCCAGAATAGGCTGAGAATAGTCTGTACCTCCTAGAGGAAAGGCTTATTGGAGGGGAGGGGGAATTTCAAAGTGCCATTTCTTAGACCAAATCAGGAATTCCAGAAGCAGCTTTGAGGACAGTTCTGACTGAAATCTGAGGTTTGGACCTGGGGCAAAGATAAAAAAGGGTCATTTCTCTGCCAAAGGCCCCTGGGGGACTGTAAGAAATAGCTCAGCTTTTGGCTAGCAGTGATGGTTTAGGGAAAAGAAAACTGGATTTAGGGTCGGATGTCCTGGCTCTTCCACTTACCACCTGGCTAACCTTAGGAAAGTCACTTAATCCACTTTTCTCAAATATATAAATGGTTGGATGGACTATATATCCTCTGAGGTCTCTTCTAGTCCTAAATCCATAATCCTATGATGAAAAAGTAATCATAAGAGAGGCAGAAGATTTTAGCACAAAAGCTCTGAAACAGAGCTCATTCCATTGGCAAGTCTGGTAAAGCCTATATAACCTTTCTCAAGAATGATGTTTTTTAATGTGCATACCCTTTGACCCAGCAATATCACTACTAGGACTGTATCCTCAAGAGATTATAAAAATGGGAAAGGGACCCACATGTACAAAAATATTTATAGCAGCACTCTTTGTGGTAGCCAAGAACTGGAAATCAAGGAG
>CM053774.1:85790075-85841326 GCA_028658325.1 Potorous gilbertii
GAAAGTATATGTAGAACCTATACAGAATTGTATGCTGTCATGGAGAGGGAGGGGGGTAGTGGGGGGAAGGTGTGAGGGGATAAAATCTTAATTTTAAGGAAGTGATTGTAGAACATTTAAAAATAAATAAATTAAAAAAAAAAAGAATAATACTTTTTTAAAACATAGTTTCATTTTTTTCATTAACTATCTCCCAATTACATATGCAAAAAAATTTTTTTAACATTCATTTTTTTAATTTTGAGCTCTAAATTCTCTCTCTCTCTCTTTAACCCCCCTCTCCTTGAGAAGGGAAGCATTTGATATTAATTATACCTATGAAATCATGCAAAACATATTTCTATATTAGCCATGTTGCAGAAGAAAACATGGAGCAGCTAGGTATCACAGTGGATAGAGTGTCAGGCCTGGAGTCAGGAAAATCTGAGCTCAAATCTAGCCTCAGATATTTACCTGCTGTGTGACCCTGGGCAAGTCACTTAACCCTGTGGGCCTCATTTTCCTCATCTATAAATTGAGCTGAAGAAGGAAATGGCAAACTGCTCCAGTACTTCTACCAAGAAAACCCCAAATGGGGTCATGAAGAGTCAGACATGACTAAAAAAATAAATGTTAATCACTGCTAAGAAAGGGGAATGGTGACAAATATCATGATTAGGGAAAAATAAGTCAACTAAAAAACAAAAATAGCGGTATCTAGATAAAACTTGGAGTGCCAAAAAGAATAATGTCCCAAGACAAGTCAACTGATTTAAAACTATGCACCTGAGACATCTTTTTGTAGACAATAACTCTGTGTTCCCTCCAAGTGCAGCAAAACATATAGAAAATCAAAATTAGAGCTAAACTTCAATGGCTGCTATAAAGTGGAGTACCACAGTGGAGACGCTATCAACTCCAGAGGGTGACCTTCTTGGTTGTAGAAAATCCAAATATACTAAAGCAGCAGCATGGCCACTTAACTGCAGTGAAAGACATGAGTCAGCTCTTTCAGTACTGCTCTGTGAACCAAACTTCAGCAAATATTAAGTTAACCCTTAAAGTTAAATTATATGTTTGGGCTCCTATCAGGACTAGACAACCAGTGGGTTTAGAAGAATTTTCAAAGGGTAATCAGAATCATTAAACAAGAGCATAAGGTAAAGCCCAGCAGAAGAGTCTTAACAGATGTAGCTATGAGTCTAGAGAAAAGACTCTGAAAGTTATTGTATAAACTTGAACAATGATAATAGCCACAGACACACACACACACACACACACACACACACACACACACATACATACATACATATAGTGTTCTAGGGTTTGCACAGTATTTTTCATTTGGTGTTTGATTCTTTTTTGTATGTGTGAGGCAATCAAAGTTAAATGACTTGCCCAGGGTCACACAATTAGTGAGTGTCAAGTATCTGAGGTCAAATTTTAACTCAGATCCTCTTGACTCCAGGGATGGTGCTCTCTATCCACTGTGTCATCTAACTGTCCCTTGGTATTTGATTTTTACAACAACCCTGGGAGGTAGGTTCTATCATTATCCCCATTTCATAGGTGAAGAAACAGAATCTGAGAGAAGTAAATTGACTTGCCCAGGGTCACACAACTGGTAAGTGTCTAAGGCAGAATTCAAAACCTGGGTCTTCCTGACTCCAAGTCCAGCGTTCTATAATCAAATGAGATATTTGTAAAGCACTTAAGCACATAGTAGGTGCTATATAAATGTTTATTCCCTTTACCTTCCCTTATTCCCTCTATTCATTGCACCACAGAACTCCCTCTAGAAACTCTTCATTTCACAAATCCCAGTTTTAGAAAAAGAAAAAAATTCTTGTAGTACTTACAAAGATCCTGTGAGAGAAGGAGCAAATGGACAATGTCCTTAAACTGTACAGAGAAAGTGTGAGCTGATTGGAATAGGAATTATTGTTCAAAAAACACACACTCCGAACCTTCTCCCTTTTCTTCCTTTCCCCCTCCAAAAAAAACAAAAAACAAAGCCAAGATGGTGGAGTCAGCACACTGAGTGGATAGAGATGCCCTCAGAACCAGGAAGACCCACATATGAGTCTCTCTCTGACGCATACAGGCTGTGCAACTTGGTCAGATTACGTCTCTATGTCCCAAATAACCAAGACAATACATTGCCAAGAAGTTGGCAACTATCCCCCTTCTTCAGCCATCTTGATTTGAGAGAAAGAGGAAAGAAATATAATCCATCGACAACTACAGGTAGGTTGACAAAAAGTGGCTAATATGAATGTGCCCCATCCACTTAGGATACCTGAATTCAAACTCTGCCTCTCATGGGTACTACTTAGAGCAAATCATCTAACATCCCTGAGTTAACCTCCTTCATCTATAAAATGAGAAGCTTAGATCAGATGACATCTGAAGAACTTTCCCACTCCAAAACTATGGGCTGATTAGTCTATTTCTCTCATAAGTTAACTAGAAATCCTGTTTCAGATTATGAGAGAAATCAAGGTCTTGTCACCCTTGTGGGCAGAATACTCACTGGACTTCCTACTTACCAACCTGTAAATATGAACCAGAGTTTAGATTACCTATGAATTCGTCTTCTGCCCTTTTCAAAGATAAGCTCCTTCAGCATAGAGACTTTCATCCTCTGTCTGTATCGTTAGTGACTCAGATAATATTTGTAAAGCATTTCCAATAGTTCCCGGTACATAAAAGGAGCTTAATAAATGCTTGTTCTCTTTCCCATGCCTGCCACTTAGTGGATGCTTAATAAGTGCTTATTGATTGATTGATTGATCACTCCAAGGTTCCTCCACCCCAAGACTTCAAATCTGATTCACTTGGTCCAGGGTAAATTCAGCTTTATCTTTTCATCTCCTTTAATGAGGCAGCTCATGAATGCCCTTCTTGGGCTTTAGGAGAATCTAATATTCCTACAGTATCAGGAAATCTCTAGATGAAAGAAACTGTAAATGCAAATTCTTCTCCCTCTATATCCTGAATTCTACACCCACAGCTTCCTGGTAGAATGATTATTCAATTCAACAAATATGGCAAGGGGGAGGGGGAAGGAAAAAGGAGAATAATGCATTTATATAGGACTTACTATGTGCCAGATGCTTTATAAGTTTAATCTCATTTTTTCCTCATAACAACACTAGAAGGTAGGTACTGTTATCCTCATGTTACAGTTGAGGAAACTGAGGCACACTGAGTGACTTGTCCAAGGTCATACAATCGGTAAGCACATAAGGGAAGATTTGAATGCAGGTCTTCCTGCCTCTAGCCCCAGCACTCCATCCACTACTGTACCAGCTGCTTCCAAATATTGGAGACTTACCATGTGCAAGGCACCATGCTAATTGCTATGGAGAATGCAAAGAACAAGACGGTGTTAAAGCCCAGTTAGCAGGGAATCCTACACCAAGGAGTCCAAGCCTCTCCCAAGTCTTATTTTACAGATGAAGAAAATCAATCTCAGGAATGTTGAATGATTTTCCTCGGTAGGTAAGTGACTCAGTAGATAGAGCACTATACTTAAGGTCAGGAAGATGAGTTCAAATCCTGACATAGACACAAACTAGCTATGTGTTCCTGGCACACTACTTAACCTATCTGCCTCAGTTTCCACAGCTGTAAAATGGAGATAAGAATAGCACCTACCTCCTAACAATTTGTGAGGATGAAATGAGATAACATTCATAAAGCACTTTGCAAACCTAAAAATGCTACATAAATGTTAGTTACTATTGTTATTCAGGGACTTTAAAGAGAGGATTCCTATTTAGGGAGACCGAGGCTAAATAATCTCTAGGTCCCTTCCATTTCTGAAATCCTTTGATCCTGTGATAGAAAGCACCAGAAACTATCCAAGAGGAGGCAGTATGGTACAATGGTCAGACTGCTCAATCCGGTGTCAGGAAAGCAGTGTTCTAATTCTACCTCTGACACTTACTAGCTGTGTAAGGGCAAGTCACCTAACCTCTCTGAGCCTGTTTCCTTATCAATAAAATAGGATTAGTAAGTGCTTCTATTTCACAGGACTGTTTTATGGCTCAGTTGGCAAGGTGAATATAAAGAACTTGACAAATGGTAAAGTGCTATAGAGATGTCTGCTACATTATTAGTCAATCGTCTGCAATTTTTAAGTGGGAAAAAAAATCCAGGTTGTACAACTTCAAAATGTTTCAAAACCACCATACTGAGGAATTAACTGCATTGTCACAGAAGTCAAATGTTTTTACCTTTTTTTATTCTATTACACCCTTACAGATGGTGAACCAATAAGATCCCTTCACCTAATTTTCTGGCAGGTTACATACACCTAAAGTGTTTCTTATAACATACACACTCACACACACACCCACACCATCCCATTGTATCAATAAGCAATTTGTGATTATGTTTTTCCTGACTCCTCTCTTCCATTCTTTATCTTTTTATGTTACAAATGCAATTAACATTTAAGAAAGCATTTTAAATTGAATGCTAAATTGAATTCTTATCTATCCACACAGACCAAGACCCCAAGAATTGTTTTTCAGTTTTGCAATTCATCATACCCCAAAGGTCAATAAAGACTCCCATTGGATAAGACGGAAAAACAAGTTTCTTCCCGACCTTGGTTGCTTCACAAATTCTGATCTCCTTGGCTTCCTGCCAGTTTGCAGGAAGACTCCAACTGATCTGCCTTATCAAGGAAGGAAACACAGATTTAAAAAGGAAGCTAGAACCCAGGTTATCAAGAATATTGTCTCCAAGAGAAGATTTCTCAAAAAGCTGCTGCTCTTTCCATGTTACTGCAGACAGCTTCATGTTTTTAACCAGTCAAGAGGCAGTGACTTGAATAATCACATTATTTCCAGAGTTCTTGTCTTAGGAATAAAAGATACCGAGTTGTAGAAGGTCCTTGTATCCACAACCACCAGACAAGACTAAAATCAAACTGGCTGATATCGACTAATTGTCCAAATAAACCTGATAATTCCTCATAGTACAGTGAGATGTCAATTCTTGAAAAGAATATGAATTTATTTGACAATATAAACAATCACAAATGATATATATGTCTAGAATCAGAAGTAGGCAGGTTTTGTCGCAAAAGGAAGGGTCAGTCAATGAACCATTACACTCATGGACATAAGAGCTAGTGGAAAGTCTCCAGGATATCAGGCAGTTCAAGCCAAGGTGAACATGACTTCCTTGACACAATTCCTCGGATTGGCCAAGAATTTTATTGCAAATGGTTTTGAAGAGTCAGGCATCATACATAACTTCACATTTCTATAAGCCACAGTTAGGTAAGCTTCAATAATAGCTAATAGGTCACCTTTTATAAATGTTTCCACATAACAGTCTCACTTCATATATAATACTGACCTTCAGGGTGCATTTGAAAGGCTAGTACCTATGATTGATGGAATGATGCAGTGACCAGTTGAATAAATGACATTTTAAATCAGGAAACCTTAATCTTGTCATGCAGCCCTGTGATAATCTGGCCAAGTCTATGGCTTCCTTGTCAGAATAATATAATTAAATGCATAAAATAAAATACATCTGATTGCCAAGGAAACCAAATTTATTGAAATAATTATTAAAAAAATTCTCAGACTCCAAATTGCAAAGACATATATTAGGAGGATAGAGAAAATCCATGTTTATATAGATGAATATATATATGTATATTCATACCCATATGGATATAGATACAAATGATATTAATACAGATACTGTATAAGCATTGACATGACTGTGGCCAATAGAGTCATCAACATTTAATGAGTTGCCAAACACTGGGATCATGGAAGAAGACACTTTATGGTTCAGGGCTCTCACAAACCAGTTGGGTATAAGAAATGTGCACTACTGAGCACTGGAAACATTCACAAAGTATAATGTCAGTAAATAGGACTATGTAATATAATCTAGATATTAAAAAATCTTTATAGTAGCTCTGTTGGAGTTGGGAAAGAACTGGAAATTGAAGGGGTACCCATAGATTAGGGAATGACTGAATGAGTTGTGGTATATGAATGTGATGGAATACTTTTCTGCCAAAGTATAATGTCAGTAAATAGGACTATGTAATATAATCTAGATATTAAAAAATCTTTATAGTAGCTCAGTTGGAGTTGGGAAAGAACTGGAAATTGAAGGGGTACCCATAGATTAGGGAATGACTGAATGAATTGTGGTATATGAATGTGATGGAATACTTTTCTGCTGTAAAAAATGATGAAGGGGATGGTTTCAGAAAAACCTAGGAAGACTTGTATAAATTGATGCACAGTGAAGTGAGCAAAAGTAGGAGAACAGAAGGAAGTTTGGTAAGGCAGCAGACAGAAAATATGGGACCTAGAGTAAGGAAGATCTGAATTCAAATCTTGCCTCAAATATGTACAAGTTATGTGATCTTGAGTAGATGCTTTAACTCCTACCTCAGTTTTCTCCTCTGTAAAATGGGAAGCACCTACTTCCCAGGATTGGGAAGGATTAAATGAGATAATATTTATAAAATGCTTTGAAAACGCTAAATTACTACAAAAATGTTAGCTATTTTTATTATTATATTAAAAATTTATACAAAAAAAATCTTATTGTTAAGACAATCAACTTAGAAAGTCTTAAGAACTCTGATTACTGTGACTCCAGAATGTTCATGATGAAACAGGCAATCTGTCTCCTGATAGAGGCAATAGACTCAGAATACAGACTGAGGGTTTGTTTGGTTTTGTTTTTTTTTTAATCAGGCCAATCAGGAATTTATTTTGCTTGATTATATATGTTTGTTACCAGGTGTTTTGTTTTTCTTGCTTTGTCTTGGGGGCAAAGGAAAGAGGAGTGAGGAGAGAAACTTTGGATCTTTGAAAAAAGTTAAAGCAAAAATCTCTAAATTGGATATAGATACCAGAATGAAGTTGGAGTTACTGATGGCATATGGCTAGCCTGGGAAATTCAGAACTCACAGATAATATGTAGAATGTAAGTTCCACTCTAACACTTGAGTAGAAAGATGACATAAGGAAAAAAATGTTTTTTCAAAAGATTATGTTGACAAATATGTGCATGATGGAAGGTCTAGTGGCAGCTCCCAAAATAGAGAAATCGAATCCAACAGAGAAATCGAATCCACAGGAATTCAGCATCAAATTGAATATAGAGCGGGTGGAGGAAAGGGAGGAGCAAGTATGATGGACTTGGCACTATGATTACTTTCATCACTAGTAATTAATTAAAGAGAATTCTAAGCCTAAGGCAAGTAGTAGAAAGCACCCAAATTGAAAGTGTGGAAGTTGGGAGATGCAGGAAGAGAGAGATAATGAGTTTCCTTTTTTATATGTTAAGTGTCTACCAGCTCCTTTCTAACCTATTGAGATGGATTTCTGTCACCAAAGAATAAACACCACCGGGTAGTCTTCCTTTATTTTTATGTAGTTACTTTTTAATCTCACAGTCAGGAAAACACTTCCTAGGTAAGACTGAAGAAAATAAGCTTTCAAATTGGTAACAAAAAGTTATCTGGAAATGCAGTTCTGAAAGTTACAGAATTCCACACACTTGTTTTCCACTGTATTTTCTGAAGTTTGAAAAAAAATTAGATGGAAGAGACATTTAGACACTAAATAGGCAATGAACACTTTTAATTAAATCTTTTGTGAACAAAGCTGACAGTTTTCTTTACATACTAACAAAAAGACGAACAAAAGGGTGTCAGCTACCAACTTGTATGTCTGCTTTTCTATGCATGTAAAACCTGGTATATATAATAAAAGCCTTAATAAATGCTTGTTCATTAATTGATTAGTCTGATAATCTACACATTACTCAAAACTTTTCAAGGAAGACCTGGGTTTAAATCCCGCCTCTGAAATTTACTAGCTATATCTCCCTGGGCAAATCACTCAACCTCTAAGAAACTCTTTAAGACTATAAATCACGAGCACTGATTTAAAGTTTCCTCACTTGGAGTTTCCCTATAGCAATAAAATCATAGGTCCAATCCCTCTCCATGGGGTATCCTTGATGAAACTATTAGAAAGCACCAAGAGACTTTCTTCAGTGATATTCCACAGTAAATAGCATTGTTAACACCATCCAATTGATCAGAAGGTGTAGAGAAAGCAGGACCCCACTGCACTCATCATTTGTTCATTTTTAAAAAGCTCTTAATTTGGTAAATAGTAATGACTGTGAGAATAACAATAAACTTTTAATTTAGTTGAGCAAAATGATACTTTAAAGGCTCTCCAACAAAGAGGGGCAGTATTTTCAAATATATTTACTAGGTAACAAAACAAAAAATCCTTTCAGAGGATCCAATTATTATAAAGCATTTTCCTAAAAATCTTGTGAAGTATTTAAAGTACTCCTATGGATCTATAATCTCTTTGATATGTTTTTTTTTCCTTTCAACAACTCAGACCACAATCCATCTGATGCCTGCCCATTCTGCATGACTTTTCTTTATGATTCTCCATAATTTCACCAGAATATGTCCTGGGGCCTGCCTCTATTTCTTTTTTTTTTCTTTTTGCCTCAGTTTCTCTTGAATCGCCAAGGTAGCAATGGAGTTCTCCTTTCCTGGTGCCACAAAATTTGACATTTCTTTGATAATATCCTTTATATAGGGCTTCTTTATATTTTATTATTTGTTGAGTGTTATAGACTTCTCACACCTACCACACACTCCCCCAGTGTCCCTCTGAGTGATAAATATTTTTAATTCTTTATGGACTGTATTATCCTGTGGCTCTCAGGCATACAACAGTGGGAAAATAATCATTTTCCAGAAAAAAACAAACCTTTGTATCAGGAAGAAGTTCAGAGTCATCAAGGAGATTTACAATCCTACTTTCCTCTTGTGTAATTCTAGCACAACTTGTTTTCTATTTGCAATATCTTTCTGAGAAATGTTTACTAATGGATGAGCTCTATATGTTATCCACCTAACAAGTCTATCATAATTTAGACAAGTATTCTTCATCTATTTGGCTTTGTCTACATGAATAATTAAGTTGAAATCTTTTCAATGCTGGGGAATCTGTGAACTTTAAAAGATATATATATATAATAATTATAGTTTATATAATTATATATATTAATGTATATTAAATTGTATATAATTATATATATTAAATAATTATATATAATAAATATATATTAAATATATATATTTCAATAACTGTATTTCAGTTCCATTGGTTTCCATTATAATTGTAATCTTATCTATTTTGCTCTATGCATTTAGGGAAATTATTCTGAGAAGGCATTTATAAATTCCCAAAAGAGTCCATAACATCAAAATGGCTAAGGATCCCTGTTTGAGAACCTTCTGCATCCAGCAGGAAGTCATCCCCATGAAGGACCTCATCAACTACAAAGAAACTCTCCAACTCTGCCCCCATACTAGATCTCCTCCATGAGTGTGGCATGCAGATGCCTCAAACTATGTTAACTCTGTTGCTACATCTTTCAAGAAACCTTGTATATTTTTGATGGGAGAAAGCTTGTTGGAAGAAAACCTTCAAAGTGCGTTAGTATTTTGTCCACTGATGAAATGCTTTTTTAAAAATAATCAACCAACAAATAGTAGTACTATCTTGCATTCTCTACATCTTTTAGCCAAGTGCATGGTTTACTGGGAATTTCACTTGTGCACATCTGCCTCTTCTTTATTAATGCCCTCAAGGAAGAAGTCCTCAATGTATGTGTATGTTAGTCCCATCAAAAAAAAAGTTTACATAGATGATAGACATATGGGTTTGTAAATGTAGATGCCTTACTTGCCTTTTTATTAATAATATTTATTTATTTTTATGTTTATTTTAAATAATATTTATATCTATTTTATTTTTATATTTATTAATAATAACAGCAAGCCTTTATGTAGTGCTTTGCTAATTTTATCTTCTTTTATCCTCACAACAACCCTGGGAAATAGGTCGTATTATTTTCCCCATTTTACAAATGTGGAAAGTGAAGCAGGCATAGGTTAAGTGACTAGTTAATAAGTGCCTGAGACTGAAATTGAACTCAGGTCTTCCTCACTCCAGGTCCAGCACTCTTTTCACTGGACCGCTCAGCTGTCTCCATTATTTAAAAAAGTCCCAACTTTTCCCTATATTTTTGGCATCTTTTCCAGACATCTTGTGAAAAAATTCTTCCATGCCCTCAAAATTGTGACAATTAGTAAGGAGAATATAGTTTTGCTAATTGTAGAAATTTTAAAAAATGAAGCTTAGAGGAGTATTTCTGGAGGTTTGCATGGGATATTGGGAAGACTAGCTTTGTAGCTTAAAATGATTTCAAATGCTGTCTCTAACTCTCATACAGAAATGTATTATTACTATAGTTTTATAAATTCAAGTGACTTGTCCAAAGTCATATTTCCTCAGGTTCACAAGGCTACTAAGTAGCAGAGTTGGAACTGGAACCACAGTTTTGGATCTAGAAAAGGTCATCTAGCCCAATGCCTTTATTCTACAAATGAGAAAACTGATACCCAGAGAGGTTGCTTGGCTTGTCCAGGATCACATAGGTCAGGAGGCAGAGTCACGATTCCAATTTAGGACTGTTGATTCCAAATTAGCTTTTCCCTGCTGTCCTCATGCTGCCTCCAAAATTCATTGCTCTTTCCAGTAGGTCCCATCCCTTCTAGAGACTAGCTCTCAAATGAAATGAAAGAATCTCTAAGGTGTCATCCAAATTATAATTACAACTCTATAGTAATCATTTTAATTCAGTGATTTTTGATGCTTTCTCAACTGTTTACACATGCCTTTATTTGATTAGAATCCAAGTAACTTTAACCTGAAAGTTACTAAAAAATTAATAATGGCATTTCCAGTCATTTAGAGATTAGTTGATACGTTTTCAAAAAGCCTGAGAAGTACCAGCCAGACTGCTTTCTAGAGAGTGAAATTGGTTTTATGTTTCCCTTACTTAATTAAATTAATGTAGACATATTTAACATTGGAAAAAAATTCTCTTTACAATATATTGGGACTGAATCCCACTTTGGTTTCTTTCATAATTGTTAGCCAAAAAGAATATCAATGTATCAAGGCACTTACTCTTGCATCCATTCAAAGGAGGGCTATCAGAGCCTCAGATTGCTTTAGGAAGAAAAGTAGCCTCTTTTGGAAGGATCTGCTGCAATTCTACCCAGGGAGGATGTGCCATGGATAGTCTGTTTTTTCTTAGTCTTCTTTTTCCGCTCTTTCTTTAAAGTTATTATGAAACAGAAACTTCCATTTCTATTGCCCTTTCACTTTAACCTAAAAGGAGTAGAATGCTGCCTTGCTAAGTAATGTAGAAATACTAAGAAAAAAACAGGCAAAATCAAGTTATAATTTGTAAAAGGTCCTTGATGTATGCAGATGCATGTTCTTGACCATCGGCTTTGCAGGTTTAACTAAACATAAATAGATGGCCATCTGCTTTAGGATGACTTTCCCTTGACTTTAACAGTATTTCTTAAACTTCGCTTTGGAAATTGAAACCTTTTCTTATACATATTGATTTGATTTGGTAATGCACCAAACTCTATCCACTCCTATATCTCTCTCTACTCTCCCCTACCCAAGGGGAGAGTTTGTAACTTTGTAACTTTCTGTTTTATACCTTTATGTCCCATCAATGCCCCACCTATACCACTCACATTACCATTCACTACGCACATAACCTAGGGCAAATCCATTCCCAATCCGAGCCTCAGTTTCCTCATTTGTAAAATGAGGGTGTTGGATTAGACGGCTCCTAAATTCTCTTCTAATTCTAGTTGTTGAGCATATCTGCTTGTTAATAAAATTAATAAGGTAAACATGCTTCTATAAGGGGAACTTTTACCTTCCCCTTCCCCTTTCTAATTCTCCTTTATGTATTCTCTAGCCTTTATATGTCTCACCAGCTACTATCACAGTAAATGTATAAAAAAATACCTTAACTGTCTGTCTGCCTCTGTCTCTCTCTATAGAGTTATCCATCTATTTATGGGGACTATCAGTCTTATTTTTGCTGGTGTTTTACCTATCCCTTCCAATCATTGTCTCAGGCTCCTAATTCCAAAGTTTAAAAAAATGAAAATCTCTCTACTCAGAAATATCATCCATCCTCAAGACTTTTAAAGACTGAGCAATTTAGAAAAGTCAAAAGCATATACAAGATGTTTTGACTTACTCTATAGGATTTGAATTTTATCAGAAAAATCAAGCCTCATACCCTTACCCTGTTACTTCCTAAACTTGTGATCTTGGACAAAAATAAAAAGGTCTTTGAACGTCAGTTGCCTCATGTGTGAAATAGAGACAATATTTGAAAGCTCTGATTCACAGAGTAGGGATGGTTGGGAGGAGGTACTTTGTAAAGTCTTTGAGGATTTGTTATATAGTGTTAGCACTATACAAAGTAAATTAATACCTGTTTCCAGAGAAACTCTTTGGAATTTTAGAACCAGTGCTTTGTTTTTAATGAAACTCAAAGAATAAAGATGGATCGGAAATTTCAATTGGTATTCAGCCACTGACATTTCAAGAGTTTCCTTTGCTGTTTAGCTTGTCTGCTTGCATTAGCAGCAACATCAGTACCATTTCATAACATGTCTTACATAAACTTGTGTCTGGGTTTTTACTAGATATGGACAAAAAATTGAGGTAAAATGTTTATGGCTCTTATCCTCTGATTCCATAATCTGACTAAATTCAATCCTTTTCCTCCTTTTCCCTATTCATCCATTTTCTTGTTCTTTCTCCATATCCAGACATAGGGCACACAAGTTCAGAATCTAAAAAAAAACCTTAGGAATGTCACCTAAACCGATCTTCTTCATGTTACAGATGAAGAAATTGAAGTCCCCCAAAGTTACTTATAGATCATAGAGCTAGTTAGGGATAATGTTGGACTCAATTCAATACCAAATTTCTGGACTCCCAGACTATTTGCTACTTTGCTTTAGGAAGGAAACTCTTACCCACAACTCAAATGGAAGGTGAGTCATAATTGGGAATGTAATTTAACAAACATTTATTACACACTGTGTTTTGAACCTTCCATCTCCTGCTGGACTCAATATGTCCTCTGGGAAATGGCTGCTAGGAACATCTTCCATATGCCCTAAAGCAGCCAATTCCATCTGTACCAGAACAAGACATCTTCCACCTCCTGCTGCCAGTCCAGTCTCCAAACCAGAACATGAACAAACTCTTACGCAAAGAACAACCCTCCCTTCAACTCCCACACCTGTCCTTTAAGGGTTGCCCTCCACTCAGAGATGGACATTCTTACACCTGGCCATACCTATCACATCTCAGAAACTCCAAGCTCCTGTAGATCATTATCTGAACTCGATTCCTCACCCCCTATCACCACCCAGTTCATTCCCCTCCCTTTCAAACCTCCCATCCCAAAGTTTCATCTGAATTCCACCCATCCTTCTATTATGCCCTCTGGAATGCCTGTTCCACAGGCAAAATCTTCCCTTCATCTTCAATCTATTTCACTCCTTCTCCTTCCATCTACTAGATTTTACCGAAACCTGACTTTAGGCTCCTGAGTCTCCCTGATCACCCATTCCAATACTGACTGCACCTTCATTCACTTCCTGGTTGAAGCAGAAAAGTTGGAATATTCTTTGCTCCCCACTGCTACTTCCAGGTACTCCCCTTCAATAACCTCTCCTCCTTTGAGGTTCATGTTAGTCATATCTACCACTCAATCAAAATCTTGGTAGCTGATGTCTACAGACTTCCAGGTCATTTATTCCCTTTCTTTCCTCAATGAATTTAATTCCCGGCTTACAATTTTTCTCACCTCTACCACTCTTGTCCTCATACAAGGGGACTTCAATATATTGATTCTCTTTCAAATACCCTAAACACTCAGTTCCTTGACTTACTCACCTTCCATAAGCTACTTCTCCATCTCACTTTAGCCACATACAAAGATGGCTGAACTCTTGATCTTCCCATCACCCATAAATGTACTACTTCAACATTGAAGAATTCTGAAATGCCCTTATTTGACCATAATCTATTGGCTTTTCACCTCTCCTTCAGCTTTCTCTTTTATAAACCTACTCTTTATTCACACTGAGACCTCTAATCCCTTAATTCTCTCTAAGGCCATCTCCTCTACACTAGTCATTCTCTCTTCTTTTCCCCATCTTGACTCCTTAGGAACCAATACACTCTACACTATCCTCCTCTTTTGAGTCCTTAACCCCTTTACCATTTTGCTGATCACACTCAGCCAAGTCTCAGCCTTGGATCACTCCCACCATGTGCTCCTACACAAGTTCAAGAACATCATGCAACTATACTTTTGTTATTTATTTGTTTGTTTGTTTTCAATTTTCAACAATCACTTCCATAAGTTTTAAATTTTCTCCTCCTCCTTTCCCACATCATGTAATTCATCTGACTGAGCCCACTCCAAATTTATGTTCTATATTCTTACCTGGGCCCTCAGTGCTGCTAAACCTTCCTTATCAATGGACTATCCCACTATCCATAGAGGCTCTTCACAATTTTTTCATCCATTTTCAAGTCACTCCATGGCTTCTTCTCTCCCCCTATTCCCACTCTTCCAGCCAAGAACATTGCCTCATATTTTACAGAAAAAAAATGAGGTCATTTGCCATGAAATGGACTATCTGACACTTCAGAGGTATGTTTTAGATCAATGATTCTTTGGATTATTGGTTTGTTACATAATTCTCTTTCTGTTGGAACATGTTTTTTCCCCAATAGAAAGAAAACTCTTTGAAGGTGGAGAGTTATTGTCTTTTTTATCTGTCTATAGTATAAGAAGGTACTTAATAAATGCTTATTGAATTGAGGGGGAGAAAGGGAACATTCAGGACTCCTTGGAAGATATAACAACATAAATAGCTCTGCCCAAATGATTCTCTGATAATTAAAACTAGATAAGACATGAAATAGACCAAAGGTGTTCAGTGCTGTGTTAGAAGAAATCTAGAGATGATTTCAGATCAAGGAGAGACTCCTTGTGAATGGAGTAGTCCTCCAGATACTCCCATTTGTGATGACATTGTCTTGATTGCATCAAAGCGCAAGACGTTGCAGAGTCACCTGGTAGAGACAGAGTAGTCAAAGGCGTCTGACCTGACTATCCACACATGGAAATTCAAATGGATGACAGATGTCTATTGCCCAGATTTCAACATGCATTTGGATTTGCTATGGGAAAGGGAAAGAGAAGCAGAATAAACATTTATATAGTGCCTAATCTGTGCCAAGCCCTGTGCTAAGCACTTTGCAAATATCTCATTTACTCATCCCAATTATTCCCAATTTGCAGTTGAGGAAACTGAGGTGAATAAAGGTGAAGAAAATTGCCCAGGATCACACAACTAGTAAGTGTCTGAGGCTGGATCTAAATTCTCAGTCTTCCTGACTGCAGGGCCAGCAATCTATCCAGTATGGCCACCTAGCCATCTCATTTTTGGGAAACTGCAAATCCCCTTTATTGACTCCAAATTTTTCACAGAAACAAAGTTTCATCTTTCCAAGATTAACATTCTACAAGTGATGCTATATATTCACAAGACATTGAATATCTTTGAAGAAGATTTAAAGAATTAAAGAATTCTGAAAGAATTAAAGATTTGAAGAATTAAAAATTGTTAACACAGAGAGGGCAATGTATAGTTGCATGGTGGCTATGAACTGGCTTATGCAATATATAACTAATGAGGAGTTCTGAAGAGGAGAAGAAATTTCAAAATGCATTAGATAGCAAGAAAAAAAGATGAACTGATCATGTGGCAAGAAGGAGAGAATATTGGACAGCTGAAAGGCTCCACTAGAACCCTTGTGATGTTAAGAGAAAGGGAGGAAGGCCTCCAGAATTCTGGCTAGACCTACTGTATCTAACTTTAAGAAGAACATTGACAAGAGTCACATGGTCATTAGACATGATGGGTCAAAAAGAAATATAGAATCCATGAGATAACTGATTCATTTGAGTATCTAAGGGAGGAAACTCTCAGTTCAGGAGTTCTTTGAGCAACTAATTGTCTTAGAGAGTAGCCTGAGGCACTGAAAGATAGAGTGACTTGTCAGTTTTGCCTTGAGGGTTACTGTCCCCTCCTATCTATTTACCTTTTAACATGGAGGAGGGGGAAGATCCTCTTGATGCAGTACCCATCTAGAGGAATTTCCATGGCTTTCTGGGTTGGAAGGGGGAAAGCTAGGTTTATTTAACATCTTAAAGAAAATAGCCAGCAACCCCACAGCAGCTGCCAGGTTGGATCATCCCCAAGTGGAAAAGTGGTGCCAGAGATTTGGCACAATGGGGGAACTCATATACATACATACATACGTGTATATGTATGTGTGTGTTAAAATAGGATCTGGTCAGTCATCTCTCATAGTTAAGGGCGTTGGGTATGGCTAGGGACTGATTCTAAATCAGCCCCACTGAGGCAGACTTAGAAGAGTATGGTTATTTAGTGATAAGGAGTATAGAGGCTTGGGTCCTGTTATGTTAATTGAGCAATCTTAAAGTTTTGGGAAAAAATCCTGATAGGGAAGAGACTGGGGTATTATGACCCATCTGCTAAGTCAAATTGTTGAAATGGTCAACCAACCAAGCAGCAAGTGTATATTTTTGTAGACACAGACAAGATAGTTTAGGACAAATGTAGGAAAGTCTTTCATGAAGATGGTGCTTGAGGTGTATCTTAAAGGAGAAGGATTCTGTGAATCCTTAACTTTAGTTAAGGAGCAAGGGCATTCTAGGCCTGAGGAATGGCCAATATAAAGGCAAAGAGATTCCCAGCTCCATATGGAATATCATATGTGAAGAACAGAGAGAAGGTCTGTTTAGCTGATTAGTCAATTGAATTAAAAAATAAGTGATTAGTATGTACCAGAATGCCTGAATAGATATTCCAAAATAAATAAGACCTGTTCAAAAGAATATCTCTAAATAAGATGTGCTGATCAATACCCTGAAAATAGGTAAGCAAAGAGGAAAGGAGAAAGCATTCCAAAATGAGGGGGTGCTTATACCACCTGAACAAAGGTAAAGAGATCTTGGAGTGAGCAAGCAGGGAAAGAAGGGAGAATAGATTAAGAGGTAAGTAGGAAAGATCATTTTATTGTAGAGCTTGGTGTAGCTCTCATTAGTAAAACTAGAGATGAATTCATCTTCCTAGAGTGGCTAGTGGGCTAGGCTTTAGGTCTTAAGGAGAATGGGGATTTGCAATGGTTTTGGCAAGGAATACAGAGCAGTCCTACAGACCAGGGAATCTTCCCAAATTCAGCTTACCTGGACTTGGGCCTGGCCCATCACAGTGAGATATTTGGTTTATATATATTCATATATGTGTGTGTGTATGTATACATCTAAATATATATGGGCAGGTAGGTGTCACAGTGCATAGAGTGCTAGATCTGGAGTCAAAAAGACTCATCTTCCTGAATTCAAATGTGGCCTCAGACACTTACTAGCTGTGTGACTCTGCAAAAGTCATTTTGACCCTGTTTGCTTCAGTTTCCTCATCCATAAAATGAGCTGGAGAAGGAAAGGGTAAACTACCCACCCCAATATTTTGACCAATAAAACCCCAAATGAGGTCATGAAGAGTCAGGAACAAGAGAAAACTACTGAACAAAAACAAAATATGGATGGTTATCTATGTATATTTCTTTATTTATGTACATTTATTGCTTGTCATAGTGGATAGACAGCTGTCCTTGGAACCAGGAAGATCTGGGTTCAGTCTTGCTCCTGAAACACTATAACTATTTAACATCAGACAGGTCACATAATATCTCTATATTCTTAACAGGTTTTTCTAAAACTAGAAATTGGAGAAAGGTGCTAATCTGCATTGGTAGAAGGAAGTTCCTCACCTGGGAGTACCTTATGCCAAGAATCACAGGTTCAATTCCTCTCCTCTATACATAGCAGTGGGTGTAAAGGCTGTGACATATATCCAAAAGAGGCAAATAAGACATCACCTACTAACCACCCATATTCCTGCTAACTCATTTGTAAGAGATCCTTATAAAAATAGGTAATAATAGGTGTCCTTGACGAAACCATAGTAAGAGAAAGAAGCAGGTCTTTGCAGAGATTATTTTCTTTCTTTGTTTTAAAAAAATTTTATTGAAGCTTTTAGTTTTTTAACCTACTGCTCTGCCCAATAAGACCCTCCTAACAAAAAAGAAAAGAAAAAACAGGTAAAACAAAAACCAATTCTGCAAAACCAACCATCTTGTTCATTTTTTTAGAAGTACAATTCTTAATTTGGTAAAATATGATGAAGCCCTGAAGGCCCTCTTTGCAAGGCATCTTCCATGAATATATTACCATAATTACAGATGTGACTTATGGAGATTACTATTTAACATCTGCTGAGAGTTGACAGTAAGGAACAAGTGTAAGACAAGGAGACAGATATACATGTTCACCAAAGATGTTCACTAGTCAAGAGAACATGTTCTTCATAGAGTCTGAACTGAAAGATTTCCTATAAATGTTCTCTAAATACTCCTAATCACAAATGAAATTGAACTAATTGAACCAAACCTGTTCATTGGAATTCTAAGTAATGAGTAAGAATTTAGTCTAACCATTCACCCTGGAAAAACAAAATGGACATCTTATTGCCCAGACTGTGACATAAATCTGGATAGGTATCCTGTTGAATTAGTTCACTTGTGTGTGTATAAATGTACAAAAGTTTATCCAATAGACAGTGATCTATGTCCAGAGTTGAATAATAGTACGAAATTCATCTAGGTTGAAATTGAAAAAGTAAGCAATGTTCCAGTTATCCCAAACTATTTGCTCTCATAAAAGCCCAACTCTCCAAAACTGATATTCTTTCTCCTGGTGATATTCTATGACTCTGAATCTTGGTACAACAGGATTTACAAAGTATCAAAATTATAATTAACCTAAAACTAAAGTCTTATAGGTGGTTATAATACTAACATTGGTATAATACTAACATTGATTTTCTTTCCAGGTTTAACAAGACATCACTGAGGACATACAAAACTAAGGTTGGAGATAGATTAGTCATGGAAAATGAAGGACAAGAGGGACAGAAGCTCCAATGATTTCCCCAAATATTAAAATAACCAGAGGATTTCAATATGTTGGCTAGCTCTTATGTGGAGCATTTTTAGAAATACATGGGTAAGAATTGCACAGGATGAGAAGGTACAGAATGATTGCAATTCTGTGAAAGAGGAAATGTGTACTTGGGAGGTGGAAAGGTAGTGGTGGTATACAGAGCAATGAAATATAGATCTCTGTGGGTCCCAAGTATCTTGCTTAGGATAGGAAGTCTTCAACTTAAAATCTAGTTGTGTTATAAAAAATGAATTTGTAAGTTAGTTCTTGAGAACTCAGAATATTTTCCCATACAGATGTTGGGAATTATGATTAGGATTCCACAAAAGCCTTTTAACTCATAATGTAGATGAAAGCCTAGATGGATAGATGGGTGGATGGATGGATAGATAGAGAGATGATAGATAGATAGAAAGATAGATGACAGACAGATAGCTAGATAGAACAAAACAATACACAAGATATTTTGAGTGTCAGGAAAAATGAGATTGAGAAGACCCTCAAACACAGAAACTAGAATAGTCTTCAAATGGAAGTCTGAGAAAGGGGAATGGAGAGGCTTTGACTGTATTAAGTCTTTGAAACAATTATTTCTACTTCTCGTTGCTTCTTCTATATATTCTTGATCACATAGCCTTTTATTGGTGAGGGAGGCCCAGGGAAACTTAGAAAAATGAAATCATAAAAGAAACCTAAAAGTTTCAGGGAATCTTAGAAATCATCTAGTACAATCCTCTACATCTTCTCTCCAGCATTTCCAACAAGCAATCCTATATCCTCTACTTGTCATAGGACCAACTAAGTCAATTACTACCTCTTAATTGAACTAAGATTTTCATCCCCTCAGCATCTGTTTCATTTATTTATAGAAACTGAGAGTCTTTTACAAGACTTCTTTTAGCGCTGAACATAGAGTCAGGAAGAACTAGGTCTAAATCCCTAAGAGAATACTTACAAGCAGTTTGTCTATGGGCAAGTCATTTTACCTGAGTTTCAGTTTCCTTATCTAAAAAAGAAAGGAAATAAGCAACTATTAGGTGCCTACTATGTTCTAGGGACTTAAAAATTTTCTCAGTCAATTTTCACAACAACCTTGGGAAATATTATACCTATTTTACAGTTGAGGAAATTGAGGCAGACAAAAGTTAAGTAACGTGTGTGCATCTGAGGCAGGTTTTGAACTCAAGTCCAGGCCCAGCCCTCCATCCATTGCACCACCTAGCTGCCTCTAGATAGAATCATAGCTACAGAGCTGAAAAAGACCTTGAAGGATCATGTACTTCAGTTATCTCATTTTACAGCTAATTAGAATTGCTGCTGGGCCCACTTGCTCTGACCAATGGGCTCAAGATCTCCAGAGCTCTTGAACTCACAAGATTATCTAAGCTTGAACACATCCATCTCAAGATTAATGTTTGGTCACCTATGATCTGAGTGGAACAAGCATTGTAGTTGAACTCCTCTGCTCATCCATCCAAGTAGAAGCAGTTCCTATCTTGTTAGGATAAAGGGAAACGTTATGCCCCTCCACTCACATCCCACATACCCATAAGTAGTCTAGGGAAAGAGAGCTTCTTGATCTATGAGACAATCTGTATGTAAGGAGCCAGAAGCTGTTTCTCCATTTTAACTACTACAGTACTGTGTATCCCTACTACTGTCATAGGATGGGGGAAGATCAAACTACTCAGTTTGCTTTGTCATATAAAACTCACAGTCCTTTCAGCTCTGAGCCATCAGATGATGTCAACCAGAAGAAGGAATATCAGTTAGCCCTGCATGTTCTCCATCTTTATTACATAGAGATGTAGATTGAGTGGCTTACCCAGGGTCACAAAGGTATTAACACTAACAGAATTGGCATGTGAACCCAAGTACTTTGACTCTAAATCTAATGTTCTTTCCACTGTGCCAAATGAAATACTATTATATATATTGGATGCTTAATAAATGCTTATTTCCTTTCTTCTCTCCTTTTTTCCTTTTCCTTTCTGTTCTTTTCTTCCCATCTTCTTTCCTTCATTCTGTCTCTCTACCACACTAATTCCTTATGTCATAACATCTCATGTAGTTGTTTGTACAAATCAAGTGAAAAAATGTATGTAAAGTACTTTGTCAGTCTTAAGGCATTGTGTAAATGCCATTTATCACCCCCCCCCAAAATAGTTTAGATTTAATGATACTGTCCTCTATTGGGACAGTGAGATCAATGGAATCAAGTCTGTTTCCTTTTAGTTTGGCAGAATTATCTCATTCTAACTAGTTAGTTACAACTAGAAAGGACAGGGATAGTTATAGGAATATGACTTCATTGGGATAAACCAAAAGCATAAGTTGTAAGGAGTTTGAGTTTATCAAAAGTCAGAGTATGTTAAAAGCAGAGAGAAATAAAGGAATACTGTTTGGAAAACTCAATGAGACAATGACCTCATTTGATGTTAAGATTGTCCACAGTGCATCTCAATGTGAAAAAGCTGTTTTGTAACTATCCGGTCTTTCCTCACAAACATCATGGTGCCATGACAGGAAATCATGCTGTGATTGTTTTCAGGTTCATTGATGCCATTCAAAGATGAAACAGCTAATTCTCCAGCTCTGCAAGGTTGTCTACTGCTGATTGAGGGAAAATCTGATGTCACAAAACAATGCAGAGAGGAAAGGCATTTACAATCCATGTTCAGGAAGATTAAAAATTTTTTTAAAATCCTCAGATGGAAGTAAATCTGAACTATATGTTGTTTTATTCTTTCATTGAACTGAGCACAGAGAAAAACACTTACCATTATGTTTCTGCTGACAATTAAAATTTTAGGTACAAATAGCAGTCAAAGTTCATCAGACCTTTTTTCCAAGCATAACTTTTACAATCAAGTATTCTCCAATCTCCAAAGCATTATGTTCTTTGTAGTGAAGGGCTTTATCTGTATATAAATTTTGCTATAAGATCAACATTCCTTCCCAAACAACTTTTAAGCTGTCCTTGGATTTGGTTTTTTTTCTGGTTGTTGGGGGTTTTTTTGTTTGTTTGAGCCTAGGACTCCATCTCTTTCCCAGACTAGCAATGCAGTGATCAGGATGACTTCAGTATTGACCTACATGGATAATCTGACCTGCTCTATTTCTGTCCTGGGCTTGTTCACACCTTCTTAAACAGCCTGAATATTCTTGACTCGAGTGGGTTCACCACATTGGTGCCAGACTTTGTATGGATATCCAATCAACTTGAGCCCACTGCAACTCAGAATTCTCTAACTGAAACAACTCACCAGTCTCAACTTTCCCATCAGCAGGGACTACAGGAGTGTGCGGTCGTCCCCTGCTATAGTTGTGACTGTGACTAACCATAGAGCAGTTGGCTGAACCTCATGTCCTTTGTAGAACCATGATCAGCCCATTATCTTTGTTTTAAAGGAATCACTCTTGTTCTGGCTACAGCTTCCTAGGTTGGCCTCTCTACAACTATTATTTTCAGTAGTCAAAAACAATAGGTTGGCCATGAGGTAAAGAGTAGGAAAATAGGAAACTTTGAAGGGGAAAAATGAGGGGGAAATTGACAGTAAGATCCTGAATGATCCACTCACAATGTGTATTCCTAATGGTGAATAAAGATGGTGCATCAGTCTTATGTAAAGATATAAGTAATCAATAAATCAAACAAAAAAGCAAATTAGGTTAGGAAATGTATTGGGATTGGTTGAAAGAGTTAGGCACACTTCTGGATATACAAACACATATATGCACACATAAATATGTACATATAAACATGTACATATACACATACATGCATATATGTATATATATATATACATTGTATATTATCATATATATGCTAGATACTTGTATCTATATTTCATGTGGGTGTGGGCATGGGTGTGTAGTAGTAGTAGTAGCAGTAGTAGTGGTGGTGGTGGTGGTAGTAGTAGTAGTGGTAGCAGTAGTAGTAGCAATAGTAGTAGTAGGAATAGGAGTAGGAGTAGATGCTTGTATCCAAAACCAGAGGGCAATATGGAAATGGAGAGGGGAAGATCTCTCTTTCCCTTCCCAACCTTTCACCTCATCCATTGATCATGCTATCAGAAAGACTGGACCAGTAACAAACAATGCATTTAGCTGGGAGCTAAGAGAGGACAAACTAAGACAAAGGTAGGAAGGAGAACCCCATGAGGACTCCATAAAGGGATAAGAGACTTCCATTTAACAAAGTTCTATGTGTTGTCCCTTTACCACATATTCTCTCAGCTTGAGTCCACTTTCCCCTAGACTCTTCCCAGAATTTTGTGGGGAGATGTTGTTGTAATCTGGTCCTTGCTATGCCAAATATTCCTTTGTAAAAACTAATTTATGTTAGTTGGTTAATTGATATTATGGACAAACCAACAGGTTAAATGATATAGAGGAACACACTAGATGGTAGCTCCTGAGTAAAAGAAGCCACAACCTTTCAGAGTTACGCCCAGAAGTTGAAGGGAAAAATACTAGCTATGCCTTAGGGATCCAACCTGTTAGTATTTGTGGAAGTTAGAAGACTAAGCCTTAGTCTGTACCATACTTGAATAAATTGTATATAAAATCAGTAATAGACAATTTAATTCATGTCACGTCTAGAGTAGATCTCACAGATAAACCACTTTATCCCTACCCCTGATACCTAGCCAGAACTGCAGAATCTTAGAATTTAAAAGGAACTCAGAGGCCGTTGACTCCAACTTTTTCCTGAAAAAGCATTCCTTTCACAGAATTTCAGATTGGTGGTTGTGGTTAGGAACGACCTCTTAACACATCCATTATTACACTAAGCTAGTTTTTCTTTAAAAGGTACTGAAGACCGTACTTCAGATTTGATTCATTTGTCAGACATGGTTTCAATTACTGACATCACTTCTGGTTGCCTGAGTGTAAACCAGACATAAGGAGCTTCAGGTACTCTCTAAACTTGAGTTGGCAGACCAAAATGGGCAATGTCCCTCAGCTGAATCAGCTTGAAGTATCTTCAATGCCTAATCTTGTTATACATCCTTCTCTTTCTATAATTAAATACACTCCTTTTGTTAAATTTTGAATTAGCTGTGACACTTACAGAGTTTCATTCTATTCCACCAATATTAAACATAAACAATCAGGGGACTGGACTGAGTCAAGCACAACCCAAAAATGTGGCCACCCAGCCTCTAAGACCTGTAGTGTGTAGTTCTTCTACGAAAAAAACTATTTAACTCTCAATTTGTTGCTATTTTTTTTCCACTGAGGAGAATAATTTTTGGATTAGAAGCCTTCATTTTCATCAGAAGCTTGGTCCCAGGTGAGTCTATCATTCTCCAAAGGACACACTCTTTTTTACTTGGTTTGGTCATTTTATTTGCAGACTTCCACCTGAATAGTCATGTTCAGTGATTTTCATTTCCCAGGTGAAAATCTTTTCTTTCTCAAGGTCACCCTGATTCAGTGCAGAACACAAAGACCAAGAAAATAAAGTAAAATGAAAATGATCATGAAGTTTTGTGTGTGTTTGTGTATACACACACATACATATACTGACACATACATACACATATTATTTGTTGTTCAATTTTGTTTGATTCTTTGTGATCTATTTGGGGTTTTCTTGGAAAAGATACTGAAATGGTTTGCCATTTCTTTCTCCAGATCACTTTACTGATGAGGAAAATGAGATTAAACAGGATTAAGTGACTGGCCCAGGGTCACACTGCTATATGTCAGGTCATATTTAAACTCAGGAAGAGAAGTCTTCTTGACTCCAGGTCCAACACTCTAGACCCTGAGCCACTTAGCTGACCCTACAAACAGGGGAATATTGGCATTACCTTGTTAAATTTATTATGTACTTTAAAAAAAAGCTATACATGATAGAAAATCATGGTTTCATCCAATCTACAATTTTGTTTGTTCTGTTTGTGGTTTGTTTATGGAAGTACTCATGCTTGATTTTTGTCAAGTCCAGTCCATCTTTAATGTTGTAGTCGCCAGTTTTCAAAGGTAGGGTGCATATGCATGATTCATCATTCTAGAGACTACATACTTTTTGTTTTTGTGTGTTTTGAATTTGTATGTTTCTGAGTTTGTATGTTTTGAAATTGAGCTTTCCAATGTATTTCTGTACCATCTCTAGATTAGAGCATTAGAGTCTGTTCAACCGTGAGAGTCATGGGTGATTGAGAGGGGAGAATGGTGAAATCTAATAAACAAGTCAACTGGGAAATCCAATTGAAAGACCTGTTTCTTTCACTACTTGAGTCAATGTTGGCTAGTCATTTAATTTTGTCAAAACTCTACTTTGGCTATTTGAAAACAGAGTAGTGTAAGACTGAAGAATTTAAAAAAAAATGATAAGTATTCAGAAAACCATGGGAAAACTTGTATATACTGATACAAAGCAATGAGAGAACAAGGAGAAGAGTGTATATGGTGGCTATAATAATAGTGTAAATGAAAACTATTCTAAAAAGTATCTAAACCAAATCAATTTAATGACTAACCTTAATTTCCAAGGAAAAGAAGTAAAAACATATTTTTCCTCTCTCAGGTGAGAAGTAGGGACTTGGGAGTAAGGAATGTTGTATGAGCTGTCAGCTAGGTTTGACTTGACTATTTTTCTTTTGTTACAAAGGATGGTTCCATTTGGAGAGGAGTGGTGAGAGTAACTGTAAAAACCGAAAGGTATCCAATCCATACAACTATTTTTTTAATTAATCTCTCCATTTGTGTCCCATACTGGATATAGCTATTAAAAAAAAAACAAGTTCTTAAAGACAAACTTCAACAAAAGATATTGATTCTGCTGTCTGAGCTTTTGGACGAAGCTCTCATTTCCACTTGCAAAGTGCTATGCAGACAATTACTACTTTGCACATGCAAATGTGCTTCTGTCTAACTCCAGTAACATTTGACTAGTTTTTTTTTTGTTTTCTGTTCCTGCCAAGAGTCTCATCTGGCTATAGATTAAGACTCACTCCTAATCATCATTTCCTGTTGGTGCTAATGGGCTTGTCCTTTGTTAATACCACTCAGTAGGACAGGATGGTAGATTGAGTGATTTTTAAAAATTGTCCTTGTTTCAAAGGTGTAAAATAATATCTTGGTTGTGACAGCACCACTGAATTTCTGGGAAGGAATGTTTCACCTCAGGAGGGTGAAAATGTCCCTTATCAGTTACAGGAGGAAGGAATCTACTCATCTAATAGAGTTACTTATTGCTAATTCCTTACACGATCTAGAGTTTTAGCCTATGTGTATCTGATTAGAAAAGTTCACTATTATTGATTTGATGTATCATCATTTGGATGCAGACCAAATGGTATCTCCTGAATAATGCATCTGCTGAAGTAGCAGATTCAGAAATGTCTGGTAAATAGCAATTTATACCGTAATCCAGGGAGATTTGAGAAAATGATAGCACAGGTAGGTTTGGAAGTAGAGTTTTAAAATGCAATCTTTAAAATACCTTTGGGGAGGATCACAAAAGTTTGTTATTTCTTATGATGGAACAAATGTTGGGGAACTGTTTTAATGAGTCTTCATCCTCCCTATCACTTAACTATAAAGCACCTTGGAATTTTAAACAGAATTTTAAATGAACACATCACTATTGCTCTTCTAACCAGTCTTAGCAATAAATATATACTCTGATCATCTATTTTATTTTGTAGTGCATTATGCAAATGTCTGCTATTTCGGTTCTGTTTTGTGTGTGTGTGTATGTGTGTGTGTGTGTGTGTGTGTGTGTGTGTACCTATCTTTTCTCATCAACTCAATTTGTAAAATACATTAAATAAAATACTTGGGGAAGACATCAACTTAAACATGTAAGAAAACTGCTTTGGCAACAGAAATAGTGGTCTACATTCCTCATCTTGCTTTAAATCTATGATCCTATGATATGGAGTGAATTTCTTCCCTATTTCACAAAATTGAATTTTCAAGCTTAGGAGAGTCATGTTTCCACTTGCTATGTCCATTAGGTAGGTGAAAATATCCTAGAATGAATCAAGCAGTGTGGTCCAGTGGAAATCAGAGAGGGATTTGTAGTTAGAGGACTTGAGTTTGAATGCCAGTGATCCCACTTTCTACCTGTGTGACTTTGAGTCAGTCTCTGAACCTTCTCCTTTTGTTAGCTGTTGAATGATCTATAAGAGTCTCATTCTATTCCACCACTATTGAACTTAAACAATCAGGGGACTGGACTGAGTTGGGCACAGTCCAAAAATATGGTCACTCAGCTTTTGCCTTCTCATTTTCTTCATCTGTAAAATTAGGAGATTAACCCAATTAACCTCTAAGGTTCTTTTCATTTTTAAATTCATCATCCTATGAAATGTAGAGGGGCAGCTAGGTGGTGCAGTGGATAGAGTGCTGGACCTAAGGAAAACTCATCTTTCTGAGTTCACTTCTGACCTCCAGCAATAACTGTGTGACCCTGGGCAAGTCATTTAACTCTGCTTGCCTAGGTTTCCTCATCTGGAAAATAAGCTAAAGAAGGAAATGCAAACCACTCCAGTATCTTTGCAAGAAAACCCCAAATGGGGTCACAAAGGGTGGGACACAGCTCAAAACACAACAACAACATGAAACGTATAAAGCCTAGTGATAATGTTCATCAATCCACAATAGCTGACAAAGGCTAAAACTGAAGAATGTTACAGTATCTCAGATCATCTTCATTTTAACAAGTGGAAAAAAAGAATGGAATGTATCTATCTTGTATTTGAATATCTTTTGTAATTATTATTTTTTAAAATCTAGATACTATGACTTTCACAAGTGACAGGGCAGGAGTTTATCAGATAGATGGAGTTTATCAAAGACTAACTACTCAGTCAACTAGCATTTACTAAGACCCTACTAGGCACTGTGCTAAGCTGTTCAGATGAAATTCACAGTTAACAGAGTAATACAATTAAGTTTGTATTAGGAACTTAGAATAAATAAGATTGAATCTCCTCTTTATCATAAACAAATTGGAATTTCAAATCACTGTTCCAATCATACATTTGACATTTTGTACAAGGAATGCATATTAACAGATAAAACTAAAATATTATACCACTTTACAAGGAAGGGGAAAAAAATCTACCACAGAAAGTAATTTATTTCAAGTTTTCCCTAATTTCAATACCATGAAAAATGTTGATCTGACTTGAACTATTTTGCATATAATATGGAATATGTATTTTCTTTGATAACTATTCTAGGAGGGAGAAATATATATTTTGATAAAATCTGTGCTAGATTATATTGGGACAAAAATGTCAAGGGTCCGTGTAATAGATGTGGAATACAGAATAGGTATTAACTATAATTAAAATTCAAGAGAATAGCTTATATTATTGCAAACAAATTTAGAAATTAATTCTCTAGATTTTCTTCAGTTTTCCCAAGTATTAAGGGATTTAGTGACAATTAAATGACTTCCAAGCAATCTACATAGCTAAATTTTCATCCTATGCCTTTGTAATCTTAATTAGAATTTATAAATTTACCTTTTGAAATTTAAAACAGTGGAACAGCTTTATTGTGCTAATGAGGGACCAGTACAAAGTTTCAGATAAACCCTACAGAATTCAAATCTTAATATGTGAATGTATATAATAGGGTTTGACCTATACTATATCTGGGTCTGGATAATTAATAATAAACTGAGTGATGATATTGTACTTTAGTTGATTTGTCTAATATTAACAGAGAATTCCATTTCAGTAGAATCACAAGATGTTCTGTAATTTTAAAAATCAAATTAAAAAACAAGCTTTTACTAAGATTATTTTATTAAGATTGTTCTACTTACCATTTTCTCTGCTAGGTGCTAAGGATACAAAGACAAGACCACAGAGATAAGTCTCAACTAGCTGTGTAACTCTGGGCAAGTCATTTAATTCTGTTTGCTCAGTTTCCTCATCTGTAAAATGAGTTGGAAAAGAAAATGGCAAACCACTATAAGAAAACCCCAAATAGGGTCATGAAGTTTCAAACATGACTGAAAAACAACTGTTCCGTTTCCAGAAGAAGAAGACCTTCTTCTACCCAAAGCCAATCAATCTATTTGTATCCTTGGTCCTACCCTCTCCCCTCCAGCAGATATCCTTTAAATTGTACTCTTTCCTTTTTTCATTGTCAATTTCTTCCTATTGGCTCATAAACTACTCCCTATAAACAAGTCTTGCCCAGTATTAAAACAACCTTCACTTGTTTTCCATCTCCTTTATGTTTCCCTCCTGTCCCAGCCAAACTCTTAGAAAGTTCTGTCTATACTACTTGCTTCTACTTCCTCTCCTCTCATTCACTACTCAGTCCCTTGTAATCTGTCCTTCGGTCTCATCATTGAGCTGAAGCTGCCCTTATCAAATTTACCATTGATTTCTTAAGAATCAAACCCAAGGGTCTCTTCTCAATCCTCGTTCTGCTTGGCCTATCTGTATCATTGCTGTTGCTGTTCAGTTGTGACTGATTCTTTGTGACTTTATAGACCATACCGCACTAGGTCCTTCTGGCCTCCACTATCTCCTAGAGTCTGTCCAAGCTCATGTTTAATGCTTCCATGAAACTATCTATCCAACTCATCCTCTGATGTCCCCTTCTCCTTTTGCTTTCAATCTTTCTCAACATCCAACATTCTCATAATGTGGCCAAAGGATTTAAGGTTCAGAGTTAGCTTCAGTATTTGTCCTTTTACAGAACAGTCAGTGTTAATTTGACTCAATCTGCATCATTTGATACTGTTAAACATCCTTTCCTCTCAAAATGTTCTCTCTTCTCCAAGTTTTTCTTTGCTAGAAAATTAGCTATGTCCCTCCCCACCACATAGGTCCTGGCCCCTTTTCTCTTTTTTCTCTTAGGAAACTTCCTTACAGTTGCTAGAGATTCCCCTTTTCAAATTTATCTTGTACAATATTTTGTATTGATTTATTCTTGACCTCCAATAGACTATAAACTCCTTGAGTACGGGGACTATTTATTTCACTTGTGTCTTTGTATTCCTGGAGCCTTATCACAATGCCTGGAACAAAGCAGATAGTTTAGATAGACAGAGATAGATAGATAGATAGATAGATAGATAGATAAGTAGGTAGATAGATAGATAGATAGATGGATAGATAGACATAGCATTTATTGTGTGGTATGTGCTAGGCTCTGTGTTAAGCTCCAGCAAACTTAAGTGTACAAGGTAGTCTCTAGCTTCAGGTAGCTTACATTCTAATGAGAGAAAACATAACATAAAGGGGAGCTGATCTTTTTGTTGTGGCAAAGAACTGGAAATGGAGGGAATGCCCATCAACTGGAGAATGGTTGAACGAGTTGAGGTATATGAATGTAATGGAATTCTGTTGTGCTACAAAAAATGATGAGTAGGTGAATTTCAAAAAATCCTGGAGAGACTTACATGACCTGATATGGAGTAAAGTAAGCAGAACCAAGAGAACACTGTATACAGTAACAGCAACATTGTGCAACGATTAACAATGAATGACTGGATTTGCTCTTCTCATCAATACAATGATTCAGGACAATTCCAAAAGACTCATGATGGAAAATGCTATATACATCCAGATAAAGAGTTTTGGACTCTGAATACAGATTGAAGGTTGAAAATACTGTTTTCACTCTTTTTGTTTATTTTTTTGCTCTCTGTGGTTTTTCCCTTTTGTTCTGTTTCTTCTATCACAACATGACTAATGTGGAAATATGTTTAGTATGATTGCACATGTATAAACTACATCAGGCTGCTTGAGGAAGGAGGAGGAGGGAGAGGAAGGGAGAAAAATTTGGAACTCAAAAGCTTATAAAAATTAATGGTGAAAACTATCTTTACATGTAATTGGAAAAAATTACAATGGTTGCTGAAGCAGAGGCCAAAATTCTAGCGAAAAGGAAGTAGAAATGATGACCCAAATGGAGATAGCATGGTGCTCATCAATGCTTAATAAACGCTTGTTGAATTAATGAATGAATAAATATTATGTGAAATCAGTCTGGAAAGATTGGATGAATCCCCACTGCAGAAAGTCACATGTAAAGTATTACATGCCAAACAGAAGAGATTTTTTTTTTCCCTAGAGACAATCTTGAGGAAGGCAATGACTTGGTCAGACCTGCACTTTAGGAATACCAATTGGTGGAGGATTTATCAAGAAGGGAAAGATTGCAAATGATGAAGACCAATTAAAAGGCTATTCCAATAATCCAGGTGAGAGATACAAAGAGTATAAACTAGAGTGATGTTAAGGTGAATGGAGAGAATGGGGAAAATATGAGACCTGCTGTGGAAGTAGCATTCACAGGATTTGGTAAATAATTAGTTATGGGGAAGCAGGAAAGAGTGAGTGTCAAAGATGATGCTGAGGTTATAAATTTTTGCTAAAAATTGGAGGGGAGAGCCATCTTCTAGAAACTATATAATCCAGAATTCTCTTTTTTTTAAATGAGGAAACTGATATTCCAAAAAAGGAAGTGTTCACAGTCATCCAACCAATTGGCTGCAGTCACCTGCATTTTCCTGCCTCCGATTTAAAGGGAGAAAACTAGTTTCACAGATTGGTTGCTATTAGAAATGCTGATGTAGAGGACATTTTTACTACCAGAGTGATTTTAACTACATTTTCTCTGACTTGTCCCCACAAGCCTGGAATACTCTACTTCCTCTTCTTTGATTCCTGGATTCCCAGCCTTCCTTCAAGTCAAAACTAAAATCCCATTTTCTATAGGAAACCTTTCCCAACCTTTCTTAATTATTTCCTCTTTATCTTGCATATAGTTTATTTGTATATATTCGTTTTCCCATTGTCTCCCTCATTAGATCGTGAGCTTTTTGATAGTAGGGATTATCTTTTATCTCTTTTTGTATCCCCAGCACTTAGCACAGTGCCTGGCCCATATATAGCTTTAGTAAAAGTTTAGTGAGTTATTGATAGTGGGCAGCAAGTTTTCTGATTTGGGGGCAGGGCTCCAGCCATGAGATGAAGCAGTCTAAGGAGGAAAGGAGCAACTGGTAGTCTCAAGAGTAAGGGACAATGGCTACAGCCAAGGCACAGTATACCAATGATAGAACTCAGAGAAAACAATGACATTTCTGACTTGCATTAGTAGCTCTACGAAATTGCCCCAAGAGAGAAAAAAAAATTATTTAAATATGTTTATTGTTTATAGTTTTTTTAACTGGAATTTCAAGTAGCTACTTCAGACTATCTGACATCTCTCATACTCTATATTTTTCCTTAGTTTTAAAAAAAAATTTCTCCAAAAGTCTGTTCTCTTCTCACATATTTATGTTGTCTCAATCCTTACTAGGGAGTTTGGACTTGATTCAAATTGACATTTGGAGACCATTGAAAGTTTCTGAGAAGAGGAGTGATATCAAAATTTATGAGGAAGATAAATCTGGCAGTGGTTCTTAAGACAGGTAACAGAAGGAGAAGGGCAGGCTTGAGCTGAACCTTGAAGTGCAGTCACAGTGTGAGAAGGTCACTGGGGCCATCTCAGGCATAGGCAATGCTATGAGTAGCTAGGAAGTCCAGGGGACAGAGTATAGGATCTAGAGTTAGGAAGATCTGAGTTCAAATTTTACCTTAGACACTTAATAGCTGTGTCATCCTAGGCAAATCATTTAACCCATCAGCCTCAGTTTCCGCAACTGTAAAATGGGGGAAATAATAGCACCTAACTCCCCAGGTTGTTGTGAGGAATAACCAAGACAATAGTTGTAAAGCCCTTAGCACAGTGCCAGGCACATAATAAGCAACACATAAATGTTAACTATCATTAGGGAGACACATGAACCAAGAAATAGAGAAGAAAAGTATTTGGTAGGTCCCAAGTCAAACTAGCTAGTGCATCTAGAAAAAATATTTTAAGAATTAGAATCCAAGATATCCTCAATTTATTGTACTTAGAGTTATATGTCCAGTGTGAGCCAAAAATAAATTATAATTGGTGCAATGAATGAGGCTTCCCAGCTAAAATGTTAGATGAGTAATAATACTTTGTAATGTGCTATTAGTGACAGCTAATAACTGTAATCATTTAATAAGTGGGATGTAATCTGAGGCAGTTTACAAATAAATAAAATTAAACTAAACTGGGCAAAATGCCCAGATCACTAAGTTTGTACCAAAACACTAAGAAAAATATCCTTAAAATTAGAAGAAAAATGGAAAGCAGTGATAATATAGGAAGTCTCTAGTAAGTAGAAAAATACTCATTGAAGTTCTTGAAAAATAATCCTACTCTTTATTTTCTGGGGAGTGACATGGAACAAGAAAGACTTTACTGATTGGAACTAAGGTCAGGGAGGGGACATGTTCATTGAGTCAGATTCCTAATTAACCAGGGCCCCAGTCCTGTTCTTATGGGAAGTTAATAGGATATTCTAACTACTGACATACATCAGGCATTCTTATTCTTTTCAAATACCTTCAATGCCTACTAGGGTAGACTCATAGAAGATATTCAATAAACACCTCTTGGCTGATGACTCCCCCAAAGAGAAGAAGCTTACAAGTCACCACAGAGATATCTTTTGAAGCTTTGACTTTTAACTAATAAATAAAACTAAGAGCTAGCTTTGTGGGGGGAAAAAACAATAAAATAGTTGGTTAACTTGATTAAAAAAGAAACTGAATTACCAGCATCAAAAATGAAAAGGCTGAATTCACCACCAATGAATCAAAACAATAATTAAGAGTTATTTTGTCCAATTGTATGTCAATAAATTTGACAATCTTAGTGAAATGGATGAAAATTTACAGAAATATAAATTGCCCAGATTAATGGAAAAGGAAAGAAAATACAAAAATAACCCCATTTCAGAAAAAAAGAAAGTGAGCAAGCCACCAATAAACTCCCTAACAAAAAATCTCCAGGGATAGATGGATCTATAAGTGAATTCTAGCAAACATTTAAAGAACAATTAAGTTCAATACTATATGAACTATTTGGGAAATAGGCAAAGGTGTCCTACCAAAAATTATTTTTATGATACAAATATGGCACTGATACCTAAATTGGGAAGAGCCAGAACAGAGAAAGAAAATTATAGGCCAATTTCCCTAATGAATATAAATGCAAAAATTTTAAATAAAAAATTAGCAAAGAGATTACAGCAACTTATCTCAAAGATAATACACTATGATCAAGCAGAATTTATACCAGGAAAGCAGGGCTGGTTCAGTATTAGGAAAACTATTAGCATAATTGGCCATATCAACAAGAAAACTAACAGAAATCATATGATTATCTCAATAGATGCAGAAAAAGTTTTTGAAAAAATGAAATACCCATTCCTATTAAAAACACTAGAGAGCACAGAAATAAATGGAGTCTTTCTTACAACAATAGTAGCATCTATCTAAAACCATCAGCAAGCATTATACATAAAGGGGATATACTAGAAGCATTTCCTATAAGATTGAGGGTGAGACAAGGATGTCCGTTATTGTTATTCATATAATATATGTCTATATATATTCATATAATAAGTGTCTATCTATTATTATTCAATATTGTACTAGAAATGTCAGCTCTAGCAAAAAAGAAAAGAAAAAGAAATAGAAGGAATTAGAATAGGCAAAGAAGAAACAAAGCTATCACTCTTTACAGATGATATTGATGGTATACTTAAAGAATCCTAGAGAATCAAGTAAAAAATTGCTTGAAATAATAAACTAATTTAGCAAAGTTGCAGGACATAAAGTAAACCCACAAAATCATTAGCATTTATATATATATTTCTAACAAAGTCCAACAGTCAGAGATTGGAAAAGAAATTTCATTCAAAGTTACCACAGATATTATAAAATATTTGGGAGTCTACCTGCCAAAGCAAACCTAGGAACTATATGAACACAATTAAAAAACACCTCTCACACAAATAAAAGATCTAAATAGTTGGGAAAATATCAGTTGCTCATGGGTAGGCCAAGCTAATATGATAAAAATGACAATTCTACCTAAATTAATTTACTTATTCAGTGCCATACCAAACTACCAAAAAAGCATTTTATAGAACTAGAAGAAACAATAGAATTCATCTGGAAGAACAAAAGGTCCAGAATATTAAGGGAATTAGTGAAAAGAAATAAAGCTTTGACTTTTGAGATCTCAGGGACAGTCGGATTGGCTTGGATTAAACCTTAAACCTCTTCTACTGGTGTCTGTATCTTGTTCTGTCACTCACAGTTTTAGAGATGCTTGAGGGCACTGAGATGTTAAGTGACTTGCCCTGGTCACAAAGCTAGTATGTATCACACACAGGACTTAAACTCAAGTCTTCCTGACTCCAAGGCTTACTCTCTATTCACGATGCCATGTCACCTCTCATGCTGTGGGGGTGCAGCAGTAAAATAAGGGTAGTCCCATCAATCCTAAGGCTTTGCAAAATGTCCCTTATGAACTTACCATTCTATATGCCCAGCATAATGCCAGAGATTCAGGGGGTTGCAAAAAGAGTAGATGACAAAGTCACTATCTTTAAGGTTATGATATGAGGATTTCCAAAACTGAAGTTATCATCTTTTCCCAAAAACCAACTCCCACTCTCAATGTAACCTCTATCTGTTAATATAATCACTATTCTCGCCATCAGCCAGGCTCACAGTCCTGGAGTTATCTTTGATGAGTCATTCCCACCATTCATCTGCCACCAAGTTCTATTAATTCCCCCTTCAAAATGTCTCTTAGAGAGGTGATAGATTCAACGTACAGAGTGACACACACATTTTTTGGACACGATCAGTTTGGGAATTAATTCTACTTGATTTCAAATCTGTTATGATTTTTCTCTTCCTTTTTCAGTGACAAAAGAGAGGGGAGATTAAGAGGAAATAAATGCTTGTTCATTAAAGAAAGAATTACATTTTTATAAAAAGGGTCTCTTTTACCTGTTCTTGTCCAAGCCTTTATGACTTCACTAAATGAATTGTAACAGCAGCTTTCCCACTGGTCTAGCTTCAGTCTACTCTGTTCCAATAGATCATGGACACTGCTACCAGACTAATCTCTTTTTTAAAAAAAAGTTTTATTTTTATTATACTTTGTTTTTGCATCACCTTTATTTCCACATACATCTCTCTCCCTCACCAGAAAGCTATCGCAGTCACAAAGATATTAAAAAGAGAAAAAAGGGAAGGTTGGCAATCAGCCATAGTCCCCCAAGGAACATCTTCTCCACTCTTTTCTAGGTCCAAGCTTAATTATCACCACGACACAGTATTCATTTATTTGTTTGGGTTTGGGGTTTTTTATTTTTTTCTTTTTACATTGTTGTGGTCATGGATATTGTTTTCCTGGTTCTGCTTACCTCTAGATTCATCAGTTCATATAAGTCTTCCCATGTTTCTCTGTCTTTTTCATTTCATTTCTTTCTGAATGGTAATATTCCATTACTTCCACATACCACAATTTGTTTAGCTGCTCCCCAATCAATGAGCAGCCATATGGTTTCCAGTTCTTTCCTGCCACAAAGTGCTCTCATGAATATTTTGTTGTCAGTAAGTGAGTCAATACGCATTTATTAAGTGCCAGGTTGGACCCTTTTTTGCTTTAATCCCTTTAAGATATATGCCTCACAGTGGGCTTCCTGGATCAAAGGGATGAATATTTTTGTTTCTCCCCCTTTTTAAACAAAAATTTAAATTGCTTCCTAGAAAGGCAGATTAATTTTTCTGAAGCATCATTTTCATCATGTTTTTCATTCCTCTTCTCATAAAAACAAAAGAACAGATGACAAAATCCACCATGACTATTGTATGGCTATCATCTCTCTGATGATCTATTCTGCCTACCTCACAGAGTGATCATAAGACTCAAATGAGATAATTTTGTAGGGAATTCTGTAAGGAAATTCTCTCTCATAACATAATTAAGTGACTCTCCTGCAACTTGTCTAGAGCCCTGGGGTCAGGTGACTCCTCCACATAGCCTACATGGGTTCAAAAATGGGACTTGAACCCAGATCTTCTTGTCTCGGAGGTCTACTCCCTATCTACTATACAACATACATGAAAATACTTTAAACTGTAAGGCACTATTATGATCTAATCTCCATACTCCTTATTCTAGAAGGTAACTCCCCTCATGATGTGGCTTTTCATAATCTGGCCCAGCCTTACCTGTTCAAGGTAAGATAAGAATTCTAAATGGTCACTGATGCATATTTCCCAATCTTATTACACAGCAAAATTATTGCATCAGAGTGTAATGTCTCTAAACAAGCAATTGATACCACATTGTTACTGACTTTAACCCTAAACTGAGGATTGGGTGAAACAGAAGCTTATAGATGCTACTATTTGTAGCATGGTCAACTTTCCTCCAGGAACCTGAAGGAGCAACTGAGGAGAGGAGCATTGATCACAGTTCTGATAGGGAAGGAGAGTGAGTATTTAGAAGTGTTTGGGCAGATTTTCAAAAGAAGGTGAAAGATGGTGGAAATGACAATGTCTTTTGCAAAGAAGAAAGAAGATTGTGAGTGTTATTAGACCTACAGTAAGAGGAATTGGATTCAGATTCTGGCTCCACCACTTTGTGATCTTGAGCAAGTCAACAGAGCCACAGATCTCCCAATTGTAAAATGAGGCACTAGAACTAGATGGCCTTGGTGGCCTTCTAGCTTGAAATCTATGACCTGTGATTCAGGAGACGTGTTAGGAGGAGCAGTGGTTTGAGACATCCAATAGCCTTTTCTCTATCCTCATTCTACACTGTGATTATCCTTTCCTCCTTCTCTTCTCTCTAGGTTTTTGGGCCACTACTCTCTCCTGGTTTTCCTCTTCCTATAATTGATATGAAAATAAAATACATCAATTGATAGAAAATTTGCCTCCTTGCGTTAGAATTTCCAATTTTCCCTGTTTATTATTCATACTTCGTTCATTTTTTTAGTAGACATTGAAGGCCATGGATTTTATTGCTGATTTTCATTTTAGATTTATTTCCTGTGAATTACTTTTCCTCTTTCTTATTTCTTCTGTATTCTTTATGGTACCAGGATTAACAATTCTATGTGGACAATTTTCTCCCTCTCCTTGTTTTTCATTTAAAGTCTAATCAGATTTGGAAGACTCCAGGCAAATATTATATATACATATATTCATCATTACTAGATGACCTCTCACCTGATGTCAACTCTGGATCCATACTATTTTTCCTTGGAGCACAAGAAGCCACTTTTGCCTGAGACATTGAGCTTCTCCCCCAATACCCCTTTAATGGAAGAGCCATGTGCCTAAAACTTAACAATACACCTATCTGTCTATCTATCTATCTACCTATCTATCTAAACTGGAATTTGTTAGTATGCTCCTCATACTTGACCAAGAGCTCATCATTCCCTTCTTTTAAGCCATGATCCAGAAATCCAAAGCCTATTCTCAGGTACCATCTTCTCAGTCATCTGTCGAGTTCTTTCTCTTCTAAATCCCCTACCTTCAGGCATCAGCAAGAATGAAAAGCATTACCTGTAACCCTAAAATCCTCAGATTTTTTTCCCCTAGGAACTGACAAGCCTTATTCATGCTTCCTAGTTCATTCTGGTAGTGCCATTTTGTTCCATGTGAATCCCAAGGACTGGGGAGTGATCTTCAGGTATGAAAAGCCCCAGGAAGATAGGCTTATCTTTGTTTGTGTCTAGTTGATAAATAACCCCCTTGGATCCCTTAGCAGGGAATGACTAATTACAACTATTCATCTATTCTTTCTTTCATCATTACTAGATGACATCTCATCTGATGTCAACTCTAGATCCACACCATTTTTCCTTAGAGCATAGAAGCCACTTCTGCCTGAGACATTCCAGCTTCTCCTCCAATACCTCTTTACTGGAAGAGACATGTGCCTATAACTTAACTCCAAATGATCATTCATCCTTACTCGTTTCCATCTGTGTCACACTCCTACTCTCCCAATTTCTTAGCACAGATTGGAATTGCTCTTTACATCCTTTTCTTTTTTGTTTGCTCTTAAAACATTGCTATTCTTTCAAAGAACAATACATTCTCTTCAATAATCCATCGAGTCTCTCCATCCCTTTCATCTTTTCCTCTAGGACAGAAAACCAGTTGAGACTGTGCATACATTGATGATAACATGGCTCACATAGAAACACAAACAGTATACCTCTGTCTGCAGCAGCTGCCTGCAAAATTCTCCATCCTGGTTTGTCAGATACTCAGTGCTTTGTTTTATTTTTGGTGTCTCTCCTTCTGCGGCCCTGGGGCTATTGCTAAAACAAACTGCCTATTGGCTGTGATGAGAACTCTGTAATCAGTGACTCCAGAATATGACTTAAATTGTTAAAAATTGGCTTCCCACCTTTTCTTGAATTAATATCTGCAATTTTGACCTGAATTGACAGGTGACATTCCTGAAGTGCATTAATATAGATAAAAGCAAACAGAAGCAAGTCTACAAGCAGAAATTCAATTATCTAATTAGAATTTTTGTTTTTTTCTTTTTTAAAAATAAACTGTTGGTATCTTTTGTTTTTACATCGTTTGAATTTCTTCCTCTTTCAGAAAGCCTTCACTTATAACAGTTTTTTTGATTTTTATTTTATTTATTTATAAATGTTCTACAATCACTTCCTTAAAATTAAGATTTTATCCCCCCACACCTTCTCCCCTACCCCCCTCCCTCCCCATGACAGCATACAATTCTGTATAGGTTCGACATATACTTTCCTATTGAGCATATTTTCACTATAGTGATGTTATGTAGTCACACTGACATAAGTGGAAGAAATTGGAACTTTGTAATAACACTTATAACAGTTTTTAAAAGAAAAAAACAGCAAAATTGATCAAGTAAATTAATATGACAATATATACAATATTCCATACCCACAGGCCTCACCACCTCTGTAAAGGAGGGGATCTGTCTTCTCATAAATCCTAATTAATTAGTGCCACATTCATTTTTGATTATTTAGTAACTGTTTATTCATTTACACCATAATAGTCATTTTGCATATCATTTTCTTGGTTCTGCCTTGTCTTTTCTTTTAATTGTCTAGCTATCCTTATACTATCTTGGTTACAGATATCTCAAGATGTAAGGGAGGAAGATCATGTACAATATTAGTTAGAATTTGTGTTTCTATAGCTAAATTTAGCCGTTAACTTTTTAATATGCCAAATTTTGCCTTTATTTTTTATTTTCTTCCTTTTCTATTTGGCATTTTGCTTTCCCCCACTCACATGTAAAAACAATTTTTAACATTTATTTTGAAAACTTTGAGTTCCAAATTCTTTCCCTTTCTCCTTTCTCACCTCCCATTGAGAAGGAATAGTAGTTTTGAAAGAAAACAGACAAAAAAACTGGAGAAAAATAAAGTAAAAAAAACATACTTCAATCTGTATTCAGACACTTTCAGTTCTTTCCCTGAGGATGGATAGCATTTTTCATCATAAGTCCTTCAGAGTTGTTTCAGATTGCTGAGAATAGTTAAGTCATTCACAGTTGATCATCTTACAATGTTGCTGTTACTTTGTACGTAGTACATTTCATTTTGGATCAACCCATGCAAGTCTTTTCAGGTTTTTCTGAGAGTATCCTGCCCATCATTTCTTACAGTACAATAGTATTCCATCATAATCACATTGCGTAACTTGTTGAATCATTCCCCAACTTATGAGTTGCCCCTCAATTTCTAATTCTTTGCCCCCCAGAAAAGATTTAGCTATTAACTTTACTGAGAGGTCATGGGGTGAAAGTCTGCATGAAGCAATTCAATAAAATTCTATGTTTTCAAGCAAACAGATATTATCTATTCAATTAGAGAGTAATATGATCTATCATATATTTATGTCAGGAAGCTCTTATACAGCTTCATTCAGATTCTGATGCCATCTTCTCTATTTCACAAACCATATTATTACTAATCAAATTGAATTCAATTCAGCAATTACCCATTGAATGTCTATGGAGGAAACTCTACAGTGGGGGAAAAAAGACACCAGCAGGTCTGGGTAAAAGGCTTAGACCATTTTTTGCATTCCAGATAAAAAAACTTATTTCTTTAGTATTTTTGACATTTAAAATTTCCAATGTAAGAATTCACAAAAATCATATTGTCTCTGAAATAGGAAGCTCCTCAGATATCACCTAATAATAATACTTAGCATTTACAGAGCAAGGTTGGGAAAGTATATTATCTTCACTGGCAACAATCCTGTGTGCAAGTTAATGTTATCCTCCTTTTACAGATGAGGCAGATATTGATTGACTCACCTGAGCTCACACAGGCAGAAAGTGCTTAATGTATGACTTGAACATAAGTATTCTTAACTCCAAGATGACTGGTGCTCTTACCCACTATACCACATGGCTGCTTTCCAACACGCACTTGAAGAAGAATCCCCTCCACATTATGTCATCCAATGCTCATCAAGCTTTTGGTTGAAGACCTCTTAGTGAAGGGAAATTTACCATTTCCTGAGACAGTCCATTTCACTTTGGGATGACTCATTATTTTCTTTAAATTGAGTCTGCTTGCCTATTTGCATCTTCCATCCGTTGTCCCTTGTCCTGTTCTCTGGGCCCAAGTAGAAGAAAAAGAATCTAACATGGCATCTTTTCAAATATTAAAGACAAGTATTATATCCTCCCTGACCTCCTCACCACCCATGTTTTGTCTTCTCCAGGCTAAATATTCCTAGTTTCTTCAACCAATCCTTTTCAAGAATGAACCAAAGCCTGTCATCATTCTTGTTGTCTCCTCTCAATACTCTCCAGCTTATCAGTAGCCTTCCCAAAAGGTGCTGCTCAAACTGAACACAGAATTCCATATATTGTTTGACCAGAGCAGAGTTCCAAAGGAGATCACTTCTCAAGTCCTGGGGGCTGTTTTCTTAATTCAGCCTCAGATTGCATCAGCTTCCTTGGTTGCCACATCACACCTCTAACCCTGGGTTACCATTATGGATATTGCTGCCAGGAAGACTTGAGATACTGGAAGTAACTATGGCAACCAAGCTGACTTTTACTGAGAGTTAATGCAGACATACGATATCAACCTTGGTGTTGGAGAGGATATTGAAAAGGAGAACACAGAGAATCTATCTCAAGTAAGCCATACGAAACAACAAGGCAGACTGGGGGTCAGAGTGATGCTGTCTGAGACTCAAAGTGATGCTGTCTGAGACTCAAAGTTTGCCGTTGCAGATGATGGTGATGGGAGGAGGAAATTTGAGATGGTGAACCAGAGAATATTGAGAGCTGGTAGATGGGTTGGGTGAAACTAAATTGGCAAGTCAGGAGAATGAGATAGAGACAAAGACTGAGATACAGAGAGACTCAGAGACAGGGATAGATGCAGAAATGAGAGGGGGGAAAGAGATGAAGAGATGAGAGAGAGAGAGAGGCAGAGATGAAAGCAGGGTGCAATTGTCTCTCCCCATCTGCCAGTCAAAAGCAGCATTTAAGTTTTTGTTCCCTGTTACTCTTTAATTCAGCCATTTCATTGGCATGATACTCATTGGCAACAGTCTCCATCCAGGTTAATATATTTTACTATCTCACCAGAAGCAAGATTGGGAGGAAGTTTTGACATTAAAGAGACAGGAGACATTGTTACCCTTCATCTAGGGCCCAGGTACAAGGATCAGAAGACCTGAATTCCCTCAGCTAAAAAAAAAAAAGTGTGTATACCGTCATTATGCTCTAGGACCACACTTGGAGAATTGTAGGTCTGGAGTATTAAGAGGTTAAATAAATTGTGAAGAGTCGTGTGGCTGGTGGGAATCAGAAAGAACTTGAATTGAGGTCTTTCTGCATCTGAGGTCAGCCCCAAACTGGTTTTTACTGTCTAATCTGTATCAGCTGTCTGCTTCCCCTGTTGCAATAATTGGAAGGATATAGAATTCTTGGAAACATTGGTCCTAAACTCTTAAGTTTCCCTGTCATTTTTGAGACTTCTGTATGGTTTTTTCCATACCGCTAAGAGCTGATTCTTTGGTTCCTGACCTCTAGTCTATCTTTCCATCCTCTCTCTCTCTCTCTCTCTCTAATCTATATCTATCTATCTATCTATCTATATATCTATATATATCTCACACCTTCCTGAATACTCCAATAACTTGCCTATAGATCATACCCTTAGTAGTGTCTGAGGCTGATTTTGAACCCAGGTCTTCCAGACTTCAAATTTAGTACACTATCACTTACTTTAGGCTAATTCTCTTTCTTTCTTGTCTTCTGTCCTTTTCCAACCTTTACTGTCAAGTCAAAATGGCCTTCTCTTGGCATCTCACACATAACACTCTATCTCCCATAGCTTGAATGCACTTCCTCTTCACATCTGCCTCAAAGAACAAATACTACCTGGAACACAGGGGCTCACCAATGCTTGTTGATTGATTTTCTTTGCTTTGTAGAGAGCTTATTTAGAATCTCTGCCTGCCAAGTGAGGAGTCATTGGTCTCTGAGCCACATGAGAAAGCCCCGTCACTGATCTTGCTCTGTTTCAAAGGAGAAACCAAAAATAAAATTGTGAATCACCAAAAAAAAAAAAGTGTCAGAATTTATCAAGGATACCTAGTAACCCAGCTTGTAGGAGTGATAGAAATGGCAACATTTATAATGAATCGAAATAATGTCATTAGCCAGGCTCTATTTAGATACCAGAATCATTTAAGAAAATGCCAATTAAGCCCTCTGCTTAATCTAGTTTCTCCAGGAAACCCTCAGAAGTGAGAAGATTAGCTTTCTCCCTTTACTCAACTCCCAGTTTACTGTATCAGAGACTTTGGGAAATTTTCCTTTGGATGAAATTTCAAACTCTCTCTCAGTTAAGCTGAGATATCTCAGTCCTAGTGGGAGTACTTGTTTATTTTGTTGTATTGACTGTTTATATGTTTGTACATAGTTTCTCTGATTTCTGCATATTACTGGCTGGGATAAATGGGTTTATTTATTTAAAAAAATGAATGAGAAGATGAAGACTCATTTGACAGCATTACTGTCAAACTTTCTTATTAAAGCATTTCAAATAAAGGGGCTAAAGATTGAATCTCTTAAGCATAATAGTGTGAATATTTGTACTGCTTCCCTAAGGGAAGCCTGTCCTGGCCCCCTTTAGTTGTTAGGGCTTTCTACCTCTTTGAATGACCAAATATGGACTTATCTTTTTACATGTATTTCTCCAATAGACTGGAAGATCTTCATAGACAGGGGTTATTTTTGTTTTCTTTCTTTATATTCTCAGAGCCTGGCACTAAGCAAATACAATAATCAAAGCTCACATTTTCTTTTACAAACTTCTTTTTTTCCTTTTTTTTATAGGAGGCAAACAGGGTTAAATGACTTGCCCAAGATCACACAGTAAGGGCCTGAGGCTAGATTTGAACTCAGGTCCTCCTGACTCAAAGACCACTGCTCTTCCTAGCTGCCCCTAACTTCTTACTTATATATTGAAATGGTTATGTTTGTTAGTGATTATCAAGTTTATAGTAAAAAACAAGAGTAATCGGTCAATATGTACTAATTATCTACTATGTACCAAATTCCCTGAGATGTGCTTGGGCTGTCCCACCCCTACATAATTTTCCTTTTTAATATCTTAGATAGCTGATTTTTAAGATCATAGATTTAGAGTGGAAGGAATGTTAGAAATCACCTAGTCTAATTCTCTCTTTTTTACAGATGAGGAAACTGAGGTCCAGAGGTTAAGTGAATTACTCAAGGTACACAGGTAATAAGTGGCAGACCTAGGATTGAGTCCTGAGCTGTAGGACTCCAGATCCTGTATGAGGTCTAGGGATGTGCAAGGTCAAAACCATTTTCATAATAACACTGAGAAAGTTATAATTCTAACACAGTGTTGATAGATGTAATCCACATTAAAAAGAAGTGCTTGGTATGTATGGAGGCATTGGGACCAAATAGTTTTAGAACCATTACTCTAGACAAATCCCTAAGACTTGATGTTTCTGAAAAGGTACTGACTAGTATCAGAGGAAAGAGTTCACTCACCAAGGAATGTCCCATAGCAATGAAATCATGGGCCTAGTTCCTACCTATATTTGAAGAGAACCCTTTTGGGGACATCACTTTTTTGATCAACCTTGTAATCTGGACCTCCTAAAAAGTTAGAGAGGCACCAATCTCAATCAGATTTGAATACCCAACAGATTTGAAAAGCAATAGCTGGTGGGCATAACAGATTGTTAGGTCATAAAATATACATAGAGCCTGTATTACCTGGAAGGAGGGACCATCTGGAAGTAAGCTGAGGAAAGAAGAGGGAAAAACTGACTAATTGCATGAAGAAAGGACCCCAGAGTGCTTCTCCAAGAGCTTAGATATGAGATCTGCACCGTGGAGTCAGTAATAAATCATTTCATACTACTTCCAGCTAACGACATTATTTTTCAGTGCCTAATGGCGTTTCTGCATTTAGATGGCTCAGTGGATAAACTGCTGGGCCTGGAATCAGGAAAATTTTGCTTCCTGAGTTCAAATCTGGCCTCAGTCCCTTACTGGCTATGTGATCCTGGGCAAGTCACTCATCCCTGTTTGCCTCAGTTTCCTCATCTGTAAAAATGAGCTGGAGAAGGAAATGGCAAACTACTCCAATATCTTTGAAAAAAAACCCAAATGAGGTCATGAAGAGTCAGTCACACTTGAAATGCCTGAACAGCAACAAATTTTTAACCTAATTTAATAGTTATCACTTAACAGGTTGGCAAAACTATTTTAAAATATTATCTTAATCTATTTGTGCAAAAAATATTTATAGCAGCTTTTTTGTGGTGTCTAAGAATTGGAAATCAAAGGGATGCCCATCAATTGGGGAATGGCTAAAAAGCTGTGGTATATGATTGTGATAGAATGTTATTGTGCTATAAGAATTGACAAGCATCATGATTTCAGAAAAACCTGTAAAGACTTACATGAACTGATGCATAGTGAAGTGAACAGAACCAGGAGAATGTTGTACACAGTAACAGCCACACTGTTTTATGAACTGTGAATGACTTAGCTATTCTAAGCAATACAACAATCCAAGACAATCCCAAAAGACTAATGATGAAGCTTACCGTCTGCCTCCAGAGAAAGAACTGATATTGCCTGAATATAGACTGAAACATGCTATTTTTCACTCTTTCATTTTTTTATTTGTCTTCTTATGTAAGATGACTAATATGGAAATGTTTTACATAATTGCACATGTATAACCTATATCCAATTATTTACTGTCTCAGAGAGGAGAGAGAGGAGGGAGGAAAGAAGAGACAGAATTTGGAACTCAAAATTTTAAATGAAAATGTAAAAAATAATTACCTTATATGGTTCTCACAATGCTAAGAGGTAGGTGCAATTATCATCTTTATTTTACAGATTAGAAAAACTAAGGCAGACAGAAGCTAAGTGACCTGTCCCAGTGCATACAGCTAGTGAGTATCTGAAGCTATATATGAACTTGGGTCTTCTGGACTTTAGGCCCAGCACTATCCCGGGACCTAGTTTCGTATCTAAGCTTAAGATGTTTAAATAAATCTGTACCACTCTGATCTTAATCAAACCATCCAGAAATATACTTTATTCTTGTTTTTAACTCAATTCTGCTCAATCTAACAAACATTTATCAGGCACTTAGCACAGACAAGGCTCTGTGGTAAGCATTGGGAATAAAAAGTTGAAATAAGTTACTGTTCCAGTGCTCAAAGAACTTATAATCATGGACGTTAAAATATGATGCCAGTCACTAAAATATAATATTTTAAAATGTTTTGTCTTTCCCATTGTACTTATTATCATTAAAATCATGAAAAATTCAAGGCTAGTGAAAAAGATCATTTTCAAGCTTGGGAATCAGAGAAGGTCTCCTGAAAACCTTGAAAAAAGGTCAGGCAAAGGTGGTGGACAAGGGGAATGGACAAGGGGAGCCTGTTCTAGTCATGGGATAAGAGCAAAGATATGGTTAATGGAAATAGCAGGAAAGGGCCAACCTTATTCCAATTCTATTCCACTCCCCAATAAAATATTTGCTTACAAATCTAAATAACGGGAATAAAAAATGTGATGTGTTGAGGTCTGGTTTTAGTTTAATGGAATAAAAATTTTTTAAAAGTATACTTCTTTTCTAGATCATAGCATTCTAAAATAATGGGCTACATACTTTATGTTCAAGGTTCCATTTCTATATTCCACAAATCCATAATATATCAATGAATATATTGAGGGTGTGTTGTGCAAATATGCATATATACACAAACATATGTAGGCATATTGTTGAGTAGTTTTTCAGTCATGTTTGACTCTTTGCGACCCCATTTGAGTTTTTCTTGGCAAAGATATTGGAGTGATTTGCCATTTCCTTCTCCAGCTCATTCTACAGATGAAAAACTGAGGCAAACAGGTTTAAGTGATTTGCCTAGGGTCACACAGCTGGTAAGTGTCTGAGGTAAGATTTGAACTCAGAAAGATAAGTTTTTCTGATTCCAGGCTTGGCCATTAATGTATATGTATATGTACATATGTGTGTATATGTATATGTATAAGTATGTATATATGTATTGTGATGTATATTGTATGTCTTTGCATGTATGTATATGTGAATATATAATGTATATATACATATACGTATGTGCATTATATATCAATTAAGAGATAATGGAATAGTAGAAAGAGGGTTAACCTTATCAATTCAAAACCATACTACCACCTTGACCTCTGTCTCCCCTCAGACCCCAACAGAGATAGTCTAGGATCCTGAACCCAGGAGCCTTGGTAATAGGGAAACTTCCAGCCTAGTGGCCCCAGGCATCATCCTGGGAAGCAGCCCCAGGGGAGATGCAGCCTGGGTCCTGCAGGTGCTAGACCATGGCTCTTGAAGATCCAGAGAAGAAAGTTCTTGCCACCTGAGTCTTTGGACAGTGGTTCAACTGTGATTAGAAATGATAAGATTTTTCAGTGGACATGACTGCACCCTAAGGACAACGGGAACACATGACTTGTAGTTGAAGTCTTCTGTATGTATCCTTGAAAATAAGGGCCTTCCTTTTCTACTTGTATCCTCCATGTTAAGCATTGTATTAAATCTTTGCATGTAATTATCATTTAATAAATGCTCATTCATTCATTCCTAGCCCTGCTTTAGCCCTAGTAGCTGAGTGACCAAGAACCAGCTCCTAACCTCTCAGTGCCTCATGGGATTGTCTAAAACTATGTTACAAGACCCCTTGATATTGCATTAGTGGTGAGAATGTGAACTCATAATAAAACACACTGACCAGCTAATTCTTTCTTGAAATTTGAATTCAGGTTCTAGTGATTTATTATTTCCCAACATGGCTAGATCCAGTGTGAGGTAGGGTCTGTTGATTATCTAACCCTACCATGAAACTCACCTTGCTGAATGAAAAAAAGTAAAGTCAACAAAGTTTTAAAGATTTCTTATCAAGGTCAAGTTCTGGGACTCTTAATCAATATGTATCATGACTGTAGAATGATTGGGCAAAATTACATATTCATGATAATTGAACGAATACTGATCTTCAAGAAAAAGAATGTGTATGTGATCAGAACCTTCTCATTCACAACAACCCAACCATGAGGACAGGTAAATAAAAGTCCAAGATGAGATGTAGAATCAAATGATAACATGCAACAGACAAGGAAAAGGGTCTTTTCACTTTGGTCAGTATAATAGTTGTTGAGTAAAGGTTAATGGATTTGAAAATGTTCATTTCCTCAAGTCTGATCCTTAATGGCAAATGACTGATACGTTATGGCACTTGAGGGGTACAGGGAGCCACAAATGTTCTTTTCTCTTTTTCTCCAACCAAGGTAGGATTCAAGAAAAAGTTGAGACTAAGAGTTCTGATGTAAGGGGAAGCTCCTCTGCCATAGAGGAAAAGCACATATCATACATTAGAGGAAAGACGGCAGAACTCTCAGTCAGGAAGACTTGGGTTCAAGTCTTACCTCTGACATATTGGTTATATAATCCTGGACAAGTTCTGAGTCCAGGGCATCTCTCTAAGACTACATATTGCAGAGCAGAAGCAGATCTGCATCATTAGAGTGAGTTTTCTTCTATGGAATTTCATACAATGAAATAATCTATTAAATCATGAGAAACCTTCACTAAATCAAAGAATCTTAGGAATTTGAAAGACACTCTGCACTACAGCTTTTGGAAATGTAAACATTTAAAGAGTTTGGTTTAACAAAAACTCCCAAAATGTTTGGGTGACTTAGCTATCATTTATATGTCAGTCAGGGTGATTATAGTCATTCCAGGGTCCTAGTTTTAGAGAAATCCTGAATTGAACAATAATATTAATAATTAATAATAAAGGAAAACAACAGCTAACCTCCAAGTCAGAGTTTGGAAGGGCCAACAATTTCATCTTTCCTTTTCTTTCTACCTTTCTTTTATTTTCTCTCTCCTTTCTTTGTACCTTTATCTCACACTTTTACTTTTTCTTACTCTTTTCCCTCCTTCATTCTTTTTTCTCACTCTTTTTTGACTTCCTCTCTTTCCTTCTTTCTTTCTTTCTTCCTTCCTTCCTTTTCCTTCCTTCCCTCCTTCCTTCCTTCCTTCTTTCTTTCTTTCTTTCTTTCTCTCTTTCTTTCTTTCTTTCTTTCTTTCTTTCTTTCTTTCTTTCTTTCTTTCTTTCTTTCTTTCTTTCTTTCTTTCTTTCATTCTTTCTTTCTTTCCTTTCCCATCTTCCTCCCATCGGCCACTCACAAGCCCAATCCACTGATCAGCATGTGAGCTCTGACTCGCTCTGTTTCCAATCTGAACCCTTTCACCCTTCCTTAGACAGCCAGGTGGCCTCACTACTCTTGAGGACTCATCAGGTTGTGGTGGACAAAGTGTGGGCACCTCATTGACCTTAGCCCACAGAATCAGAACTCCTGAGTTCAAGGTATCCATAAGCCTTAGCCTCTCCACTAACAGGAATTACAGATGTGTGTCATCTCACCTGGCCTCCTATAACTTTCCTACTGGAAAAGAGTTTCCAAAAGGACAAAGTATAAGTAATGCTAAATCATGGTGGAAGAAGTCAGATGTATCCTGTCACCAATCAATTCTTCCTCCTCTCTGGAATGGATTTGTGATATCTGAACTTACAGAAAGGCAGATATCAGGGCCATGGGCTCTTTGATTCTCCAGGAAGAAAAACATAAGGCTTTCCAAAATGATTCCTAACCCTTTTTGTGTCATAGCCCTCTTTGAGGCTGGTGAATGGATCCTTTCTAGAATGTTTTTAAATAATTGAAGGAACTGTTAACTTTCAGATAGAAGTTAACCAAAATAAAAATGAATTATTTTCCCATCCAAATTCATGGCTCACCTGTCACCTATTCTACGTGATAATGTCCTTGAGAGAAGGAATCACTTCACCAATTTAACAACATCTATTCAATAGACACAAATTAAGGCCAAATTTTGGATTTAGAATTGAAATAGGCCTGGAGGAGGTACAATTTAAATAAAACACGGTTCTGGGCTCCTTGTTATTTACATTATGGTAGGATTCCCTCCTAGAAAACTGTAAAATGAAAATAACTTCGTTATGTCTTATTCTTCTTTTCCATCCCCATAACACTTTACACAATGCCCTGCACATAGCAGATATTTAAGAAATAGTTCCTGAATGAATGAAATTATTAAAACAGACAATTGGATGGGAAAGGAGGGAAGGAGAAGGAAAAGGCAGCAACAGCTAAGGTCACAGAATATACAACATACAGCACTGCAATGAACACAACAATATTGTTGTGCCTTGAATATATTGAATTTTTGAAAATTTTAAAACTGACTCAGAATTCAGAAAGGTGTCAGGAAAGGAGGGAAGAAAAGCAGAGAGGTTATTTTGGAGCATGGTCCATTTGGGAAAGAGAAGACCTTGAGAAAGGCACTGAATTAATTTTAATGTGCAACATAAGCTTCAGAGGCAGAAAGGAGAGAGAGATTAAACCAAAAAACAAGTGGACATGGGAAGGCAAAAGACAAATTCATTTTATTGAAGTAACTCTAATATTTGCAAAGCATATTACATAGATTTTCATGTGATCTTCACAGCAATCCTGTCAGATGCTATGACTCACCATTTTGCAGATGAGAAAAGCAAAGTAGACAGTGATTTGCACAGAGGTCACACTAAGTGTCTATAGTGGGTTTTGAACTCAGTTCTCCCTGACTCCCAGGC
>CM053774.1:85858998-85876765 GCA_028658325.1 Potorous gilbertii
CTGATTTTAGTGAAAGAATGGAATCAGAATCAGATGAAGCTTGTCTAGATAAACAAGCAGCAGCAGCAGCTTGGTGTAAACTACTCACTATAGAATTTGCACCTTCTTGAATAGCTTTCCAATCAAAGTTCTCTGAATCAGGAGAAAAACCATGCTCTGAATCTGGTCTCTGTATATCTCCCAAATCTAATGTCAAATCCTCTGCTAATATACCATCCATGTTTCTAGGAGTAGGCTTTTCATCATCACCTTTGAATCTTGATGGCCTTTTCTTTTTTTTCCAGTTCTGCAAGTAGTAGTGATCTTTCTTTTTCAAGTTCCTCTAAATATCCAGTGCTTTCTCTGCTTCCATTCACAAAACCTCTTCTTGAAAATGACCCCATGGGTACAGGACTGCACTCTCCTGAACGACTTGATACAGATCCTTCTCTACTTCCATAGGAACGAATCGACATCTTTGGCCGAAGCTTCACTCCAGGGAAATTACTGCTGTCTAAGTTGAGTTCTTTTAGACGCTCCAACAAATCAATTTGTCCAGACGAAGCCATTGCTTCATCTTCAATACTTCCTTGTAACTGTTTAAGTACTTCCTTCATATTAGATGCCTCAGTTTCCAGTTTTGTTAGATGATTGGAATTATCTTCTAGCTCTTGTCGAAGATTTGAGTTCTCCATCTTCAGTGCCTCAACTTGTTTTAACAACTGATCGTATGAAGCTGCAGCCATCCTTGGCTACCCTTGGACCTGCCCGACACTCGCCCCGCGGCCGGCGGGAGCGGCTGCGCCGCCCGGGCGCTCCCCCGGCTCGATGCAGCCCCGGCCGCCGCAGGAGCTCGGGGAACCGAAAAGCGGGGTCCGGAAGGGAAGAGGGGAGGAGGCGGCCGCAGAGTGGTGTGTGGGGAGGAGGACATAGCGGGGTGCGTGGAGCCCGAGCTCCCCCTCCTTCCTCTTTCCTCAAAGGCAGCCGACCCCGCAGCTCGAAAGCCCCATTCCTCCGGCGGCCCGGGGGCTTCCCTCGCCCGTCATCAGGTTGTGAATGAATGATGTTGTGGAGTGCAGCACTAGCCCTGGCACGAGCTTCTTTACTTCCTCTGGAATTTCCCAACAATACAGAGTCTTTGTCATTGCCATGTAAAAGCTGGATAAGGAGAGGAAGACATCCAGATTGTCCAGAGCTTGGCCCCTAACAACCTACCTATTTCAGTTCCTACATTTGACAGCAAACACTTCTACAAATGGCTCTTTTTAAAGTAAGTTAGTGACTGGACTTGGGATACGGTGGGAGTCAGCTGGGCAGAAGAAGAAGAAGAACCTTCATACACAAGAGTTATGTGTCCAAATAGAATTTATTGAAGGAAATTCTGTATTGCCAATGGAGGCCTCTGGATGGCCCAGGCTTTGGGATCTTTGAGCATTGCAATTGGCTAATAAGAACAAAGGAGGAGTAAGGGAAGAGGGGAGAGAGCCTGACTTATCCCAGAGCTGACTTTTTGTCTTATTTCCTCAGAAAGGCAGCATTCTGCAGTGGTAAGAGCACAGGCTCTGAGAGAGTTTAAGGACCTAGATTCCAATCTCACTGATCACTACTATCTGTGTAACCTTGGTCAAGTCACTTAACTTTCCTGGGCTTGGTTTCCTCATTTATAAAATGAGGGTGTTGAACTAGATGGTCTCTGGATTCCCTTCTTGTAACAGATTTTTGAAAGGCAGCATGACTTAGTAGATAAAATGCTGACCTTGGATTCAGGAAGATGGGTTTGGAACCTGCCTTAGATATTAACCAGCTATGTGACCTTGGCCTTTGTTTCTTTACTTGTAAAAATGACCATGTTGAACTGGACCTCTGAAGTTTCTTCTAGTTCTTAATCTATAATTCTATGCATAAGAGCTTGCTCTTTGTGATCTTGACTAATTTTGAGAAATTCATATAAAGAACAAAGGTGCCAAAGTTAATTTAGCTTGAAAGAAAGGTTGGGACCAAGCCATGGAGAATGGTGAATTCCAGACCAAAACCAAAAAGGGCTTTTTGCTGTTGCCATAGGAATGTCCATTACATTTCAGCTGTAGATCTGCTCCTTTTGTTAATTTATTTTTAAGTTCTTAACATTCACTTCCATAAGAATTTGACATCAAAATTTTCTCCTCATCTACCCCCACCCCCAGCCCAGGACAGTATGCACCCCATCCACCCCTTCCTCTAGTCTGTCCTCCCATCTATTACCCCCTTTCTTTCATCTCCCTCCCCTCTATTTTCCTGTAGGGCAAAATAGATTTCTATGCCCCATTGCCTACACATCTTTTTTCCCAGTTGCATGCAAAAACAATTTTTTTAACATTCATTATTAAAGCTTTGAGTCCCATATTCTCTTCCTTCCTCCCTCCTCACCCGCTGTCATTGAGAAAGCAAGAAATTCAATATAGGTCATACATGTCCTACGGTATTTTTTAAAATGTTTTATTCCTTTTATGTCACTGTTATTTCCTGATATGTTACTTCTTCTACCCCAAATGAACTTTCCCTTCTAAAAAAGGGAAAAACAAAGAAAGCAAAACAAAAATCAATACACAGACCATGACTTGCAGCATATAAAATATTCTATACCCATGGTCTCCCACTTCTCCAGCATTTTCTTTATTTCTTCTCTAGGACCAAGAGGGGTCAATTTAAGTATATAGCATTCAGCTTTGCTTTCTTTTTATTTCCTTTAGACCTGCTGTTCTTGAAGGAGAAGGCAAATACATCAGATGAGAACTCATCATGATGGATCCATATGGCTGCATGAATCTAGTGTTCCTGGATTACTGTCCCTGTGCACCTGTGTTTGTGTTCCCTGGTGTTGTATGTGCCCCTGATGGAGTCTTGAGTCCTTGGCCTTGCTGCAAGTTACCTGACTTCTTAGGCTCATTGAACACAAAATGGTTTGGCAGTGACAAATCTATGCCACAGGAAGGTCAGTGATGGTGACATTCTTTGACAACATCATCGAGCTATTCTTTATGTTTCCCACATTCACATGAGTTATGAGACTTTTGCTCTTTGAAGTCATAGGACCTTAACTTCAAGAAAAATCAGCTGCGGGTATTTGAAGTTTTTCTTCTCTTTCTTTAAAGTTACATGATTGCTAGAAGCTCTAGGCTTTCTAAAATTACTTAAGAATTCCAGATAGTCTCATAATAATTTTCATATGGTACAGTTTCTGCTAATACAATACTTCCAAAATACCAACATAATCAACCTCGAGAGCCAGACGTGAGCTATCAGAATAATGTAAACCAGGCCTACGACTTTGGAAAGGAAGCCTGGGAGCTGATGAAACAAATTTCCCTATGGAAGTCCCAGATAGTGATTTCAGTGATGTGAACTATACTACTGTCAAAAACAACAACAAAACGTTGGTATAGTTACAGGTTTGGAAACATTCAGTCATCATCCTCCATTTCCTTTTTCTCTTCTGTTTTCCCAAAAGTCTATAAAAAGAGGCAACTGGACTGGTTGATAAAGAGCTAGATTCAAACAATGGAAGATCTGAATGCAAGTCCAGTCTCTGATGAATATATACAAACTGTGTAACCCTAAGCATGTCACTCAACATCTATCTTAGTGCTTGAAGCAATAGAGAAAATCCTGGTCTAGACTGGTAGAAGGAGTTTCTTCACTTACCTACATATAGACCATTTGTACACAAGTGAAATTTTAAATCCAAATTGCTGATTTCTCAGTTCTCTATTCCTAAATATGAACCCAGCTTCGTCTTGTCCTATACCTCGATTAATAATACATCTAATGCTTCCTTACAAATATACCTGCAGTTTTATTTCCATCAATTGACATATTTTCATCACTGGCAAGTAAAACTTCCCCATGAGAAAATCCCAGCTATTTGGACTTTTCTGTTTTATTTCTGCAGTCCTTTAAAACTCTTGGCAGCTCTTTAAGAAAAGAACCTCATGACAGAGTCATATTTCACATTTATTTTCTGAAACACTCCTGAGAGCTATACCAGTCATAGTGACCTGAAATATTTCATTATTTGGCAGTCTCCCTCATTCTTTTTTTTTTTAAAAAGATATACATATATATGTGTATATATGTATACATACACATACATACTCATGAGTACTCTGAATTAGTAATGCTATATTCAAAGCCTATGATCTACTGTTTCCTTCTATAGTCTTGGTATGGTGCAAAGGGAAGAGCGCCATGTTTGAAACCCATCTTGGGTTCAAATATATCCTCTATCACTCAATATCTCTGCGATTTTGGGCAAGTCACTTAAACCTACCTCACCTTAATTTTCTCATCTGTAAAATGGGGAACTTGAACTTGAGGCCTCTCATGTTCCTCTTAGTCTATGTCACACAAACCTATGAGCAATAAATGAAGGCACTGTGATTTCATAAGCATGGGGAAACTCCCATTGTGGGAACTCCCTCCATCAGTTCTGTTACTTTTCTCTGGGCGTCATCAATGAGTGGAACACTCTCCCTCCTCCTCTCTGCTTCTAGGTTTCCTTCAAATCCCAACTAAAATCCACTTTTTATGGAAAGTCATTTCCAAATCCTTCTTAATTCTAGTTACTCCACCATTGATTGTTTTCAATGTATTCTGTGTATAGCTTTTTTATACATAGTTATTTGCACATTTTCTGTCTGCTAGATTATGAGTTGCTCCAAGTCTTTTTTTTTTTTGTATCATTGGCTCTTAGCACCATGCCTTACATATCATAGGCTTTTATCATAGTCAGTGTTGTTCAGTCATGCACCCATGACCACATATAGTGTCTTCTTGCAAAGACACTGGAAAAGCTTGCCATTTCCTTATCCAGTAGAGTAAGGCAGAGGTTAAGTGACTTTCCCAAGGACACACAGCTAGCTAGGGAGTCTCTGAGGCTTGATTTGAACTTAACATAGGTACTTAACAAATGTATATTAACTGAGCAAAGAGGTTAAATGGCTCATCTATGGTCACACAGCTAGTGTCAGAGGTAAATTTGAACCTTGACTCCCAAGTCAAGCCATCTACCCACAGGATAGTCAAGCTGTCCAGAGACACCAGACTCATGCACTCACATTGATTCATCCCAATGAGATCTCATCTGATGCTCTTACTTTCTCCTTCAAGAACTACAGGTCTAAAGGGCAAAGAAAAAACAAAACAAAATTGAATACTATATAATTAAATTGACCACTTGGCCCTGTAGAAGAAATGAGGAAAATAAATTCCTGTCTTCTGTTGGAGAGGTGGGAAAACATGGGTATGGAATATGGTGTATGCTGCAAGATACAGTTCATGTATTATTTTGTTTGTTCTTACTAATTTTTTTCTTTATCAGCAAGGGAAAACTTAGATTGCCTCTTATTCCATCAACAACAAGCCATGTCAGTAACTAAAGCATACCCAATTGAACCAATCACTTTATGTTTTTGGTCTACTCAGACGGATAAGGTAATCAGTTTCAACATTCACTTCAATGAAAAGAATTACAAGGGAACCATCCCAGTGGAGAAGCCAAGTCAAAAATTCCATTCAGAGGTTTTTCATCCAACCCAAAAATATTGTCCTGACTGTTTACATCAAAGTTATAGAACATTAGACCTGTAACTGAGATCCAAACAAGAGAGTTAGAGTCACCAAGTGATAGTGAAATTCCTGGGGTAGAAAGGCAATTAGACATAGTTACCAAGTTGTAGTACTGATTCTTATACAAAGACACTGCAAATCAGACACAGGAAAAAGTTAATGGATAATTGAGTTAGTAAAAGTTAGCAACATTAAAAAATAACTAGCTAAGTTAAAAGTTATCTCTCTTCCTCCCCCTTTCACTCTTTTGTAAAGACTGGGAGTGGGAGGACATTACATATAATGTCAGAATTTTTCTATACGTTAACTGATTTTACAGATTTTTTTCCTCACTTAAAAAAAATATTATAAGGCTTTCTGGAACACAGAATGGCAGGGATACATGGAAAAATCTAGGTAATATAAAAACAAAAAAAACTATAAAATTTATTTTTAGTTACCTATTCCAACATTTTTAAAAAAGATATGTCAAATGACTACATTTAGCAATCAACTGCATGAGTGCAAAAAAAACTACATCAAAACTATATCAAAACCATTTCTCAGAAGGTTTTACATTTCTACAAACCAGGTTACAGGTTAAAAAGTAGCCTGGATGGAGTTTTTGCCCATATGTAAGAAAGTGTTGTCTAAAACTAGGTCTTACCATCACCGTATTTAGATGAATTCAGATTTCTGTTGAAACCTGAAGCTTCCCAATCACTTCTCTGACTCTCCTTTCCTGCTGTTTCCTAACAGTAATTAAATTAAAAATTACTGCCAGTACTGTAACTACTGCTATTACTAGAACCACCATAGCCACTTTGATTATATAGTTTTGCAAAATATTGGCCCCAACATCAAGGGTCAGAGTTTCTGCCTCTAACATCTCCTCTCAACTTTTATGGAATTCAAAGTTATATTAAATGCAGAGTAACTGTTGACTAAATAAAAATTCTTTTTTGAAGGACATTTGAAACATAGTGATTGGTTAATTGTTGATCTGTAGATTGTTGACTCATTTTTCAATTGTGTGCTACTTTTTGGGGTTTTCTTGGCAGAGATACTAGAGTGGTTTGCCATTTCTTTCTCCAGGATATTTTACAGGTGAGGAAACTGAGGCAAATAGGGGTAAGTGACTTGCCCAAGGTCACAGAGCTAGTACGTGTCTGAATCCAGATTTGAACTCAGGAAGCAAAGACTTCCTAATTCTAGGCCTGGTGCTGTGTACACTATGGTGCCACCTAGCTGCCCCCAGAGTTTACCATAGAGTAGGATTAGTACATGGAGGGTTAAGTGCAGGAGGGGTACCTGCTCTAGTAGAGAACTGGCCTCAGAATCAGGGAGTACTGTCTCTGTGACCTGGACAAATTATTTTGTATCATAAATCTAAAGGTGGAAGGGACCTCAAAGGCTTTCTAGTCCAAGACCCTCATTTCATAGATGAGGAAATAGAAGCAAGTTAAGGTTAAATAATTAATTTGCCCAAGGTCATATAGCAGAAGTAGAGTTTGAATCCACCTCCTCTGACTCCGGAGCCAGCACTCTTGTCATTGCTCTATAGCTCTTTTCCAGGCTTCAAGCAACTCTCGGTCTCTACATGGAAGAGAACACATCAATTTGCCATGGTAGAGAGAATCTCTATCAGAAATGTCTAAAATACCAATAAAATTATAGGTCTCATGCGTATGTGTATATATTTGCTTGGGCATCTGGATGGCATAGCGGATAGAGCGCTAGGCCTGGAGCTTCTTCCTGAGTTCAAATCTGGCCTTAGACAGTTATTAGCTGTCACCGTTTGCCTCAGTTTCCTCATCAGTAAAAGTAAACCAGAGAAGAAAATGGCAAACCACTCCAGTATCTCAGTCAAGAAAAGCCTAGAAGGGGTCACAAAGAGTCAGACACAACTGACCAACAACAACATGGTGTTCGTTTATTGGAATATAACATATACACAAATAATTATAGCATCAAACATTCTGGGCCAGGACGAAGGTTGGTCGAGTGACTCAGTTGGGATTGGAAGAAAACTAGACCTTTGTAGATTATAAAATCTTTACTAAGGAGGTGTTTAATTAAAACTTGTTTTCTTCCTTCCCTCCTGGAGGGAAGGAAGAAAACAAGTTTTAATGGTGTGGAAAGGATTTTCAGAAAAGATAATACTGGTCCAATCGGGTGCAGTTTCCCTGGCCTCCACATTTGCCACAATGGTGGGCTGCGTCAGAAGGTTGTATTTACTGGTTCAGCAAAGGGGAGGTACCTGGATTCCTTAGGCAAGAAGGAAGTTACACCAATGCTTAGAGCCTAGTCTCCTGGACCAGGTAAGTCTAGAGATAGCTTCCATTGCCTTTTAGGGGGCAACGAGCCTATGTAGTAAGGACTGCTTCCAGCCTTAGGAGATGTTGTTGCTGCCACATTAAATATATCATGATATTTGGATAAGAAAAATACTAATGAAGGGCTATGTGAGGTCCCAGAATAATATTAACATCTAGCATTTATGTAGCACTTTAACTTTTATAAAAGGTTTCACAAATATCTCATTTTATCCTCACAACCACCCCCAGGAAGCAGATACTGCTATTATCTTCCTCTTATAGCTGAGGAAAACGAAAACTTAAGAGACTTACCTAAAGTGTCTGAGGCAGGATTTGAACTCAGGTCTCCCTGACTCCAACTCATACATTTGTGCTCCTGGGCATATAGCTGCCGTCATATTCATTGAATTAGTGGGTGTTAGTGATGACAGGAATTCTTATTAAGAAGTAAATTAAAAAATACATGAAACGAGGAGAGGAGAATGGGCACAGGGTGTCCAATTGTCTAATTGGAGTGGAGCATAGAGTATATTTGAGACAAGGCTGGAAAACAGGAATGGCACCAGTTTGGGGAGGGATTTGAATACCAGGATGAAGAGTTTAACCTTTATTCAGCATGACCTGAATTCAAATTTGACTTCAGACATTTGATAGCTCTGTGACATGTTTAACTTCTGTCTGCATCTATTTTCTCAACTGTAAAACAAGAATAATAAACCCGGGGATGTTGAGATCATATTTATGAAGTTAGCACAGTGCCATACACGCACACACAAATATATATGTATGTATCTGTATGTGTGTATGCTTAATAAATGTTTGTTTCCTTCCCTTCTTTTTTCTATTAGCAATGGAATGACATTGGAGGAGAGCAAGGACACCACCAGCTCTGTGCAGAAGGAAGATGAATCAGCAGGATATGTGGACAAGAGAGGGCAAAGACTGAAGGTGAGGAGCCACCTCTGGAGGTTTATGCAATAGGTAGGTGGTGATAGTGAATGGTGGTCATACAAAGGAGGGATGGAAACAAGAGATACGGTGGAGGTAGAACCAACAGGAGCTGACAACTGCTTGTCTATGGGAGAAGGAGAAGAAAGAGCTAGATAAGGTCCCTCTCTCCAGGTCACCTGGCTGCCCCTAGAGTGCAGAGCCCCCATCTCTCCCCTGACAAGGGTAATAGACACCTCCCATCTCTCCCTGCTCCAGTCCATCCCTCACACAGCTGTCAGACTCTTACACCTCCAGCACATTTCTAACCATGTCTTTCCGCTTCTCGAGAAACTTACTGACTGGGATAAAATAGGAGTTTCACTATTTGACATTTAAAGATCTTCACAATCTGCCTCCAGCTTTATTGTGACTACTCCCCTTTATTCACTCTTTTCCAGTCAAACTGTCCTTTTATGTCATCTGATCTAATAATGTTACAAGTTCCTCCTTGCTCAGAGCTATCTCCCTCCTCTCCTCTCCCCCTGGCAATCCCTAGCTTCCTTGGCTCAGGTGCCATCACCTACAAGATGCTTATCCTGATGATGCTCTGGTCACTGATGCCCCTTCCCACTAGAAAAAATTACTCAGTGCCTTGGAGGCAGGGAATTTAGATAATGGGATCCCCGATTTCTTGATACCTGGAGACTCCCAATGATTAGTCTCTCTACTTACTGGAGATTGGCACCTGCTCTGCGAATGATACTCTTGAAAAGTTGCCTGAGACACTTAGAAGTGAATTATTTGCCAAGGGTCGCATAGACCAGTATGTGTCAAGGACAAGACTTAAACCAGGGTTATCCTGATTTCAAGGGGGCCTGCTTGCTATGTGTTATGCCAAACTTCCTCTACCTTCTCATCTTTAATTTGGTGCATATATTGTATTTATTTACTTGGGTATTTATTATCTCTTCCCCTCCCCACCCCAACCAAGGTAAACTCATTAAGGGTAGGAACCACATCATTCTTGTCTTTGTATTGCTGATATGGTGATTGGCACTTAGTAAATGCTTAATATATGTGTGGAATGAATTATTTCAGCCACTTTTAACATGCGTAATCACGATATCATTGACAGAATGAATAAGTCACAAAGAGATACAGGTTTTCCACAGGTTTAATTGAAGATACAAGGTTGACAGCCTGTTTAATAAATAGGTGCCAACTTAAGTGCGTCCTATGTGTCAGATGCTTTGCTAAGCACCTGGGATACAAAAAGAAGCAAAAGACAGTGCCTGTCCTCAAGGACTTACAATCTAAGGAGGGAGACAGTCTTGCAGGTCCTTCAAAGGAGTTTAGACAGTGTTCAGTAAGGAATCATAGAGTCATAGATTTACAGCTGTAAAGACTGTCTTCCACTCCCTCATTTTACAGATGGAAAAACTGAGAATGAAGATTACTCAACACACCCAAGGTCACAAAGCAATAAGAAATAGAGTCAGAATATGATTTTATATGGGGTTTCCTACAGAATTAAAGTCTATCTTAACCTTGAATCCAGGGCCTCATATCAAACTGAGCACGTTTTCTACTATATGAGACAGATGGGGAGCAGTGAAAGGTTTTATGAATAGTAAAATGATGTGTTCAAATCTGTGCCTTAGGAAGGTCAAACTGGCAAGTGGGATGTTGGCTAAGAAGGAATCAAGGAGGGAACGCATTCAGGTAGAAGTCTAAGGAATCCATCTACCAATGGAACAGATGCTTGGTTAGCTAAATAAACCTTTGCCCCATTACATCTTACTTTGTGTCTTGATTAAGGCTCTTTTCTACATAACACCCTCTTCCCTCATCTCCAGCTATTCAAACATGATCCATATTTCAGAACCCAGCTCAGTTTCTACCTCCTCCAATAAAGCTTTTCCACATTCCTCCAAGTCAAAAACACTGTCTCCATTCTATCAACAAACCTGTGAGGTAAAGAGTACAAGTATCATTATCCACATTTCACAGATGAGTCAACTGAGACTCAGATTGAGTGGGTAGCATCAGATGGCTTTTTTAGTTATATTGTACCTGGGAGGGGTTCAAGATCCTCAGCTTTGTAAGGAAACAGATTGCCTAGTGAAATAAGCATTATGCTAGGAATTAGGAAAGGAAGGAAAGAAGAAAGGGAGGAAGGAAGGAAGGAAGGAAGGAAGGAAGGAAGGAAGGAGGGAAGAAAGGAGGGAAGGAAGAAGGGAAGGAAAGAGGGAAGGAAGAAAAAGATTTTTGGAGAAAATTTGAGTTTGAATCTCAGCTTCTATTAATGGCAAATTATTCAAGTCTCTCTTGAGTTTTGGTTTGTTTATCCATTGAATGAAGTTACAATAATTGGAGTATCTACATCACAAGTTGCTATGATGAATAAATGAGATAATGGACGTGAAGATTGATAAGTTGGAAATTACGTACAGAAAGAGATCTATATCTATACACTATGTGTGTGCAGAGAGATATACTTCTATATAGAGATATATAGAGGTAGACAGCTGTATTAAGATATACATCTCTATACACACATAGATGTATATAGATATATGTCTGATAGTCTTATTAAGTGATAAAAGATGCAGAAATGTGATAATGAGGATATGGACCCATATGGAAAGGGCTAATTGAAGATATACTGAGAAAATGCTTTGTACATAGGAGGCCACCACTGGGTGGTCATCCCCACTCCATCCCCACCTGAAACTTAGACTTTGTCCCCTGGAACCCTCCTGGGTTCTGATAAGTGAGCTTTCTCCTTATCTTGGCCAGAACCAGATCACTATAATAGAACCTACTCCAAAACATGCATTTGCAGACCCAGCAAGTTCCCCTCCCCGCTCTATGTACACATATACTCTCCAGTTCCCCTTTATGTGCTATCCTTCTCAGAGCAGGGATTGCCTTGCTTGCTTGTATATGTATCCTAAGTTCAGTGCTTGACCTATAATCCTACATTTTCTCTCTCTTACACCCTCTCCCTCTCCTTTCCTCTCCCTCCCCTTCTCCCTCTCTCTCTCCCCTTCTTCTTCCCTCTCTCTCTTTCTCTGTCTCTCCCTTTCCCTTTTTCCTTCCTTTCCTCTTTCCCTCTCTCCTTCCTTCCCTCTTTTTCTTTCTCTCTCTCTTTTTTCTCTCTCTACACTTGACAAAGATGTTTTGAATTGAATTGAAGTAATCATTTTGGTGCCCTTATCCATAAAATAAGGGGATTGGTTCGGATGACCTCCCATGTCCCTCCCAGCTCTACCAATCCAAGATTCTTGGGAGAATGCACAGGCTTTGTCAGCTGCTTAGATGAGAGGCTACACAAGACAGAAAAATCAAATGTGACATCATGGCTTCAAGTAGGGAACTGGCAGAGCAATGGCCCCTTTAACAGACAGAAATTTGAAGAACAGTAGGTTTTGGGGAACAAATATAAACTGGGGCTTGAGGATGTGGCTACATTTCAAATGAGATAAATGTGTTTCTTTTCCTTTGTCTTTTGACTAAATTATGCAGACCTGAAAATGTGCCTCCTAAGCAAGTCCATGTCAGTTTTTCAGAACTAAGCCCAAAGCTATTTCTTCTCTGGAAAGTTCTGCTTGCTCAAGCCCCTTGCAAAGTGCAGGGTGAGGGCTGAAAACAGAGAAATTACCTGGCATATCACCAAGCCCTTTTAATAGCAATGCTTGTGTCTCTTGGCCTTAGGTGACCATGAGAGGAGACAGATGCCTGGCAATGCCAAGAGTCTTTCTTAGGCCATTCATAAATCTCCTGTCAGGGAGGTAGTCTCTAGCAATAAACTCTAAGGAATCCTGGGGCTTGTCATTTTTACAAGACCATGTTGCAAAGGATGGCATACAATTCTGTCCTAAAATCACAGGATCACAGATATAGAGATGGAAGGGGCCGTGGAGGTCATTGAATTCAACCCCTTCATTTTAGAGATGAGGGGCTGGGAGGATGAGTGACTTGCCCAGGGTCACACAGCTAGTAAGTGGCATTCAAATCCACATATTTTTGATGCCAAGTCCAATAGCCTATCACATCAGACTATCTCTTGTAGCTGTGAGAGCTGGAATAGACTCTTAAGATAGAATGCCTGGCACATATTAAGCATTTTATAAATGCTTGTTGACTGATTAGAATATGTCATCTAGTCCAAGACACGTCTACACAAGTTAGGTATTATTTTATCATTCCTATTTTACAGATTAATTAACTGAGTTTACGTGACCTATCTAAGGTCATACAATTTTGTTACTACAGAAATGAGGACTAGAATTTATAGCTGTTGCCCTTTAGGGCAGTGCTGTTTTTAATATATGTTACCCTCAAAAAGCTATAAAATTGCAATAAAACTATTATTTCACGTATAAGGCTAGGGAAAGTTTTGAAAATATCACTTTTATACTTTAATAAAAGTAATAAAGTTAATAATTTTAATAGGTTCAAGTTAAAAATTAACTGTACAAATCTAAAGTTAAGATTTAGAGATTTAACCTTTACCTAGTTAACATATTTCTACTTGAATCTATTCATTCAAATAAGTTTTGCCTCCTTCAAAGTAGTCACTTTAAGAGAATAAATAATAGTGACATTGTTGAAAACATTTTTGAGATTTGCTTTCCAAAATGATGGAGCTGGGTGATTGGATGTTACATTCCTGAAAGAACCAAAAGTGGGACCTATGAGAAGCACTTTAATTGAGAACATAGAAAGCAGAAGTATCCAGGCCCAGGATTTGTAGTCATCATCATAAACCAAGTTGTGAATTTTCATGTAGAGCATCAAGTTGACCAGACCTCCGCATCATCTGAAGAGTATACTATAACACCAGAAATATGCAGTCATGATTTCCACTTAAATCACCTTCTTCCTCATTCCCTGACTCAAAGTCTGGCAGTTACTCCCACTAGAACAGAAAGTGGTAGTTTTTTAAAAAAACAAATCTAAAGAAAAAGAAAATACTTTGTCAAAATGACACTGTTTTGCAAGCTATTAAATAGTGTGGTGTTGTGGAGTCAGGACTAGACTTGTCTATTTTGCTCTGCTTCTAGGAAAATGAACATCTCTGCAAAAGACCTATGGGTGGAATTACTGTGTTTATCCTCCATTTTCATAAAGGATCAATAACATCATGGAACTACATCTTTTCTTTCTTATTAAGCAAAGAATTAATTTTTATTCATTTTTGAACTTAAATACAAAAAGATAAAAAGGAGTTTTCCATGCACATAATACAACAGAGGATTCAATATAAAACCATGAATTTCCATTTCACTGTTTACTTTTTTTTTAAAGCTATGTAGTAAACATCACACGTCACTTTCAAAGCCACCCTGCTCTTCTGTGCCTCCAATATTTCTTTTTTTCTCTGCTGTGCACTTGTAATTTTTCTCTGTTTCTCCCCATCCCATCCTACAGAGTTTACCATTAAGCACGTGCGTGCGTGCACGCACACACACACACACACTATGCATACTTTTATTTATCAGTTCTTTTTCTGGATGTGGATAGCATCTTCCTTCATAGGTCCTTTGTAGTTGATTTGAACATTTATAATATTCAAAATGACTTATTCAAAGTTGTTCTTCAAACAATGTTGCTATTATTATGTACAATGTTCTTTCACTCTTCATTATTTCATATAAGTCTTCCTATGTTTTCCTAAAATCAACCAGCTCATTATTTCTTATACCACAGTAGTATTCCAATATAATCATATACCACAACATGTTTAGCCATTCCCCAGTTGACAGGCATCCCTTCAGTTTCCAATTCTTTGACACCACAAAGAGAGCTGTTACAAATATTTTAGAACATATAGATTCTTTTCCTTTTTTCTAATCATCTTTGGAAACAAACCTAATCGTGGTATTACTGAGCCAAAGGGTATAAACAGTTTAATGACTCTTTGGACATAATTCCAGATGGTTCTTCAAAATGGCCTCATCGGTTTGCAGTTCCACCAACAGTGAATTGGTGTCCCAATTTTTTGACATCCCTTCCAACATTTGTCGCTTTCACTTTCTGTGATTTTAGCCAATTTGATAGGTAAGATGGTATCTTAAAGTTGTTTTAATCTGCATTTTTCTAATCATGGGGTGATGTCTTCTTGACTTGTCAGTGAATTGGGTTTACATTCTGCCAGAACTGTACAAAGTCATCAGCCTCACTCTCCCAGAGTTATCAAAGTCCCATGACAAAAGTCAAGATGACTGGTGATTGCCCAGGATGCAGTGGATGACCATGGCACCTTGATGTCTGGCCAGACTCCAAGCATTTCACAGCACCTGGTTCTGCCATCTTCATGGCCTTTGGAACAAATGGTGTGGATAGAATAGGTATTGGTAAAATGAGGAAAACTTGGGGAAATGTGTTTCTAAGAGAAAGAGGCAGGAAAATGGAAAGCACTGCTCTACTTGTGGTTTCTGTTCTGGAATGACAGTCTTTTGCCTTTCTTTGTATTCTTAGTGCTGCACATAATGCCATATGGGGCAGCTAGGTGGTGCAGTGGATTGAACACCTAGCCCCTCAGAAAGACTCAAATTCAAGTATAAATAGGAAGCTCTGAGTTCAAATCTGGCCTCACACACTTGCTTGCTGTGTGATCTTGGGCAAATCACTGAACCCTGTTTGCCTCAGTTTCCATATCTGTAAAATGAGCTGGAGAAGGAAACAGCAAACCACTCTAGTATATTTGTCAAGAAAATCTCAGATGAGGCTACAAAGAGTCAGTGGTGACCAAAACAACTGAACACCAACAAAAATAAAAGGACTTAAGCTAAGCCAAGAAAACTCAGAATATTGAATGAATTATTCAGCTGGGCCCTATTCCATAAATAAAGGAGTTAAAGTCATGCCTTTTTGTATAATTTAAAGATTTATTGTACACACTAATCAGGACTGAGCTGAAGTAGCTAAATGCTTGCTAATTTCGAGGACTCAGCTTCCTTTAGAATCACATAAAGAGTTTGGATTCTGAGGCCTCTGAAAGACTTGTCACTTTTAGTCTTTGGACACTTGTAGGCGCACATACAATGGTCATTCAGCTCTCTAAGCCTTTAGTGTAAAGTCCCTTAAGATCCTCTTTGCCCTAGAACTAGGAACCTGGAGGTGATCAATTCAGTTCCCTCAAGCTCCCCCATTCTCATGTCCCCACACTGCCACCCCTACCCTCACAGTAGGGGGTCTGGCTCTAAAGCCATTGAATGCCTTGATATTTTTCATCCTAGGAGCTTGGGAGTGCTATGACGCTTGTCTATCCAGCTCTCTAAGACTCAATTTCCTTTACAGGCACATGAAGTACTTGGGCTCTAGGGACTCTGAAGGACTCGTCACATTTATTCCTTAGACCCTTCTGGCTGATCAAAAAATGGTCATTTGGCTCACTAGGTCTCAGTTTCAGGAAGATACCTAGAAGAGGGGTTTGTAGTCTAAATAATCTTAAGGCTTTCTCACCTCTAGGTCTAGGAAATTCTGTGTGATCACATACAGATCCCTGAAGCTCCCAATGCCTCTGTTTGTTCTATGATCTCAGTAGGGGGTCTGACTCAAAAGCTCTTCAAATCCTGGACATTTCTAATCCTTCGATATTATTAGTGATCTCACCGTGAGCTATCCAGCTTTCTAGGACTCAGTTTCCTTTCCCTCTGAAGGACTTGTTACTTTTTGTCCTTGGAAACCTGCAGGTGCACATACACTGTTCCTTAGGTGCTCTTAAGACTCAGTTTCAGACAGAGTCCACGAACAGGCCTCTAATGAAAATGCTTTTCATTTTCAGTGACCAAGTTCCATTTAATGGCTGGCTTAGAGTAATTATCAATAGTAACTGTTGCTCTTTCCCTTCCAGCTTCATTCAGTTATTTTTTTTCTTTTGCTCATTACAAGTCATCCCCTGACTACTTCTTAAAGAAACCTGTTCACTCAATGGCATTACCTCCTTCTACATGAATACCTGAAAAGGTCAAGGTCCCCCACTGCATCCTGGGCTATCTCCAGTCATCCTGATGAATATCTGGACACTGGATCCAGATGGCTCAGGAGGAGAAAGTGAGGTTGGTGGCCTGCACAGCCCTGCCTCACTCAAAACAAAGTCCAGTGCAAGTCATGTCATCATTTCTCTGATGTCATGGTCTTCTTTGAAAATCAAGGATGAACACAACAACAATTGATTGATAACTGATGTTATATTCTGTATGAAATAAAGTCAGAGTAGATTAGTTGTTGATTTTTTCTTAATTTCTGTCTTGGACATCTTCTGAACATTCACAATACTGGGAACTTTTTACTTAAATATAAATTTTATTTTTGGCCATAAAAACACATGAGAATGATTTCCTATGCTCAACGGGCTATGAAAGAAATTCTTTGTGAAAGTATTGATACATTTTATGTTAAAATAGCAAATACTTTCCAACAAACCCCACTCCTGCTACATACTTCATTCCTTATCAAATAGTTAAATAGAACTCCCCAAGGGATTGATTGCAATTGAAAGTACTTATCACATTATGCATTGATATTTTATATTTGACAAAAGAGAAGAATTTTGTATTTTAACTTGGATAGTATGGCACCAATATCATTAATTGTACTTTACCAGTATTTTGTTATTGTCCATTGTTGACTTAATTAGTAAGATGGTAGCCATTAGTTATGTAGCAGAGAGGGTCAGTTTAAATCCTAATTTTCTGAACTGGGGCATCTCACATGGAGCTTGACGGGCTCTGACTCCTTGCTGGGGGATGTGAGTCTTGCTGGGATGACATAAGGGAACTCATGATTGGTTCACAGAGATAATAGCTGCACCAAAAATGACTGGCAACTGAAAAGACTCCTGATGGGAGAAGTCAGTTCCTATGTGGGCCCATGAGAGAATTGAGGAGAGACATAATAGCCTCTTGAGGACTTTTCCACAGGATTTTCTCTGCCTTAGGCTTACA
>CM053774.1:85877265-85951822 GCA_028658325.1 Potorous gilbertii
AAGAGACAGTTCCTGACCCCACAGAACTTATAGTCTAATAAGGAAGACAACATACAAACAAATATATACAATGCAAACTATATCCTAGTAATTTAGAAGTAAATAGAAACTCTTTTTAACCTACCAGTTAATTATGATTTCTTGGTGGATATTTTTCACTCACCTTAAGGAATCTCTTGTTTTTAATAGGAAAAAGACAAACAAGTGACTTTGAGGGATCAGAAGTGAATAACCAGCTAAAAATAGCCATAGAGTACTGTAGGAAGCAGGATTTGCTGGTCTGCCAAAACAAAATCCCCTGATCAAGAATACAGTGCATTTTTCCTCAGCACACTCAGGAGGCAAGTGGGAAGGGGAGTTTAGAGAGTACTTTCAGCTTTATATAACAATCGGGAATTCAGAATCTTCTACCTCTTGGCCATCATCCTAAAATGCAGTCCGGGTTATTTAAAGCCAAAGGTCTATGACACTTGAAACAAAAATACACCATAACACTTTGAACACTAAATATTTCCTCCCAGCTGCTGCTAGAACATTTGCCATGTGGTGACAGCAAATTCCAGGCACTTCTGATCCAGGTCAGAGTCTTCAGCCAATAGCCTGTACCTCTGTGAAGGTCTCTGTAGCAACACAGAAATATTTAGTGGAGAAAATCTTCAGGGACATCATCCCAGTGGAATTCGTAACATGAAAAGTCTGAGGTGACATTTTAGATTTTTTGAACCTAACAGTACATCATCACCATCATTATCACATACATGTGAAAGCACCATATAGTCACGGGATCACAGACAGAGAACAGCAAGGGACCTCAAAGACCAATCTCTTCGTTTTACAGTTATGGAAGCTGAGACCCAGAAGGGGGAAGGAATTTGCCCAAATCCCTCTGAGCAGAAGGATATAAACAAACATGGGAATTAAACAGCAGAAATAAGATTCAGATTCAAGTCTTTTCTTAAAAAATTCATATCCAGAGCTCTAAGATTTTGAATTCTCCAACTGGCTTGCAAACTTCTAGGAGGCAAAGGAATCACTATGCTTTTCATTTCTTCATCATACCTCCAGTTATGGGTACAATGCAAAGTAGGCACACAATAGCTGATTTGCAGTTAGCTATTTGTTAGAAGAAGGCAGCTGGGTGGTACAATGGAGAGAGAATGGGTTTGGAATCAGGAAAACTCATCTTTGTGCGTTCCAATTCAGATCTTTACTAGCTGTGTGACCCTGGGTGAGTCACTTAAACCTCTTTGCCTCAGTTTCCTTATCTGTCAAATGAGCTGGAGAAGGAAATAGAAACCATTCCAATATCTTTGCCAAGAAAAATCCAAATGTGGTCACAAAGAGTTATAGATGACTGAAAAATGACTTGACAATAGCTCCTCATAAGAAGGTAGTGTCATGTAAAATTAACATTTTGTTGAAAAGAAAACTACCATAAAGAAAAGGTGAGTATGACTTATAATGTAAAGACTGGCAGGGTGGTATTAGAATTTAATGGTCCCAGATGTCTAGACTTCCTGCAGTTTCTTCCAGAGCAGCCTTTATATTCAGACTAGATACTCATATTTTGAGTAACTGCCTATAACAGATCTTTTCCCTTCGTATGTAATCAACAATCCCTTTCCTTAAAATCCTTTATCCTTGACTCACCCTCACATCGCACTTGGCTTCCCTTGCGTTTCTTTTTTTTTTTTAAATGTTATTGATGTTTTTTTTATATCACAGTTATTTCCAGATATACTGTCCACCCACCCACCAATCTGCCTAGTGAGCCTTCCCTTCTAATCAAAGAAAAACAGTGAAAGGAAACCAACAATGTGATCATATCTGACAGTGTCAGTCAGTCAGTCAAAAAGCATTTATTAAGTGCCCACTATGTGTTGGGGATACAAAGAAAGGTAAAAGACAGTGCCTGCCCTTGAGGAGCTCGTAATCTAATGGGTGAGGCAAATAAACTATATGCAAAAAAACAACATGCAAATAAACTATGTATTCTATGTAGTCTATCAGAATAAATTGGACATAATCAATGTAAGGAAAGCACTGTAATTAAGAAGGGATGGGAAAAGCTTCCTGCAGAAGGCTGGATTTTAGGTGGGACTTGAAGGAACCTAGGGAAGCCAGGAGGAGGAGATAAGGAGAGAGAACATTCCAGGAATAGGGGGCAGCCAAAGAAAATGTTAAGAGTTGGTGGCAGAGGGAGTGTCTTATTCAAGAAACAACAAGGAGACCAGTGTTACTAGGAAAAGTTGGGGAAGCAGGTTTTGAAGGGTTGTGAATCACCAAAGTGGGAATTTTCTATTTGATCCCAGAGGTGAAAAGGAACCACTGGAGTTTATTGAGTAAGGGGTGACATAGTAAGACTTGCACTTCAGGAAATTCGTTTTGGGCAGTTGATTAGAGGATGGACTGAAGTGGGAAAAGAGAGACCCATGGCAAAGAGTCCTACCACCAGGTTACTGCTATAATCCAGGTGTGAGGAGGTGAGGGCTTGCACCAGAACAGTGATAGCGTCAGAGGAGAGAGGGGGCTTGTAGGAGATCAATGAAATCAATGATTTACTGAAGCATTGAGGCAATGATCTTTCATAACTGTCTTAATTGTTTTTCTCTCATTAGGAACATTTTTTTCATATGGTTCATGGTCCTCCCTTTGTTTTTAAGAAGGGAGTTTTACTTGGCATATCCCTCCTCATTGCCTTGCTCTTTTTCTCTCCTTCTTTGTCTGTTAACATCTGCTTACATTGTCAATCCCTTTCCCTTCTTCCCTCTTCAGATCACAAAGGTCACATTGCAGTTAAACAACAAAAAAAATTACTATTGTTTTAATATTTTATTTAAAAATTTGAAATTGTAAACATAAACACCAAAAAAAAAAAAAAGAGCATTTACATTCACACAGCAGAACACAAAAAAGACTACAATAAAACCATGAATTTCCATTGCATACTACGTGCTTTTTTTGAATTATATAATTAATTACACACCTCACTTTCAAAATATCCTGCTTGGCTATCCTTCCTGCTGAATTTCATTCTGTTCTTTTCTGGGCATTGAAAAAATGTTTTAATGCCCCCCCCCTTTTGTTGTCTCCTTTATCATTTCTTATAGTTTAATAATATTTTCCTATCTTAATACACCATAATTTGCTCAGCTATTCATTGGTTGTTTAAGAGGCAATCTAAGGTACCCCTTTATTCTAGATTAGATTCTAAAACTCTCTGCTTTTCCTTTTCCCCCCATCCCCCCTTCTGCATCAGGAAATTTGCTTTACTTATAAGACTTTTCCCTTGCCAGTATTATTTTTTTCTCTGTCTCTCAACCTCATCCCTCTTATCCTTTACTGTTTTTAATGAGGGCAAAAGTGGACAAAGCTCTTCTGGTTTTAGTCAAATCTCCCCTCTGTACTTTGCACCTATGTGACTTTGAATAAGTTACTTCTTTTAGTCTTAATTTCTTCATGAAAATTATGAGCTCTTTGGACATCCAGTCAAATGCTAAACTTATGATCCTATTATCTGATTGAAATAATAACTATACATAATTTGGCCAGTAGAATAATTCCCCCACTCCCTCAGTCCCCTAACCACCCTCCCTTTGATTGGACAAGGTCTAGCGCCTAATGCTCATTGTGTGTTTGTACGGACCGATTAGGTGTTACGGTGGCCTCAAAGAAGATGATAAGAATTTAGTCCTACAACTGTTAGTCCAATCCGCTCAGCCTTAATTCTTTGGACTATGCTTTATCTCCCCTTGAAACCCAATAGATCTGAAGCTGGCTACACACCTCAGAGAGAAGCACAGTAGAAGGCTGAGACACTTGTGCATCAGTTCCAATTGGGGATTATTCAAGAGACCATAGGTCCAGATATTGAGAGCACTCCCTTTAAAATGCCGGAAGAACAAGAATCTTTCTTAATTTGCAAAATTATAATACACTAAAACCTACACATATACAAACATGATCTTTAGCAGAGAAATTTTAGAGGTTTTGTTTTTATGCTTCCACTGTTCCTTTTCCATCATTCAGTTAAATACTTTCATCTTTCATTGGATCTATTGCTTCATTCACATTTTCCATTTCTTCATATTTCCAAATTTCTGAGTTTTGTACTCATCTTGTCCTAGGATTCCTTAGTTTCATTCACTTTCTTTTTTATTTATCTTTTGGCTTTTTTCTAGTTTAATTTTTTCAGTGTGTTTCTATTCATTTTGTTATGAGTTAAGAAAATTCTACTTTTGTTTGAATATTGTTTCAGTAAGTTTCTTCTGGCATTTTTGCCTTTGCTTCTTTATCCATATTTTCCCCTATTTCTCCTATTGTGTTGGAGATTTTCTTCATTTGTTCATTTCTTTGAGTGATTTTTCAAATTTTATTTTAAGAATTTGTGAATTTTTTTTTGCTTCTTTTCATTACTGTTATAAGATGAGATATTGAGGAAACAGACTCCTTTATAAACCTCTTATCTGCCATTTCCCCAGAATTCCTATAGAATATTCATACTGATCTATATTATTCCTTGAAATATCTTTATTAGGTTCCTATTTCTCTATTAAAAAATATGAAATGGAGCCATTGAAGGGCTACTTTAGGTTTTCCAAGGTCATATGGTAATTCAGCAACATTTTGGAGGTTTGAATCCTCGGTCTTCCAAATCTTGAGAATTTTTTTTTTCGCGTTTACAATTGTTTTTTCCTTTTTTTGTGTATCCATCTGAAAAGTCTTGGCATGAGTCCCAGAAGTGGCAGATTTTTCAAGTTCTCCTACCAACCCAAGAAATGCAGATTTCAAAGTGGTAGAGGTCAAAATGAAACGTGGAAGAAAAGTACAGCTTTTTTCATAACTCCAGGTTTGACTGAAACCAGACAACCAATTAGATGCTGACATATTCCAGAAATATCAGCTCAGTCGGCTAGAAATACAAACTTTCCTCTCCTCATATGTTTCCCACCTCGCTGCTTGTGGGAGTTTTTGTTTTAGCATTTCCAACTGAAATTACATCTCCCTCCCTTCAGATGTGTTGCTTTTAGGCCTTATTTGCCGGAACTCAAGACATTGTAGGCAAATAAAATATCCATCTAAACATCATTTCAAGCATCCTACCTCTTCCTAAATTGTTCTTTTTTATTTTCCTAAAACAAAACAACCGTTAAGAGAAAAGAAGGAGGATGGTGAGACCATGCACTGTTAAAAAATTATTTTTCATGCCAAAGAGATAGTTTGTGCCAAGATAGCCACCTAGGTCCCTTCTCCATCTGAACCCAAAAAAAAGAGGAGAGAAAAAATGTTGCCCCACAACTCAAAAATAAAATTTGATTCCTTTTTTTTTTTTAAAGTTAATTTCCAGGAGATTTTTAAAGTATTCTTTCATCTGTACTTCTTTCCTTAACCTTTGCCTACACTTGTATTGTTTCTCTAAAAATTAAGGACACGGCAATAAACTCAGTTTCCTTAGTGACTGCAATCAAAGCCTTCAAATGTTCTTTACTCTTTTTTTTCTTTAAAACCTTTGGATTGCTAAAGCAATAGATATGCATACTAAGTATCTAATCCCAATTTATTTCAGTAGATAGAACTCAGTGAATGGTGAAATGGCCCAGTTTAATACTTATAAACCAGCAAGCTTAGTGGGCACTGACTCCTAAAATTTTCAGCTACTTTGGCAACACCATCGATTCTTCAATTTAAGGGCTATGTTCTATTAACAGTATTGCCAGGAAGTCCTCTGATATCCTAGGTGATCACTGCATTTGAAAGATTAGTCCTGAAACACATTGCCTTTCAGATGACATTTGACTGGCACTGGTATCTCCAAGCACCTGATTAAAAGGAAAATGTTTTAAAAATTTTACTGTTCAGTTATGTCTGCCTCTCTGTAATCCCATTTGGGGTTTTCTTGACCAAGGTGGTTTGCCTGAGTGCCTTGACCTGAGTGGTTTGCCATTTCCATCTCTAGCTTATTTGACAGATAAGGAAACTGAGGCAAACAGGATGAAGTGACTTGCCCAGCTAGTAAATGTCTGAAGCCAGATTTGAACTCAGGAAGATGAGTTTTCTGACTCCAGGCCAGCATTCTAACTACCATACCACTTAGCTGCCCTTAAAAAATATGGACCACTGGTTAAAGCTAATGCTGTAGTCTTAACACATTGAGAAAGCTGTAAATACATATGCTGCTATAATAGATCTTGATTACTAACTGCTATCTTATCCAAAAATAAAATGGTAGAATTCATGTGTTATTTTTATTACTTTGGGTTTTGTGGCTTTGTGTGATATCTGATAAGTTTTATTTTATTTTCAACTTAAACACTAAAAAAGAACATTTCCAGATACACAGCAGAAGACAAAAGGAACATTTGGTATAAAATCATGAGTATCTATTTCATACCACTTGATAATTCTCAAATTATATAATACATTCTATGTATACTTTAAAAATTGCTGGCTCTGGATGACATGCTTCCTTCTGAACTTCCTAACATCCTTCTCTTCTCTTCTATGCCCCTAAATATAGACAGATGGATTATGGTTCAGTGGTGTTCAACTCCTCATCACCCCATGAACTTGCCATGGGAGTTTTTGGCAAAGATACTGAAGTGGTTTGCCACTTTCTTTCCCAATGTGTTCTCATTGTAGATGGGGAAAACGAGGCAAATAGGGGCTAAGTGATTGCATCAGGGTCACACAGTTAGCAAATGTTTGAGGCCAGATTTGAACTCACATATTCCAGTCTCTAGGTCCAGTGTCCTATCCACTGCTCCACCCAAATAAATGTGTATGTGTGTGTGTGTGTGTGTATTCACACACGCGTATACATTTGAACTTGAGTTCAAATCCAGCCTCAGACACTTATGTGACCCTAATCACGTCACTTATTTCTGTTTGCCTCATTTTTCTTATCCATAAAATGAACTAGAGAAGGAAATGGCAAACCATTCCAGTATCTTTGCCATGAAAACCCCAAATGGGGTCATGGAGAGTCGGAGTTGGACATGATTGGAATGACTCAACAACAACACAAATATGTATATACATACACACACACACATACACATGTGTATGTATCTATATATAAATAGCATTGAAAAAGAAAAACAGAACACATGTTAAAAATTTAGTCAAGAAAAACAAATTTCTCATACAACTATATCTAAAATGTTATTTCTCATTTTGGTTTTTGTCTACTGGAGAAGGGTATGATGTTTCATCAATGGGTCCCTCAGAGATGGGTTTGGTAATTGTATATATCACAGTTTTCATTCAGTTTAGCAGTTCTGACCCTCCTTCAAACTTATTTTTATTGAGCGCATGACTATCTTCCTATTCACCAAACTTCTCTACATGGTACCATTCTTGACTGTTCCCCCTTTCCCACTCTTTCATATCTAATCACTCTCCAATTCTATCTCTGCAATATTCCTCACCTCATGGGATCTTAATTAGAAGCAGAAGAGACCTTTGAGGCCAATCTCTATAACTTATCGATGAGGAATCATCAATTCCTTTTGCTCCTCTTATGTATAATCTCTAACCCCATTTAAGCCTTTTGTCACCTCTCTACCTCCTGCCTGGTCTAATGCAGTGATTTTTAATTGGTTTTCGTCCTTCGTCTCTTATCCATCCTCCACACAGCTACCACATAACAAATCTGTCCTTGTCACTATCATACACATAAACCCTTTAATGGCTCCATGTTGCCTCTAGGATGAAATGTGAAATTGCCACCTTGGCATTTAAAACCATCCGCAGGATGGCACCTCCCTGCCTTTTCAATCTTATCTATCTCCAGTCTTCCTTTCACCTATTTTCAGTTCTAATCAAACTGGTTTACTAGTTGCTCCCTGAAGGCCCTCCCATCTCCACCCTTTTTTTATTTTTGCATAGGTGGTTTTTCATGCTTAGAAGGCACTTTCTCTCTTCAAAGCACAGCTCAGTGACTGAGCTTGGATGCAACCTTTTGACTGAGTCCAAGTTTTACAGAATAAATCCTTTTATTAAGGGAACTCATTCTGTGAAGTTTAGATTCAGTCAAAGGGCTGCACTTGAGAACCTAGAGGGCCACCACTGGCCTTGAGGCCACAGGTTCCCCCCCCCACCCCCGCCCCACCCCCGGCTCAGTTCCACCTCTTAAAAGGGGCCTTTCCTGATTCCCTATTAGTCTTCCTCTTAACATTACTTTGTTTAAGCTCTATCTCCCCAGTAGAATGTAAACTCTTTGAGAGCAGGAATTATTTTATGTTTGTATCCCCAGTGCCAAGCATAGTGCCTGGCAATTAGTAGCTATTTAAAAAAATGTTTGTTTAATCAAATCAAATTGATGCAAGAAGATATTTAGAAATTATAAATACTGTATATTTCAGTTTTCAAACCTCAGTCATTGGCCCACTGCCCTTCTCTGTATCTACATTTTTGTCCTCAGAGAACAGATTGAGTCTCCTAGCTTCCACCATCCATGCTACTGGAGTAATTCTCAAATTGACATTAAGTAACTCTAAATTTTTGCTCAAGGTCCAGTTCCTTGGCTCCACCTGCTCAAAGGATACTTCTTTTGGATGTCACTTGAATCATTTCAAATGACTAAAGCTAAATAAATATTCTTTCCTGACCACCACCCCCACTCCCATTTTGATAGTCCAAATTTGCTCTCCCTTCCAAGTTCTCTATTTGTCAGTAGATCACTATTCTCCCAGTCACCTGTCATGCCTTAGACCACTTTTTTAACCTCTGAAGGGCCTCAGTTTCCCCATCTGTAGGATGAAGGGGTTGGTCTAGATGACCAATAGGGTTCTTTCTAACTGTACATCCATCTAGGATTCTTCCTTATCTGTTGATCACTACAGTTATCCCTTTCCCCATCGAAGTTTTTATATATCGTGGGTCAGCATAATAAATTAAGTGGGAATTTTGGGGAAGTTTTGCAGAAGCTGCAAATGATACATGAAGGCCAGCAGACAACATATAAAAGTTTAGAAACCCAGAAGAGCATAAAATATATGTATACTATATAAAAAAAATAAAATAAAATAAAAGAATTTATATAAATTTATAAAAGAAAAGAATTTATATAAAAGAAAAGAAAAAGAAACAATTCAGACTCCTCTGGAACAAAGGAACACCCAAAAAATTTTACATGGATTTTCCAGACACCCCTAATCTCCAGAAAGTGGAAAGGATAACTGTATAGCTCCAAATCACCAAATTCTGTCAGTTTTGTTTTTTTAGGTTGTGTAGCCCTTCCTTAGGAGGAGGCAGCTAGATGGATAGAATGCTGGGCCTGCAATAAAGAAGAACTAAGTTCAAATCCAGCCTCAGACACTTACTAGCTGTGTGATCCCAGGCAAATCACTTAACCTCTGTTCTCCTTAATCTATAAGAGAAGGAAATAGCAAACCATGACAGTATCTTTGCCAAGAAAATCCTATGGATTATATTGGCATACTATGGTGCACGGGGTCAGGGAGAGTCAGACACAACTAAAAAACCAAAGAATGAGCCCTTTATTCGCAGCTGAAAACAAAGATGTTTATTCTACAACACAGAAGTAATTGATGATTCTCATGACTATTTTCTAATAAAGATAATTTAAAGGCAATTTTCACTATTTAAAAAGCTTCCACCTTTTTCGTTTGTTTACAATTCACAAAACTTCTAAGAATTGAATACACGTGCACAGTTCAAAGAGTGCATATTTGGAGTACGGAAAATTCTTTATGTCACATTTGAAGAACGATCTAATACTATGTCACTTTTTTAAATGATAAAATACTGTGACATCATTACACTGAACAAGGAAATATTTTATAAAGAGCTAAAGTTAAGGAGGGCCCACACTTGCTCAAAAAGAAAAGAAACTGATTGCATGCAAAACCTCCTCATGCCTCAATTTCAGATAGTGATAATACCCACTTCCTAGGGGTTTTATGATGGTAAAATGAAATAATACTTGTAAAGCACTTTGAAAATCTTGAAGAGCTATATAAATGCTAGCTCTTCTTACTACTATTACTAACATTATTCTTCATTTCAAGGTTTCATTAGCCCTAAAGACCAGGAACTATATTTTTAGAAGGGCTGGGTTGGGATGAATCCCTTCAATTTTTCCTTTGAAATATCACTCTTTCCTCCCAACAACACCCTAGTGTAAGCCTTCATTTTCTCATATCTCAGGGATCACAAAAACTTTTCAATTGACCTCCCTCATCCAAATTTGGACCATCTAATCTCTCCTTGCACAACACTGTCCCAAAAGTTTTCCTATAAACTTTGTGAGTCATGCTATTTTTTTCTACTTTAAAAACCTCCAAGAACCCCTCAGTTTCTAAATTGAGGTAAAGTTAAAACTCAACAGTCATACATTCAAAACCTTCTATCACTTGGATTCACTCTATGAAATTGACCTCCCACTTCTACCCCATATGTATCTTTCCATTTGTCACAGTGATGGAGGATTTGTGGGAATACACCTAACCTTGACCAATCCTGGTGACACACGATCAACATTAAAAGACTTTCACATTGGGATCACATGCAACCTATTATCAGTCCTCTGGTCCTCATGATGGTAGCAGAGTTGGGGGGTAAAGGGAAGAAATGGAAACGCATCAAGATCAGCAAATAAGAATTTATTAAATACCTACTAATGTGCTAAGTGTTGGAGGTCCATATCCAAGTAAAAAGAGAAGTCAGCTTCTTTAAGAAATATATTAGAATGGGGGAAGACAACACACAGGGAAATAGGGGAGTGGAAGTTACTCTTCCTGGGACTTGGTGTCAAAAATCTGGTAAGTCAGATGCAAAACTCAGAGAAAAAGGACTGCCCTGGGACTTCCTCAAAATGAGGATCGCAGGAAGAATTCATCAATTGGAGAAGAGGGTCACGAGGATGGAGGGGTATTTCAGAGTGAGGTCTCAGGGGCTGAAGAAACTTTCCACTGGAGAAGGTTGTTGAGGAATGGTGGTAAAGAGTGAAGAGTCAGATTTAGAACCTGATTGTGAGAGAAATGAAGCAACTTCATCAGAGACATTTGGTCACTCAGTCAAAGTGACCTCTTCAGTTGGCTTTAAAAGGCTCTTAAGCTCTTTAATCCTGTCTTTGGAGAGTGTTCAGCTCCTCTGAACTTCTTCCTTGGCCTTCTCATTAAAGGGGAAGAGGATTCTCCTGTCCATAGCTAGCCATGATAGCTGCTTACACATGGTGACAAGGGTGTGTGCTTGTCTAGGTGAGCATGAAAGTATGATCTTAGGGTCCCTGTGGTTTCTTCTATTTTGTGTTTCCTTACCTGAACAGAGAAAACTGAACAGTGATTCCAAGGCAGATATTTCAGTCTCTAGTGCCTACCTCATGGACTCCAGGGGTCCAATCATTGAGAGGTTTGGGTGACCAACAACAGGAGATGCTCCCTGTACCTACAGTTTCTCGGAGACCAATTTCTCAGATAACCACTAATAGGAAGTCATACAGACAGATTAACCAGAAGATGAGGACCTGAAGTGATTTATTCAGACAGTGTAGATCTGAGATGAAAGCAAAATACTCATTTATTTATTTGTTTGTTTATTTTAGTGCTGGTTTTTAATTAAACTAATTTATTTTTGTTACATTTCAAGTCCCAAACTATCTCCCTTCCTCCCCTCCCTGCATTAGAGAAAAACCACCATTTCACACACACACACACACACACACACACACACACACACACACATGCACACACATGTGTATATACACATATATTCTATATATTGTATCATATGTGCTATTTTACACATATTTACATATATATGTAAAAAAATATGATGCAGACTTCTATTTATCAGTTCTTTCTCTGGAGGTGGAGAGCATCTTCCACCATAGGTCTCTTATAGTGGATTTGAGGGTTTATTACACTCAGAATAACTTGGCTGTTCACAATTATTTTTTGAGCAATATTGCTCTTACTGTATACGATGTTCTCATGTTTCTGCTCATTTCACTTTCATTATTTATACAAGTCTTTCCATGTTTTTCTAAAATCAACCTGTTCATCATTCCTTACAGCACAGTGGTATTCCATCACAATCACATGCAACAACTTGTGTAGTCATTCTTAATTGATGGGCATCCCCTCAGTTTTCAGTTTTACCACCACAAGGAGAGCAGCTATAAATATTTTACTACACATAGTTTCTATATCTTTTGCCCTGATCACTTTGGGAAAAAAAAGATTTAATAAAGGTATTGCTGGATCAAAGGGTATAGACAGTTTAAAAACCCCTTTGGAATAATTCCATATTGGTCTCCAAAATTATATAGATCAATTCACAGTTCCACCATCAGAATATTAATGTCCCAGTTTGCCTACATCCATCCCCTCCAACGTTTGTCATTTTCTCCTTCTACCATTTTAGTCACATATCAGATTGAAAGGCTTATTTACATACAAGTGCTTCATGCTTAATTTTTTTAAGTATGGACTTTCTGTGACAGTATGATGGTAGTTACAGGTTATTTGTATGATGCTTTTATATCAACATGTACTATGACACATATATCAATATATACTAATATATATTTATAAATCTTTTGCATTTTAAGCATTTCTTTTGCAGTAGATGACATAAATAGCTGTCCTGTGCCTCACCTACTTTCAATATTGTGTACCTTTCTAGAAAAAGTCCAGTTAATCCCTTTTGAGTAGTCTTTAGACCTGAGTCAGACTGAAGATTTGTCTTCTCTTTGCCTCTGCTGCTAAGATGATTCATGGCCTGAGACAATTGACTTAACTTTTTTGTGCCTTGGTTTCCTCATTTTGTAAAGAAGGATGACCTCATGAAAACAAAGGATAAAATACACTAAAACTATTAAAATACCTTAAAAATTTAAAACATTAAATAAGGGTTAAGTATTCATATTAGACCTTGACAATGACTTCATAATCCAATTTAGCATACAGGATAATAAACTGATAAATTGATTTTAAAAACATTAAGTTTCTTCCCATGTATTTCTTAGAGAATATATATTTACACTAAAAGAAAGTGTATATTTTAAAGATCACTTTATAATAAAATTCTGATATAAGATTCTTTAAGAATAACAAAATTGTATAAGTTCTTGCTGCAAGGATTTAGTATAAATACAAATCCATTCAGACACAAGTGATTATTAAACAACTGTCAGATCTGAGCCTGTAAAATAGTTTCGGGGGCCATGGGGGAGGAGATTCATTTTTGTATTTCTTTTCTAAGCTCTTTGTGGAGAATTGAGCTTTTGATACTCTCAGTGGGATGTTTAAATTAATCTGCATGGTTATTACTATAAAGACTACCAGCATTGATATAGTAGTGTTTTTCAGTCAAGATAAGTGAATTATATTGCTAAGGAAGAATTTTTTTAAAAAAAAACTATAAAATCTTTAAGTTTCTTTACTCCATGAGAAAAGTTCTTCAGAATAGAATGAAATAGGCAACTTATTTATTTCCCTGGATAGAACGTACTTCAAATGTTGGGACTAGAATTTGCATTATAATGTTAGTTTATAATTTGCACAGTTCTAAATAACTAGGTTACTACTAAATACAAAGAAGTCTATAGCGCCCTACTCTTCCATTCATCTGTTACTAATGCCCCTTTTCTAACACTGCCAGTACAAGTGAAATTTCGTCACAATTGTAATTACCCTTCCTTTGAAATCCTACTCTGATTTCCCAGTATGACAGAAAGTTAAATTCTCAGTTGTTAAAGGCTAAACTGGGACATGTTGTTTCTTGTATCTAGGACACAGCTGGGGAGGGATAACCCTATGGAAGTGGCAAAGATTCATTTCTCAGTCTCACCCTCAAGAAACCAACGAATCAGTCAATTAACAAGCATTTATCAAATGTCTCCTGTACTGAGCACTGAATATGGCAACACAAAGAGTGAAACCTGATTTTCAAGCAGTTCACATTCTAAAGGGGAATATTACTATATATAGAAATAAATGTTAAGAGAATAAATACAAAGTAGGTAAATATAAGATGATCAAAGAGAGAGGGTTCTAGCAGTTGAGAGAATCAGTAATAGCACTGAACATCTAGGTTGTGAAAGACTTTAAAAGCTAAACTGAGGACTTTATATTTGATTCTAGAAGTAATAGGAGGTCACTGGAGGTTACTGAATAGGTGAGTGTGACATGATCAGACCTGTGATTAAGGAATATCACTTTCACAGTTGAGTTGAAGAGGGGAGAGATTTGAAGCAGGGAGACCAGTGCTCTTTTAAGCAAATTGTTAGTTTTCTACAGTCATGTCCTAAGAGTACCTCAATAAAATTTAGCATCCCAGGCAAAGTAACTCTGGACCACTTTGAAAGCCACAAGAAAGGTATCTTCAGTTGGCTGGGGATGGATTCTCCACCTCATGGGAATCATAGGCTCATCAAGGCTCTAGAACTGGAAAGGTTACACATCATTCCACTCATTTTACAGATGAGGAAATAGAAAACCAGAGAAGCCATAAGTGGTTGACAAGTAGTCAAAGATGTTATTGGGTCCTCTTCCTCTCTTGATATCATCCCAAGGAAATTCCAGGGTGACAGTCAATGAGGCTGGGAGAATGGTCTGCTTCAGGGAGAGGTGGTGAGCCTTGTGGTAGCTTCCTTTGTACATACTAAGTGCTTAATATATGATTTTCCCCCTCATTCATTCATTCCTATTTTGTCAAATTGTTCCTGATAACTAGGTGCAAAGATCAATGGTTTCATCACAGTTGGCATCCCCAAGGGTCCTGATTGCTGGGGGTAGGGTAGAATGTTAACTCCATAGAATTTCAAGAGACTGAAAGAGCTCTGAAGGCAATGTCCTTAGATTAGTGATTTTTCAGCTCGGTTACTAAAATCTGGCATTTTGAAATATGAACAGTGTTCATTTTCAGGCATTGGCCCTTCCAAAACATTGGTCCCTTGTCTCTTGACTCAGATGAGTAACTGAACAGGAAATGATATTCCTCGTTCTATTCCCCCTGCACACTCTGGTCTTCAAGTTACCCAACCCAGAGAGGACAATCCAACAGCCTCATCCAAGGGAAGCAGGGACCTGGACCTTCAGAAGTTTCCATAGGGTGACATGGGATATGGGCCGTAACATCATCACTACCACCTGCCCTCTCCATCCCTTCAATTGTGAGCCTTGGTCTCAAAAACAAGGGGACCAGATTTCTGGATTGGGCCAGGACAGGTCTCTCCTCTCAAAAAGCACAGCAACTGATTAGATATAGAGAGTGAAAGGACCTTCCCGCACTCTGCTATGCAGTCGGACTGGTCACTCCACCCTTCACTCAAAGTCTGTTTTCCATCTCATGTCTTTGCCCTGGATCTCATGAGACAATATTTATAAAGTGATTATCATGGTACCTGACACACAGTAGGAACTACATAAACGTTGGCTCTCTACTGTTGTTATTAATTGCAATTTCAGGTCCCCATAATTACAGTACACTTCCTCTTGGAATCATTTCCTCTTCTTTAATGATGGAGCTCAAACAGCATCTTATGTGTGATGCCTTTCCTCTCCCCCAATTCCCTGCCAAATTACTTTATGTGTACAAATGAATGGATGAGTGAGTGAAGTATTTTTTAAACTCTATGTGCAGAGTAATGTACTAAGCTATAGTATACAAATATAAATGTTAGAAACTCTCTGATTTCAAAAAGCTCACATTCTTATAAGGGTGAGAGAACATGTATGGAAAGGCTTCAGCTACAAGTCAGATGTACAAGTCTCATAACTCTTAAGGTACAGCCCTAAGGCTCCTTTGTCGTTAACGTTTCTTCTTTAATGTGATTTCCACTGAAAACATCCTATCAGTTTGTGATGAACCATTTAGTAGTGCCAAGAATTGTGGTGGCAAGAACTTTCCTTACTGGGTCTTCAGCAGAAACCTGCAGGAGTAGTTGCCAGGCTGCACCTTCACAAGGATCATGGGTAAGAGCACAGGGCTGGAAGCATTGCTATTCTCAGGGTTCTTGGGTTTAGATCCTGGACTATCTCCATCAGGGTCTAAGAGGATGTAGCAGTTAAAGTGATTGTATTGGTTTGACTTGGCTGGAAAATACTGCCTCCTGTATGTTCTTCAGGATGCTAACTTGCCTACCTTATGTGTGGCAGTTGATTGGTAGCTGGAGTGCATGGGACTATTGGTCTGGAGAGGGCTGCCACTTCAAGGGTTACTATGCTTTTCTGCCTATTGGTGGCAGTTGCTCCACAGTTGTTGCTGGGGTGAGAAAGAAGGTGAGGTGCCTCTCCGCAATGATTTCTCCCTTCAATAATAGCTGTGGGGCTTGGACTGGAAGTCGGTATGATGGATTGGGGGGCACCACTATTCTCTCTTATTTTTAAATAATACTTTATTTCCCCCAATGGCATATAAAAATAACTTTTAACATTCACAATTTTTTAAGTTTTGAGTACCAAATTCTATCCTTTCTTTCTTCCATTCCCTATTCCCTGAGATGGTAAGTAATCTGATATAGGTTATTCATGTGCAATCATGTAAAGCATATTTCCATATAAGTTCTTTTGTAGGAGAAAACTCAACTCCCATCCCGCAAAAAATGAAACAAAGTGAAAAATAATATGCTTCAGTCATATTCAGAAAATATCAATTCTTTCTCTGAAGGGGGATAGTATTTTTCATCATGAGTCCTTTGGGATTGTCTTAGAGCATTGTATTGCTTGGAATAGAAAAGTCATTCATTCATAGCTGTTCATTGTATAATATTTACTGTTACGGTGTACAATGTTCTCCTGGTTCTTCTCACTTCACTCAGCATCAGTTCACGTAACTCTTTCCAGACTTTCCTTAAAAAATCCAGCTCATCCTTACTTTATAGCACAATAGTATTCCATTACATTCATATGCCACAACTCATTCCACCATTCCAGAATTGATGGATATCCCCTCAATTTCCAAGTCTTTGCTACCACCAAAAGAGCTGCTATGAATATTTTTGTACAAATATTATGCTTTGATCTGCATTCAGGCTCCATAGTTCTTTCTCTGGATATGGATTGCATTTCCATCCTGAGTCTTGGAATTGTCTTAGATCATTGTATGCTAAAAAAAGCAAAGTCAATCATAGTTGATCATCATACACTGTTGCTGTTACTGTGTACAGTGTTCTCCTGGTTCTCCTCACTTCACTCAGCATCAGTTCATGTAAGTCATTCCAGGTTTTTTTTTTAATTTGTCTGCTCATCATTTTTTATAAAACAATAGTATTCTATTACATTAATGTACCACAACTTGTTTAGACATTCCCCAACTGATGGATATACCCTCAATTTCCAGTTCTTTGCCACCACAAAGAGAGTTTCTCTAAGTATTTTTGTACATGTGGGTCCTTTTCCTTTTCTTACGATTTCTTTGGGATACAGACCTGTAGTAGTATTGCTGGATCAAAGGTTATGTACTGTTTTATAGCACACTGAGTATAGCTCTAAATTACTCTCCCAAATGGCTGGATCAGTTCACAACTCCACCACCATGCACTGGTATTCTCAAAGTTCTTGGGCTCAGAGTTTTGGACTGTCTCCAATAAGGTTGAAGGGAGATGATGGTCAATGTCATGGTTGTGGTTTGACTAGACTGGCACATGCTCCTTCCTGTTTCTCCCACAAGGTCCATTGCTACTTTAGCAAAATAGTATAAAATGTATGTGTGTCTACATACACTCATATACATACAAACAAACATACATATAAGATAGGTGGCACAGAGGATAGAGCACCAGCCCTGGAGGCAGGAAGTCTTTAGTTGAAATCTAGCCTTAGACATGTACTTACTGTGTGACCCTGTACAACTCACTTAACACAGTTTGCCTCAGTTTCCTCACCTGTAAAATGAGTTGCAGAAGGAAATGGCAAACCACTTTAGTATCTTTAGCAAGAAAACTCCAAATGGGATCATGAAGAGTTGAATACAACTAAAAGGACTAAACAACAACAAATACATATAGACAGTCTATGAATAGATAGACGACTCTATGTTGTATGTATTTATTAACTTTCTATTTACACTGCTTATATTTTTATGTATACAGTGACACTAGCCTCTCTACCATTGCTTGAAGACACTACTTCCTGACTACAGATATTTTCACTGGCTGTTCCCCATGCCTGGAACTCTCTTCCTTTTCACTTCTTGCCTCCTAATTGCTTTGGCTTCCTTCATGTCTCAGCTAAAGTATCACCTTCAGCAAAAAAGTCTTTCCTGGTCTTTCATCCTCCTTAATCTTCTTCATCTCCTCTCCCAGGCTATCTCCAATTCATTCCACTTATATCTTGTTTGTACATAGTTGTTTGCATATGGTTCCTCCCATTAGATTGGTGAACTCTCTCAGGGCAAGGCTGCCCTAGATTTATTTTTCGCATTTCTTTGGATCCTCAGCATTTAGCATAGTTCTTCCACTTAGTAGGCATTTAATAAATGTATGTTCATTCTGTGACTCCGTCCTCTTACTTCCCAATGAGAATAGTAGCTTGTTGCAAGGAGCAATAGTTTCATTCTTTACGTTTGTATGTCCAGCACCCAGCACCTAACGCAAGTGCTTGGCACATAGTGGATGCATAATAAATATTTTTTGATTAAGAAAGACTGAAGGTTAAGGATGACTGCAAGTTTACAAATCCGGGTTACTTGGAGCATGAAAATACCCTCAGAAGAAACAAAAGAGTTGAGAAAAGTGGTAGACTTAGAGAAGAAAATAATCACTTCTGATTCAGGATGTGCCAAGATTACATGTATTTTAGGATGGAGAACTGAAAGAGTAAAAGGTATAGATTTAAGAGATATATGCATAGACATGATAATTGAGCCTGTAGAAGAAAAGAGGTCACCAAGAAAGAGAATGTAGAGAGAAAAGAGAAGAGAATTATGGGATAGATACCCACACTAAGGGGGCAGAAGATGGATGAATGGTGACCCAACTATCTATCAGACCCAGGATCTATCAGATGGGTAGGAGAAGAAAAGGGAGAAACCAAGAATTTAAGAATTTGTGATTTTGGCTTTCTCCACTAAATTCCAGTGAATTGAGGTTGAACTGATCCAGGCTATTCTAAAAATTCTACTATTTCTCTGTTAGAGATCCAAATCAGTGAATAGTGATCAGTAGATTTATAACCTCCAGACATGTCCTTGGTTGCCAAGACAATGCAATTAAAGCCTTTCAGTCACTGAGCACCTTTAGCAGCTGACTACTCCTGCACAAAGAAAATGCAATCTCCCCCTGGCCTCTGCAAATAAATCTCAGCAGTGATTCTAAATTCATCCAAAGTCCCAACATCTATCTCCTCCCTTCACATTAGACAACTCTCCCAGGTGGCTTTAAAACAGCCTGTGGGGTCGTAGGACCATGGGAAACTGATTTCATTCGTTTTTCCTTCTTTCATTTAGTTTTGTAGATTTCTAGTCTTCTAACAGAACTGTCTTTGTTTTATTTACAGAAATATTGACTTGGACTCACAGAAGGGAAAACATGCTAAGTCCCATAAATTTTCATGCCAGTGATGACTTTACTTCATAGTTTCTTTTCATTCCTATTAAAAGAAAAAGGATAGTATAAGATCTTGTGTGACTCCCCCGGAGTTTGGCTTATAAACTGTGCAACACTGCACTCTGACTGAATTTTTAATAGTTCCAAGTTTAAATAAGGGCTAGCATCTCAGGCCACAATTTGTATGGACTTTGAATATATCCAAGGTCATCTGGCCTCCTCAGGGATCATGTTTATCCTTGTTGTTTTGTTCTGTTTTGTTTTGTTTTTGCATCTTCAATCTTTCTCTACTGGTTCTGTCTTCTTCTAGCTATAAATATTTCAGGTCTTAGTCATAATACTAATAACAGCTGCTATACAGTTCTCTTTATGGCAGCCGAAAACTGGAAATCAAGGGGATGCCCCTCAATCGGGGAATGGCTGAACAAGTTGTGGTATATGACTGTAATGGAATAGTATTGTGCTATGAGAAACGATGAACAGGAAGTCTTCAGAGAAGCCTGGAAGGACTTAGATGAACTGACTCTGAGTGAAAGGAGCAGAACCAGGAGAACTTTGTACACAGTAATAACCACAGTGTGCAAAGAATTTTCTGGTAGACGTACCCTTCATAGCAATGCAAGGACCTAAAAAATTCCCAATGGTCTTTTGAGGCAAAATGCCTTCTATATCCAGAGAAAGAACTATGGAATTGGAAAGCAATTGTGTTACATTTTGTTTTGTTTTATGGTTTCTCTCATTCATTTGACTTCTTCTATTCAACATGACTAAGGTGAAAATGTGTTTAATAGGAATGTATGTGTAGAACCTTTATAAGATTATATGCTGCCTTGGGAAGGGAGGAGGGAGGGAGAGGGGAAGGAAGGAGAGGGAGGGGAAAAATCTAAGATATGTGGGAAGTGATTGTAGAACACTGAAAACAAAATAATTTTTAAAAAAGGAGCTGCTATAAATATTTTCATACCTATAGGACCTTTCCCTTTTGTTTTTTATCTCTTTTGGGATACAGATCTAGTAGCAGTGGTGTGTTCATTCTTTGTTGCCGAACAAGACCGTGCCATCAGAGAAATAATGACATGACTTTCACTTGACTTTATTTTGAGTGAGGGAGGGCTGTGCAGGTCACCAGCCTCACTTTTCCTCCAGAGCCATCTGAATCCAGTGACCAGATATTCCTCAGGATGACTGGAGATGACCCAGAATAGGGCAATTGGGGTTAGGTAACTTGCCCAAGGTCCCACAGCTAGTGAGTATTAAGTGTCTGAGGTGACATTTGAACTCAGGTCCTCCTGACTCCTGCACTGGTGCTCTATCTGCTGGTGCCCCTCTAGCAGTGGTATTGTTAGGTCAAAGGGTATGTATGATTTTATAGCCCTTTGGCCATAGCTCCAAATTGCTCTGCAGAATGGTTGAATCAGTTCACAACTCCACCAATAGTGCATTAATATCTCATTTTTCTGAGGTTAGCTCTCTTATCCATTATAATATCTCTCCTTGCACTTACTAATCATTTAATAAATATTTGCTGAATTAGAAAAAAATATTGAATTTGTAGTCAGAAGACCTGGCTTTGAATCCCCCTTCCTCAAATTCTTGTCATTTCTGCCTTCCCAAGATGCTCCACCTATGGCCCCCAACTCCTAACTCTTAACAAAGTCATCCCAGTTTAGACTGTTACCTTTTCTTGTCTAGACTGATCTGTTTTGTTGCTGTTATTTAAATTCCAATTATTTTGTAACTCATCTTTGGAATTCCTTTATCATGGAGACTACAGGCATAACCATACCTGTGGAATAGTCATACAACTTTTAAAACAAATAGAATGTTGGAGAAAGCAGTTGGTGTTGGCTTAAGGGAAAGAGAGTTGGAAAATGGCTTGAGTAAAAGCACCTCCTGCTATGATATCAGGGAGAAGGTGTGTTTCTGTTTATCATCCATAGGGATCTTCCAAGAATTTATACTGTGTGTCTTTCCCTGTGGAATCCAGGAAAGAGTATGAGTTTTGCACTTTTTATCTACAAAGCCCTTCTTGGTAAACTATGGAGAGCATCTATTAAATGAATTCATTTGAGAGAAGCTCAAGTGTTTCTGCCATTGCTGGAGAGAAGCTGAAGAAGACAGAAAAGAAAGATGGAGTTTTTTTTCTGAAAAAGCTGTTTTCTACTTTATCTGATGAAGAGGAATTGACAGACTTAGTATCTTGAGAGACCCTAAATGCAGTAACTGAGTTTCCAGACAAGTGAAAAGGGTCAACTATTGACATTTAAGGGTTTGAGGTGATTTTGGTGGCAACACTGGTGATAGTCAAAGAAATATATAGAGTACATATACATACATATATTACATATATGTATGTATATGTATATGCATATATGTATATGTGTATATGTACACATATACTATCTATACACACAGTATGTTTATCATTACACTCCTTTTATTAATAAGTAATTTTGATATTTATTTTAATTTAGATAAATAAGAGCAATTCTAATAAGCATTGGGGGCTCAGGATCTATAGTAATATGGATAGCCATCCATAGGGTTACCACTAGAATCCAGAGAGAAGTATCAGCTGCCCCTCTGAAAACTCAACCTGATGCCATGGGTACCAGTAAAGGGGAGTAAAATCCCCAAGAGTGGGGTGGGAGAGGCTCCTGCTATATTTTCATTATCTTTATTTTGTACACTGGATTTTTATGTTGTCAAGTTAATAACTATTATAAAGCTAAGGCATTAAAATTGAAAAAAACAAACTTATTTTTAGTTTATGACACTCCCCTTTCCCTGAAAAGCAATCCCTAAGTCACTTTTGTGAACTATTAGGGGATTTTATTTTGATTTAAATTTTATGAAGGCTCTTCATTTTTTACCAAACCTGGCCACTAAACCACAGAGCTAAACCTTAAAAAAAAATTAGTTAAGAACAATTCACATAGTGACTATATGAGAGATATTTTGTACGTGTGTGTATGTGTATGTGTATGTGTGTATGTGTATCTACAAATCTCTGCTGTGACGTGAAAGCGTATTTCGTTAATTATTCCTTAGAAACAAAATTGGTCATTGCAATTAATTTGACTTCAGTTGCTTTTAGTCTGGCTTTGACTCCTTTGTTATATAAGCATTGTATTCCTGGTTGTAGATTCTTCTCTTGGTATCAGTTCATATGAACCATTCTTCATATTTGTTGGTTTTTACTCCATGATAGCCTAAAATAGCCTTAAAAACTCTCCTCCAAAAATATTGTTTCCAGAATATATGGAGAAAAACAATTTAGTTGCTGGGGACAATATGCTCTCGTGAGTCCCTTTTCACCTTGGTCCCAAGGAGGTTCCCATGGATCCACATTTATGAACAGAGGCACGATGAAACTTGAAAGGAATCTTCTCACCATAATTCTACCTAGCTTTTTTTTTATATCTTTGCTAGGTTCAATTCATAGGATTATTTACAGGGACCAAGTGTTACACTGAGATATGATTCGACCGTATCTTTTTTCATTGGGGTTAAATGACTTACCCAGGATCGCATGGCTGGTATCGACTCTATCTTAAGCCAGAATTTAGATGCAGACTCTAAAAAAGCAGCAGGGAAAAAAAAGTCAGTTTAAAAGAATGACTTAAATATCTGAAAGTTTTTCTAGATAGCTGGAGTCTGTAGCTATCAAACAGCTGAAATAGACACTATGAGGCTATGAGCTAAAAGACCTAAAATTCCTCATTTCTATAGCTATCATCCAGCAGAGCACCGAAGCGAGTAGTCAGTCAGCGTTAAGTGCTTATTATGTGTCAGTCACTGGATACAAAGCAAGGAAAAACCAAACAGTGCCTGCTCTCTCTGTTACATCCTGAGGGGAGACAAAATGAAAGCAAATATATACAAAACAGCTGTGTGTGTGTATGTGTGTGTGTGTGTACCACACGTATATACATACAAACTATAAACAAAATATATATTATATATGTGCATGTGTGAGTGTATGTGTGTACCATATATATAATATACATGCAAAATATATACACATATTACATATGCATGTATGTACCACATATATACATATATACATATTTCACATATATGTATATGTACACATACAAAAAAATAGCATCAAAGGGAAGGCATGAAGATTAAGGAGGTATTGCAGAATTCTTGTAGAAGGTAGGATTCTGCTATACCTTAAAAGGAACCAGGGAAGCCAGGAGGCAGACATGATGAGGAAGAATATTCCAGGCATAGGCAGTAGTAACTGGTAGAAATGATCAGAGTCTGAATATGGAATATCTCCAGCCAGGAGCGGCCAGAAGGCTAGTATCACTGCATTATAGAGTACATGAAAGGGAATAACGTGTAAGAAATCTGGAAGGGTAAGAAGAGGCCAAGCTAGGAAGGTCTTTGAGAGCCAGACAGAGGATTCTATATTTGAGCAGCTCTGTCAACTCCCCAAGCAGAGGATAATAGAGGAGAGACAATAGTTCAGCAGAGGACCAGAATGAACCTGAGGAAAGAACACTGGCTCTGGAATCAGGAGGACCTAGACGGAAACACCACCTTTGATGCTTCCTACCTGTAGGGTCTGGAACAAATTATTTATCTTTTCTGGGCCTCAATTTCCTCACGTGGCTAGATGGCCTCATTCTTCCTGACTTCCCTGTAGCGTTTGTCGCTGTCAATCACCCTTTTCCTTGAGAGTTTCTTCCCGTTAGGTTTTCATGCCATGTGTCTCTCCTGTTCCTCCTACCCCTTTGTCCGCTCCTCAGTCTTTCTTGTTGGGTCTTCCTTAAGGTTGTATCCACCAACTATGGATATCCCTACAAGGCTGCATGGGCCTTCTTCTCCCTTCATACTATTGTGCTTAGCGATCTCATCAGCTCTCATGAATTCGATGATCATTTCTGTACAGATGATTCTAAAAACTATTGACCTAGCCCTAACCTCTCTCCTGACCTCCAGTATCCCACACCCAACAGCTTATTGTGTATCTTGAATTTAATGTCCAGTAGAAATCTCAGATTCTACATGGCTGAAATTGAACTCATTATCTTTCTCTTGCAGCTCTTTATCTCTTTCTTCCAGTTATTCAGGCTTGTAGTCTTGGTATCTTCTTGAGCTCCTTATTCTTTCTCACCCCTCCATATCCAATCATTTGCCAAGTTCTGTTGAGTCTGTCTTTGTAACACCTCTCATATATACACTCTCCTCTGATACTCCCGCTACCTCAGTTCAGGCCCTCATCACCTTACAGCTGTCCTATCGCCATACCCTTCTGTTGTTCTCCCTTCCTAATGTCTCTTCCCCCTCTAATTCAACCTCTATTCAACTATAAAACTGATCTTCCTAAAATGCATATCTCACCATGTCATTCCCCTTGCTCAATTCATTCCAGTGGCTTCTGATTACCTCCGGAATCAAAGATAAAATCCTATTTGACTTTTGAAGTCCTTCATAGCTTGACACCACCTCCTTTTCCAGGCTTCTACTTTACCTCCCTCCAGGCACTATATGATTCAGCTTCTTGGCTGTTCACTGATCTCCATCTAGATTTTCACTGGCTATCTCCCACACTTGGAATGCTCTATCTCTTCCTCTCCGACTCCTGGTTCCCCTGTGTTCCTTCATTACCTCATCTAAAATCCCATCTTCTGCAAGAAAACTTTCTAGGTACCCCGAACATTATGGCTTTCCCTGAGATTATTTCCAGTTTATCCTTTCCATCTCATTTTTTTATGTAGATGCCTGTCCATACATTAGACTATGGATTCCTCAAGAACAGAGACTTTTTATCTCTTTGAATCCCTGGTGCTTAACTCAGTTCCAGAAGCACAAACAGCATTTAATAAATGCTTGTTGACTTGGCCTCTAGGGACCCTTCTGGCTCTAGAGCTATGATCATAGGACCTCAGATCTTAAGAGAAAGCAGTGTGTAAAGAGACGATATCAATGAGTATACTGGTTGCTCTGTAAAGAAACAAGCAAGCAACATGACCTGGGGGAGAGCATGAGTGGCCTTAGGAGTACATAGGACTCCTCTAAGTGATTTTTCTCCTCCAGGTATATTGACTGCTTGGGTCCCTTCTTCCACTTCAGGTATGGGAACTATGTATATGAATGGAATCTTGTTTTTTGCTTTGAAATAAGGTGTCCTCTGGTTAACCAGATAAAAGAAACAGGTTGAAAGGGGTTTGGAAGCAATGGTTTAGAATGGATCATGAGCCACCACTCAAGTGGCTTTCAGATACTATTTATGAGTCAAAATCATAAAAGAATTTTTTAAAGGAATATCACCAGACATTTTTTGAATCTCTGATTATTAAGATCAAATGAGGGCTAAAACTAAAGACATATACTTGCCAAAGGTATTTGCCACTGTCAAACAGGATGTCTGGTGTAGTTTTCTAATGGAGAGATTTCCTATAGGTGGTGAGAGCTTCAAGATGAATAACATCATGCTGAATACATCAAGCTCCAGGGTGTTTCGTTTGGTTTTCTAAATGAGGTGCATAATCATTTATACCTTTTGTGAGTGACCCAACTATCCACATAGTAAAAGCAAAATGGATAAATGATTATAATCCAAACTATGAAATTCAGTTGGGTGGATAATTCATAGAGCTCCTCTACAATACTTATATCTCAGCAAATACTGTGGATAGAGAGGGAGGGAGGTCCAGAGTTGGACAGGAGAAAAATTGTGTAGAGCTTTTAATATCCTCATGTTCCTTTCTGAAACAGAGATCCATTTGTTTAACATCAATATTCTTCTGGTTAAGCTACATGATTTAAAGTCATGGAGCACTAGTCTTTGAAATTAAATTTTCCCTTAAAAGTTAAAGTTGTGCATCATGAAAAGGGTAATGAAAAAGGTATGCAATAGGTGTGAGTAGACTATGATATATCATCAATGAAGAATTGTATAGGAGAAACATCAAAAAGGATGTCATCAGAGAGATATATGATTGGCATGGAAAGTGAGATAGACTTATAGTAAGGACCTAAATGACACTGGGTGGATATCAATGGATCATTTAGTCACTAACCATTTTATTAAGTATTTTTTATGTACTAAGAACCATGCTAAGTGTTACAAATTCAAAAGGAAAGGTAGAAGATTCCAAATCCTTAAATAACTTAAATTTTAATAAAAGACATTTTATATATGCATGTGTACACACACACACCCCACAAATCTACAGTATCTGCCAATAAATATATATATATATATATATATATATATATATATATATTATATGTTGATAGAGGAGGTCTATGAGTTATCCATTCAATTGAATTTCAGATATGTATGGATGATAGTTATTATTTATTCATTTTGTTATTCATATGTGGATAGTTGGGTCACTCACAAAAGTTATAAGTAATTATGGATCTCATTTAGGAGACTAAATGTAATAAATACCCTGGATATATATATGTGTGTGTGTGTGTGTGTGTGTGTGTGTGTGTGTGTGTGTAAACAATACATATAAGATAACCTTACAGGGAAAGACATTAGCAGCTGGGGGAACTAGGAATAACCTACTTTAGAATGTGGGCACTTGAGTCTAGAAGAAAACTAGGACCAAGAACTGGAAATCAAGGGGATGCCCATCCATTGGGAATAGCTGAACAAGTTGTGGTATATGAATGTAATGGATACTATTGTGCTATAAGAAATGATGATCAGGAAGACTTCAGAGAGGTCTGGAAGGACTTATATGAACTGATGCTGAGTGAAATGAGTAAAACCAGGGAACATCGTATACAGTAACAGTCACAGTGTGTGAGAACTGTTTCTGATAGAGTTGGCCCTTCACAGCAATGCAAGGACCTAAAACATTCCCAAAGGACTCTTGAGGCAAAATGCTGTCCACAATAGAGGAAGAACTATGGAATCAGAATGCAGAATGGAGCAGACTATTTTCTCTTGAATTATGTTTTGGTTTTTTTTTCTCAGATGCTCCCTGATTTTAATTCTTCTATGCAACATGACTAATGTGAAAATGTGTTTAATAAGAATGGCATGCCATCTTGGGAAGGGAAGGGGAGAGGGAGGGAGAAAATTTGAGACTTATCAAAGTGATTAATTGAAAACTGAAAACAAATTAATTAAAATTAAAAACAAAACAAAAAAAAACCTAGGGATTCTAAGAAAGGAAAAGAATATACATTTATATAGCACCTATTATGTGCCAGACACTTAAAAATATTACTTCATTTGATCTTAAAAGACAGAGAGGCAAGGTAGGGCAGAGCATTCCAGGCATTGTGGACAGCCAGTTCAAAGGGAAAAAAACCAACAGGAAGTGGAGCATTGTTTGTGAAGAACAACGAACAAGCTAGTATAGCAGGACCATAAAGTATGGGGAGGAGAGCGAAGTGTAAGAAGATTCAAAAGGTACAAAGGGTTTGAATTCCAAAGTTTATTGAGAAGGAGGGTGATGGTTAGACCTGCACATTAAGAAGTGCATACATGAGGAAGCAATGTGGATTGGAGAGACAAGGTAGGAAGCACATTAGGAGGATACTGTCCTAGTACAAATGAGAGGTGACAAGGGCCTGAATTGGGGTAGTAGATGCATGTAAGTGGAGAAAAGAGGCATGTGAGAGATGCTGTTGGAAAAGAAGTGACAAGATTTGGCACATATGCAGGATGAGGGAGATGTTGAGGAGCAAGACATCTGGACAAAGGTCCACAGTTCAATCAATAGATGCTTCAGTAGAGGGTTTATGACACCACTCAGATGAGAGCAATATAGCAATGAGGCATACATTATCAGACATGGCTGGTGCTCTGGTTTGTTCTGATTAAATCTATTTCATTGCTACAAGGGACAGTTTAAGAAGGGGTGATGAGGCAGCATTAGAAAGTGATTTTTAAAAAAATAAAAACATAAATAAAGGGTTGCACAGCATACAAAAGCATGGATGAGTTGCTATCTGTACCATAGTAGTGGTTATAGCATCAAAGAGATCTCAAAACCATCAAATTATCCAAAAGAATTATTTTAATAGCTATGATGATGGCCCCACCAATTGTCCCTTGTCACCTAGGTGCCACAGTTTGTAGCTATGTTTAATTTCTTTGATTCCTTCAACCTCCATAGTCAATTAGTTGACAAATCCTGCTCATTTTCCCTCTGTTGTTTCTTTGAGATTTATTCTTTCCTCTCCACTCACACTGGAGTCAGTCACCTTAGTCAGTTCAGGTTCTTATTATTTCATCCTTCCTAATTGCAATAACCTTCTAATTGGTCTCCCTGCTCCACCATGATATTATTTCTTAAAAATAGCTCTAATTTTATTACGTTATTTAATCCCTCAAAAACCTTAAGTGACTCTTCTTGCTTGCAGGATAAAAATGAATTTGATTTACAAGGGCCTCCATGCTGGAGTTCCCAGTCTCTTGATAATCTTATCTCTTTAAAAGAACCTTCTGGTCAAGACAAACTGGTCTGATCACTGTCCCCAGACTCCCCTCTGCTTTTCTGATCCTGTTCCTTTGCTGCCATTGTTTTCTCTACTCGGAAAAGCTTCCTTTCTCAATTCCCTGCCTTCAAAACCTTAGTCTGCCTGTTGAAATCTCCCATCTCCTTTAAAGGGCAGTTCAAATGTCACATTCCCCAGAAAACTTTCCATGATCACTCCAGTCTGTACAGAGTTTTGCCTTCTTAAGATTTGTCTTTTCCTTAGCACTTGTTATCTATACTACTTATAGGAATTACAAAATCATAGATATAGACAAGGCTGGAATGAATGAGAAAGCATTAAGTGCTTACTGTGCCAGGAGCTGGGGATGAACCTGAACTCAAGGATAGTGAACAGGGGAAAAAGAACAAGTAGAAGAGGAAGTAGAATTGGGGAGAAGTATCTTGGATGGGGAAGTTAAAGGGAATGGTAATTGGGGCCATGGGACAAATGACTGATGTGCCCATTCTAGGAATTAGAGTGTTGCTCTGATTACTGTTTTGGAACTAGTTAGAAAAGGAGGAAAGGAATTGGACTTTGACTCTAGGTGGAAATGGGGGCTGGAAAGTAAGTGTGATGGCAAAGAGGAAGGCAGGAAATTGTGGGGTGGGTCTGAGATCAGGCAACATCAGGTTAATGCTCACCAGGGCTCAGGGCTAATGGGGTAGGTCAGAGAGAAAGGCTGGAGACCAAGTGGCATGGCATGGAGATTCACGGGAAAGGGCTTGGTAGGGGCCCTTGGTAGGTTGTCCAACTCTCTTATCTTTACAGATGAGGAAACATCTGTAATGGCCCAGGAAGGTTACACAAGGTCACACAAGTAGTCCCTATCAGAAGCAGAATTTGAACTCAAGGCCTCTGACTAAAAAGTCAGTGTTCTTTAAGGCAGTATAGTCTAGTAGAAAAAGTATTAGATGGATAAGATAGTTCCTTTTTATTTCTGACTTTGAGCAACAGATCTAGCTTCTCTGTTTCCTCATCTGCAAAATGGGTAACATCCAATCTATTTCATTTACCCCGCAGAATGGAAGTATTTTGCAAACTGCAAATGGGGGATATAACTGTAGGGTATTACAGCCACTATTTGACCTTAACAATGGCTCAACCTTTTTGGTTTTCGGTTTCTACTTTAAAACAACAATGTTGGGACACATATTCTTGAAAACACTTTCTAGCTCTAAAATTCCATGATTCCATAACCCAGAGACTAGAAATTCTTGGGTAACATGGAGAGGGTACAATCTTTGGGATGTCTCAATAGTCATCTCTCTTTGGCTCATGCCTGTTCCTAGGATTTTCCTTAGGAATATCAGAATCTGGGTCTCCAAAAGGAAAAGAACTCCCAGGTCCCATGTAAATACCCAGGTTAATAAGACAGGGGATATAGGACAAACTTTATTTGACCTGACAAAATGACAAGGACTTGCCCCTGAGCCCATTAACAGTCAATTCAATTCTCATTTCCTTTCCAGGGGGGCTTCACTATCCCAGGGATCTATTCAGTTTATAGCACTAACTTGGTGTGTAGGGTGTGCTCAGGGAAGTCTAGATTCTCTTCTGTGAGGGCTGCTTTTCACCTTTGGTGTCCACCCATTCCACCTAATTCTCACCTATGGTTCCAAGAAGCTGTAGAAGCATGCATAATGGCCACACCCTAGTAAATCATTTCCTCAGATGGGCTAAGTTGAGATAACCAAGGAGTCTCAGATCCTGTTGGTGAGCTAGTGGGGTGTCTACCCCAAGCTTCCCTTGGTGGAATGGATGGATGAGAAAAATTTGTTCCAACAGTCATGAAAGCAGCTGGAGCAGGCACTGTGGAGCACTTAGAGCTTGGTTAGGAATCAAAGATGCCAAGGTCATCTACTACACCTTGAGCCATCACCAGTTTTCCTGATTTTATCCTGCCACTGGACTGTGACAACTGGAGGAGAGAGTGAGGCCAGCGACTTCATGCAACTCTGCCTCACTTAAATCCAATTTACACAGACATCAAAAAACATCACCCATATCATTTTAAATCATTTTTATCTATCTCAAAGTCCTGTGGTGACAGGCAAGTGACAAAGCAATAAGTGTAGATATGCTGCACACAGGTGGCCTAGACCATAGGGTCATCTTCTCACTGGAAGCAGCAAGTGGGATTTGGCAGCCTCCTGCGTTTCTGAGCAACCTTTTTGAAGGACTGCTCTGCTTACTTCCTGGTGTGAGGAATCAGCTAGAAAAAGTGCCCTAAAAATTATGTGCTCAACCAACCCTGACCTGTTTGCTGTGGTAGGCAAAGATTCCACCCTGTGGTTGAAACACACACACACGCAAAATGTACAAAAACTTTTGCAAAGATGATTCCACCCACCACTGGTGCATGGAATGTGTGTACGCAAAGCAGAAATGAACTAGCTCAAAAAAAAAAAATGTAAGATGCACAAATTTAGAGAATCCACCCCAAATATTCACAAGGACTATTTGTGTCTGACCTGTGGTAGAACACTTCAAGCTCATATTCATCTGATCAGTCACAGTCAGACACACTGAAACTTGACTCTACCACAGTGATGTCATTTTGGTCCTCATTGAGAATGAAGGACAAAAGCTGGTACTAATTTGGGTCAACTGTAGCCCCCATCCCCACCTCAAAGGAGGCAAAGACTCAGAATTGCTAGTCATCCAGTCAAGCAATCCTACTCTTAGGTGAACCTCATTTCCCAGAGACCCAAGATATGTAGAACTATCCTTGGTGGGTTTCCAATGGAGGCAGAAACAAGTTCCCCAGCCCCTAACTCTTGGGCTCAGTAAAGGGCAAAGTTTAGGAAGGAAGAATGAACAGAGGAAGGAAAGAAAAAAACAAAGAAAGGAAAGAAGCATTTGATTGCTATGGGCCAGGCGCTGTACTAAACACTTTGGAAATCTTTTCTCATTTGACCCTCACAACAACCTTGGGAAGTAGGTGCAGTCATTGTCCCACTTGATAGATGAAGAAAACTGAGGCAGACAGAGGCTGACTTGCCCAAGGTTACACAGCTTACTAAGCATCTAAGGTTGATTTGAATTCAAGGTTTGGCTCTAAGGCCAGTGTTCAATTTCCTACTCTTTCACAATTCTGTCCCTTGTTCCAGCTCTCACTGAGTCTAATGATTCATATAGAGGACTCAGGCTTCCTCCTGGAAACTGAGCAGTCATTTCTGTGTAATTTTTCTCTTCTCTGTGTTTCTTTCTTTTCAGTTGGAGTTTGGGTGTGCACTTCCCCCTCCTACTTTAAGGGTCAAGACTATAAATATAACTCAGGATTATAAATTGAGCATGAATTATCAATAATCAACTATCGTCAATATGATGTCAAAATAACAAGGAGCCCAGACAACATGTTCTCATCTTATCCAAGAAACTGCACAGATGAGGGAACTAAGGGCTTACCAATAGGGTTACAAGGACCTAGGTCTACCAACTATAATTTCTTCTAGTACCTTTTATTGTTTTTGTACATGTCTTATCCCTATGAATGGATAAGCAGACATCTTGTCATATCCAAGGAGCAGGCCCTCAGTGAATCTTTGTTGAAAGAATAGTTTGAGGATGTACTTAGAGTCTTTACTTTATTTGAATGGGTTTAACCATAGCTAAGTATCACTCCCAAATTAGAGATCCTCATCTGGTTGGCAATTTCCTTCTCTCTAAATCTGAAGAGACTGCTGAAAGGACAGGATGATGAATTCAGTGGAGTCTGTGATGGTGACAGATCCCATGTCACATTTCTGGCATGATCCAGCTGACAGATGTAGCTATGCATCCTACTTTTATATGGAGATGGAATAATCTGTTTTCATTAGCCAGAAGAAAGAAGGGCAAGGAAAGGGGTTCTAACTTTAGTCGTTAATAGAATCATTCCAACTCACAGTTCCCAGCTTCCATCTGATGATACAGAAGGCCCACATTCTGAAAGTTTTATTTCTAAACCAACCAGCACTAAGTAAGGAAAGGATCGATTGATAGTCTTTGAAACTTTAAGTAGCAAAACATGTAAAGAGGATCTCTCTCAACTAAAAAAAATTAAAATGTTTTGATCAAAGAGCTTATCTAGGTAAATTATAGCAAGAAGTTATACATTAGTCTTGGGAAGGAAGAAGAAATCATAACTTGCTAATCCTATAATTATTTATTTCCATAATTTCCATGCAAGGCAGTGGTTCTCAAATGTGCGCAGCTCCCTGGGAATTCATAAAGTCAAAACTATTTTTATTATAGTGCTAAGATATTATGTATATGACCCATACAAGCAAAGGCTCTTTGTGGTCCTTAATAATTTTTAAGTGTTATAAAGGGTTTCTAATACCAATCATTGCTCTAAGGAATAGTCATTGTTCTTTCTCTTCTCATCTTCACTTTCTTCTACCTCTTTCTTAGACTAACTGCTTATGAAGTTGCTTTTCTGGGATTCTGACTCTCCCATTCTCATCTTCTTCCTAATTTTCCCATTCCTACCATACTGTGGGTTCTGGCTGAAAACCTATCTTTTTGGTTGAAATTCTGTCTATCATTTGGACTGGTTTAAACAAAATTAGGTATCAGTTACTGAGTGGGTAAAGCCAGGAATGTCACTGAGTGATTACTGGGAAATGCCTAGAGCCTTGGCAGAAATAAGTCTGAGCTAATTCATTACTCCATTTGATGACTCTGTGTACAAGGTAAGGAGAACTTTGATGCTGAGATCTCTGTAGAATTTCCACAGTCCTTTGTGACTCTGGACTCTTTCCTCTACTTCACACTTCCTGAAACTTACAATGGAGAGAAATCCTAAATATGAAAATAGGGGGTCCATACATCCAAAGGAAATCTTTCTACTTGGTGATTTCCTTTATAATTTTTCTCCTTGGCCTATTGTGTTTTAACATTGAAACAAACAAAAAACAAACAAAATTCTGACATTTAAGGAGATATACCATAAATCTCACACCACTTTCATTTCTAGAGATGCATAACTAATCCATCTTATGTATAATAGAAAGTGCATTAAGATAGTAATAAATAAGAAATACAGTCTTAGGTTTCTCTCAATTGAAAATGTTTATTTGTTATCAAAGAAAAGAAAGGTCCTGTAGTATTTCCAATGTTCTTTTTCCATCATTAAAGTCCTGTGGAAGGGGTTTTATGAGCACATCATTGAAATAATGTGTGTTTGTCCTTCATTGCTGAAGAAGACCACACCATCAGAGAAATGATGACATGATTTGCACTTGACTTTGTTTTGAGTGAGAGAGGGCTGTGCAGGTCACCAGCTTCACTTCTCCTCCAGAGCCATCTCAAATCCAGTGATCAGGATAACAGGAGATGACCCGGGATAGGGTTAAGTGACTTGCCCAAGGTCACTCAGCTAGTGAGTGTCAAATATCTGAGGTGAGATTTGAACTCAGATCCTCCTGACTAGATATCCATTGCATCACCTAGCTGCCCCCATTGTAATAATATAAATTTGTTGAATGCCAGAACAATAGATTTTCCCTATTTGTATCACTTAGAGGCAGATAAGTAGCACAGTGGATAGAGTGCTAGACTTGCATTCACAAAGATCCGAGTTTGAATCCTGCCTCAGACACTTACAAATTTTGTGATTCTGGGTCAATCACTTAATCACTCTTAGTCTCAGTTTCATTATCTGCTAAATGGGGTCAATAATGCACCCTTCATGGAGTTGTTGTAAAGACTAAATGACAACATATGGAAAGTGCTTTGAACTGTAAGGTCCTATATAAATGCAAGCTACTGTTACTTTTATTGCTATTAATTCCCAAAGAAAATTAGAGTCCTAAATTGTCAATCCAATATCAATAAGCATTTATTAAGTATGTAGGTACTATGTCTTTGTTCCTGCTTGCAACTGTATTCCCAACACACAGTACAGGACCTGGCACATAGTACGAGCTTAATACATGCTCATTGACTTAACTTGACTGTGGTTACAAAGGCAAAATCAGAGTCTGCCCTCAAGAAGCTTATGTTCTCTTGGGAGAGATAACACACACATATATACTGCTCTAAATGTTAAATACTCCCTGTTGACCCCAGCCTCCTTAAGGGGATCTTAAGGGACTTGCATTCCTTGAGGGAAACAACATGTTTAGAAATAAATAAGTAACTCATTTTAAGAGAAGGAACACAGAGTTGGGAGGAGATGAAAAAAAAAGGCCCTACATAAGAGATGACTCTAAAGCAGAGCTTTGAAGGGAGGTAGGAAGTCTAGGAGATAGGTAAAGAGAGGGCATTCCAAGAATGAGGGAGGGTCTCTTTTTATGTTGTTTCTTCTTTCTCTTGGTTTCTTCCATTGATTCTAATTCTTCTATACAACATGACTAATGTGAAAATACGTTTAATGTGAATGTATATAAATAGCCTATGTCAGATTGCACGCCATCTTGAGGAGAGGGAGGGGAGGGATGAGGGAGAAACTTTAGAACTCAAAATATGGAAGTGAATGTTGACAACTAAAAATAAATAGATTAATTTTAAAAAAAGAGAGAGAACAAGGGAGACCTGTGTAAAGACCCAAAAATTTTCACGTTGAGTGGGAAACAAAGTGGCATGTGATGAATAAGACATGTTTGGAATGAAGAGTATAGGAAGGGGAATAAGGAACCTGTAATAAGTTTGGAAAGGAAGGCTGGAGCTAAAGCAACTCAAATGACCAAGTGACTCAGAACTCTTGAGTTTAGAGATGGAATAATATCATTTGGAGACTTTATAAAGTGCTTTTATAAATTTCTTCCTAACAATCTTGTGAATGTATTATTTATTCCCATGTTATAGATAGGAAAACTGAGGCACAGAGAGTTTTAAAATCTAGACTACTAGAACATCATAAAGTTAATAAGCATTGGATTAGAACTAGTAGTAAGGTCTTCCAACTTAAGACCCATGTTTTTCCTTTCTTCCTTTTTTAAACACTGCTTTAAACCCATTATACTATACTGGCTCACTTATAGGTAGGGGTGGGGATAGGGACTGGAACTGTAATTTCCTCTGTATAGGCTATTAATAGATTGCTATGAATGAAGATGTGAATTGGTCTAGTCATTATGGAAAGCAATTTGGAACTAGATCCCCAGTCACCAAATGAGTACATCTTTTTGACTTAGCACTAGCATGAGGAGACTTATAACACAAAGAGTTGGAAAGAAGAAAAGGAACCATATATACAAAATATTTATAATAGATCTTTTTGTTATAGCTAACAACTGGAACCTATGGGAGTGCCCATCAATTGAGTTATAGCTGAACACATAGTATATGAATGTAATGGAACATTATATATGTGATAAACCTAGGAAGATCTATTAGAACGAATATGAAGTGAAATAAGCAAAACCAGGAGGATAATATTGTTATACAATAACAATGTTTTAAAGGCAAAACAATTTTGAAATACTTAAGAACTCTGATCAATGTAGTGATCAACCACAACTCCAGAGGCTTGATGTTACACATCTCCAGATATGGAGATGACAGACTGAAGAAGAAAGACATATGTTTTTGGACATAGCTGTGTGTTTGTTTTGTCTTTATTTGTCACAAGAATTTTTGTTTTTCTTGTTATGATGGAGGAGGGATTGAGAAAAGAGATGGAACCAGAGGAAGGGTTAAGAAACAGAGGAAAAAAAAGAAAGGAAGAAAGAGAGGAAGGGAGAAAGTGACAAGGAAAGAAAGGGAGAAAGAGAAAGAAGGGACATTGAAGCATTTAAAAGAAAACAGACAAAAGAAAACAGTAGGAAATCCAGATAGAGGCAAAGATGAGCAGGAGAGTGTTGAATCTATTATATACTTTTAAAAAAGTAAACTATATGTAGTAAATATACAATCATCTTTTTTCTGTTCTATTTCCTATATGGAAATTCTTTTTTTTTTTTTGATGTTGAATTGTATAGAACAAAAAAAAAATAAAAAGATGTTCCTCTCTGAGCGGAGATTGGGGTAGGACATATTAGAACCTATAAGTGAGGTTTTAAAAAAGAGATACCAATTAGAAATAAAACAAAATCAGAGCCAGATCAGTACAACAAGGGCACTGAAGAGTCACAACCCTCATATAGTGAAGTGAAAAGGTTAGGTGGTGTGGAAAGATTAATGCCCATTTTGGAAGACTTAATTTGATAATGCAATGACCAATCATATTTCAAATTGTAGAGGAGTGATGAGGAAGCAAATTATCCACTTCCCAATAAAGAGGTAACGGACTGAGGGTGCAGAATGAGACATTTCTTGGATCTGGCCCATGCTAGTATTCTTGTTTGATTATGCATATTTCTTAGAAGAGTTTTGTTTTTCTTTCTCAATTGGTTGAGGGGCAAGGTGTATGGGGAAGAAAATAAATTTTTATTCATTGGAAAAAACTAAATTTTGCAAATTAAGAAAGATTCTTGTTCTTCCAGCATTTTAAAGGGAGTGCTCTCAATACCTGGACCTATGGTCTCTTGAATAATCCCCAATTGGAATTGATGCACAAGTGTCTCAGCCTTCTACTGTGCTTCTCTCTGAGGTGTGTAGCCAGCTTCAGATCTATTGGGTTTCAAGGGGAGATAAAGCATAGTCCAAAGAATTAAGGCTGAGCGGATTGGACTAACAGTTGTAGGACTAAATTCTTATCATCTTCTTTGAGGCCACCGTAACACCTAATCGCTCCGTTCAAACACGCAATGAGCATTAGGTGCTAGACCTTGTCCAATCAAAGGGAGGGTGGTTGGGGGACTGAGGGGGTGGGGGGAATTATTCTACTGGCCAAATTATGTATTTCAATGTCACATGCACAGCAGCATAGAGGAATGTATGTGACAAGTATCAAGTGTCTTGCAAAAACTCAGTATATTTTATTTATCTTAGCAGTCTCCAAAGCAGGGTCTATAACCTGACCCCAATGGGCTTATGATCAGTTCTTAGGAGGGTGGGAAGATAGGTCACTTCTTAACCTCTCCATGAAAACCAGTGATGGAGTTTTTCTCCTATCCTTTTCTCACCTACCCCCCTCCCAAATCTACTCTACCCTCCTACTCTGCTGTACAAGCTCCCAACCTTTACCAGTTCTGAACCAGGCATCATCAGCCCCTCAAAAGCAATTGTACCAGAATGACCACTTGGGGTATGATTGCCTCCCCCAACTCCACATTCCCACTCCCTTTCCCCCAGATCACATGTGATTTCAGCAGACACCCCTTGGGAATTAGGCTCTGGGTTCAGGAAAGAGACCAATGAATGAGATCCTCATGGTTTTTCATTTGAGGTTGTAAGTGGGGGTGGGTAGGAAATAAGCATTTATTAAACACCTCATATTTGCCAGGTACTATGCTAAGAGCTTGACAAATGGATTATATTTGAACCACACAACAGCTCTGTGGGGTAGGTGCTACTTTTATCCCATTTTACATTTGAGGAAATTGAGGAAGAGGTTAAGTGACTTCTGCCCAGTTACACAGCTAGTATCTGAGGCTGGATTTGAACTCAGGTCTTTCTGTTTCCAGACTCAGTGTAGTGAGTCACACACGATGAACAGGTATGGAATGGGTTAAAACATGCATCACAAATCTTATTACATTATCATTTCCTCCTAACTCAATCCACTTCTGATATTTCCTTATTTGTGTCTAGGGTCCCACCATCCCCCCAGTCACCTCAATTCACAAGCTTGGCAATCTTCCATTCCGCACCGTCCCTTACCTCCTCAGGCAATCACTTGTCAGATCCTGTGCTTTCTCTCTCCACAGCTTGGTAGAAGGCTTTTCCCTCTCTCTCAGTTCACTGCCTTAATTTAGGTTCATATCCTCTCCCCCTGGGATTTTTCAATAGCCTCCTAATGAATCTTACTACTTCAAGTCCCTTTCCTCTCTAAAAACTATTCTCCACATAGCTGTCAACGTGATTTTCCTAAAGCTAAGGTCTGAACATGGTAAACTCCAGGGGCCTCCTATGGACTCTAAGATCAAATATGACTTCATATTTATCTGACGCTTCAGTTTCCATTTGTGTAAGTTTTATGATGTATATTGTAACACAGTAGTATATGCATATAATTTACATACAAGCAAATATACACATAGTGGCGATGGATGCTCAGAAGTTTCTGTTAGGTGTGTTTAAAAAAGTTTAGGGATCCCAGATTTACCTGATAACAAGGTAACACAGAAGATACACAGAGAAGTAGGCATAAAGCTAAGAGAATAGTATCCTAGAAGCCAAGTGAGGAAGAAACTTTCAGAAAGAGGAATTATTATAGCAGTGGAGAAGAGAAAAACATCATTAGAGCAGTTAGTATAGGATGAACAGGACCAGAATCCGGAAAGGATAACTCACTTCTTCAAGGACCTGTGATTTTGGAAGCATCCACACTCCACCAACCACGAGTAGCACCTCTTCACCTGTAATGGTCTTTGTGAGTTGCTGTGGCTTAAGAAAAGTGATCACTCTACAGTTGGTCCTTGGATTACAGATGTGATCTGTCACTTGGGCCTGCGCTTGAAGTCTAGCTTTGTAGCACCTGTGAGACCTTGTCCTCAGATGCCTTAAGCTGGAAACCCAAGATTAATGCAATGAACAGGATGAACCACTGAAGTAAAATCATTTTCTAGCTTCCTCATATTTACCTACTAATTCATCTTATGATGCAAAAACAGTCTCAATATATGGAGCAGTGAACAAAAATTTTGAATAAATGTTAATCTGTTTACTGCAAACTTAAAAGCCTAGAGCTTAAGAGTGTTAAAAATGCAGTCCATTAAATAAATTAATAGCACCTTGATTATAAAGATAAGGGTATCCTCATCACAAGAACATGTCTCAGATTATTGCAAAAGGCTCCTCAACTCTCTGTTTTGAATAATAATTTTGAAAGGTCAGCCATGAGAAGAGTCTTTCACCCCCTCACCTTTTCTCTTTCATTTATAATATCAATCAATTGTAATGCCCAAAGACAGCAAAATATGAATTTGGGAGTAGAAGTAAAGTAAATCCTCCTTTCCCCTGCCCAACCCCAATATTAACCACTGTCCTAAATTCCTGGGAAGCAATGAAGCTGGCAAGGCACCACCACTGAACACATCAGCAACGGAACATTGTGTGTGCGTGAGCATCTGTGCACACATGTGCTTGTATGTGCATACATGTATGAATTGATAGGTAGACTCTGGAAAGATGATTGGAATGAGATCTCAACTACAAACCCAGGGTAAGATACATTCTTAGCAGCACATGGAGTTCTGAAATGCTTGTATTTTTTGCCTTTAATCTTGAATGTGGTCTGATGAGCTGTATATTTGTGTATGTATAGATACATGCATGCATGCGCATACATCCTTCAATAAAACTATGTAGGACAGTTTGGTATGTTTTCATTTCTCTGATGAGCCAACAGACTTAACACTTAACCATCCATTTAGAGAGAAGCCAGAGAAAATGACTGTGATATAAATACAAGCAGCATCAATAAAACATTTTTAAAACAACATAATATAAACACTGTCTGTTGGTTTGTCCGGTCCTACTTTGTTAAAAATGTATAATATAAATGTGTAACTTTTTAAAAATATAATGGTACGTATTAATGGGACAGAGAATGATTTTATAACATGAGTACTGGCTCTCAAGTCAGAAGGCCTGGGGTTCAAATTACATCTCAGATGATTACTGCACATGTGATGTTAGACACACATTTAACATCCGCAGGCCTCAGCTTCTCCATCTGTAAAATGAAGGAATTTTACTAGATCACCTCTGAGGTCCCTTAGATCTATGATTTAATTTGTGCAAGGAATGGATAGGAAAAATTAATCACCTTTCCAGTGTCTGAAAAGCAGCTCCCAGACTAAGTACAGCTATTAGATTCCATGAATTTTGCCATGAAATATACTAGAGAAATAAGGCAGTATTTGGAGGGGACATCAGGGTGAAAAGGAACAGGAAATGCACGACTACATTTAAAGGCAAAATTAAAAAAAATCAAGATCTGACTGAAATTTCCCTGCCACATGACAGAATGCTGGATTCAAAGAATAAAGAGATAGATCTTATCCAGTATTTGATCTATAATCAAATTAGTTCAGGAAATAAAATAATTGTGTAATTACAGATCAAAGAATCACCGAATTTCAAGCTAAAAAGGTGGTTGGAGAGTACCTATCCAGCCTACATCTAAACAAAAAACTCCTCTACAACATAAATGGCAAGTGGTTATCCAGTCTCTGTGGGAAGTCCTCCAACGAAAGGTAACCCACAGCCTTCCAAGGCAATCATTTCATTTACTAGTAGCAGGAAAGGAACTAGTGGACAGGTGGCCTGTGTACCACTGGTTCCCCGTCCCAAGGATATCTAAAGAAAGAACCTCAGGCAACTGGGCAGATCTTTTGCAGGAAGATTTAATCAACAATCAAGGCACAGGATGTTGAAATTCTCACTATTGGATGAAGTGCCTATATGGATGAGAACGCTAATCCATGAGAATATTGCCATAGAGAGCCTCAAAGTTTATTCACTTTGACATATTTTAAGATGAAGTATATGAATGTAAACCTGAAATGAAAGCAATGTTGATCCAGCTACTTAGTATGCTAATTATACTTTTAATAACATAAGGATAATGAATTATTCTTAAAGGTAGGAGACTGATTTGATATTATAATACAGTCAAGATCTAAAATAGCCTCTACTACTCCAGTTTCCAGGAATTAAAATATAAAATATGTTCCTAATTCCTGTATTTGGGGGAAAACAAAAATGTGTCCATTACTTGCATTCTGAGTAGAAATCACAATGCTAGTTAATAGTACATATAAATGGGCATTAGGATGCATATTCACAGCTCTCCTCTCAGCAGTTAACACACTGAAATGACAAAACAGCAATTAAAGGTTTGAATGAGTCAATTTTAAAAAGCCAAGCCTAGAGAGACTAAGGGAAAAGAAGGCAACTTTGGAAAACAGAGCTTTGAATTACATTACTCCCTATTTTGCAAAATCACATGATCTCAAAATTTCAGGGCTATTAGAGATATTGAACATCTAGTACAATTTCCTAAATAAGGAAATTTTTTGCTTTCTGTATATGCAAAAAAGGTGAAAATCATTAAAGCTGATGCCTATCCCTAGACAAATAGGTTTTGAATACCCAAGTCAAAGACTATTACTTAGTATTCCTAAGAAGAGGAATAGGCCACATGGCTACAGGTCCTCCAGACATTTCATTTCCTCATTTGCTCCTTAAATTGGAAGACTGGGAAAAAGCAAAGGTTGAGTAAACACATTTTTCCTTTAGTTGAAATTTAAGGTTTGATTCAATAAGGAACCCAGAGTTGGTAACCTTGATGATGTTTAGATAGTATCTGTTAGGGGATCTCCCAGCCTCAGTTACTTGAGAGCTGATTATACCTGGATTTAGGCTTAACCCACTGTCTTATCTCACTACATCTCAAGATAGTCTATCTCCTTAAATGATCATATTTCCCTTCTACTTTAACATAAAAAAACGCTTAGGGAGTTACAAATCTTGACCATTTATTTTTACCTTCTAGGACATAATCATGCTACTTCTCCATTCTAGGTACAGCAGCACAAGTAAGGTGGTATTTGCGTGGATGAAACATGACTGAAAATTAGAGATACTTCAGGGACCTTGGAAATGCAACCTCTTCATTTAAGAATAAATTGAGACAAGGAGCATTTCAACGATTCAAGGTCAAGGAACTACCCTGTAACAATAACGGATAGTTTAAAATGATCTTACATAGTGAAAATTCATGTCCCAGTCCCCATACATAGACTTCCCCCTCCTTCCACCTCCCCAAGATATTCTTTTTGGATTTGTTACATGGAAGGATGTACTGGATCTCTAGGAGGAGAGGAAAGGTGAGCTACACCGGGAAACGAAGGTGATGAAAAAAAACAGAAGGAAGCAATTGAAATACAACTGAAAAAACAAAAAGATGCACACAAACCATTAACGAAAATTATGTTACTTCCGCAAATGAACTTTTCCTTCCAAAGCAAAATAAATCCACAATTTTTAAGTACATTAGCAAAGGCAAATAAAAATAAAAAATATGAAACGGAAGACTCTATTTTATGTCTTTAGAGTTTTATTTTCGATCATTAAGCCAAGAAACCAAAAGATACTGCACAGATGTATGACAGTATAGTATTATTCAGTCATATACAACTCTTCATGATCCCATCTGGGGTGTTCCTGGCAAAGACGTTAAGAATGGTTTGCCATTTTCCTTCTCCAGTTCATTTTACCGATGAGGAAACTGAGGAAGGGTTAAATAACTTGTCAGGGTCATATAGTAAGGATCTGAGGCCAGATCTGAACTGTTTGATGAGTCTTCATGACTCAAGCCTGACACTCTATCCACTGTGCAACATACACACGACCTAATAAACTAGACATTTTAAATAGCCACAGATGGTAGGTACAAGAATCACATGGTGTTGGCCTGCTGAGGTCCAGCAATCACTACACTAATTGAATGAGAAAACGCATCTATACCAAGGGCCCCCCTCTTTGTTCAACTAATTATTACCGTTTTACTGAACAGGATGAAAGTGACTACCTAAGAAGATGAATTTCTACACAAGTACAGGAAGGTTCTCGGCTTTTCCCCACACAGACACCTGTTTTTGAAGACCTCCATTAAAGCCTTACATATTTTGTACCAACTCAGTATATAGATATGCTTTTCAATTGCGTTATCTCTCCTATAGAATGTAAGTTGAGGGCAGGGACTGGCCTGGTACATGGAAGCATGTAACGTTTGTTGATCTATTATTCATCCTCCTATTACAGTGCAAGTCCACAGTGGAGCCTTTTTTGTCTGACTCTCTTGCCCTTATCAAGCTAAGCTGTTGTCTCCCCACAACCCTGAGACTTGAGGCCTTAAGAATATGTTGCAGCCTCCCAAATAAAATAGTTACTTGAAGGCAGAAAATAGCTACTTTCAGATGCTTTTCCCAAGGGACACTTTCCCTAAACACCTTAACTGTTTTTCTGTAAGTTCAGAAGAATATTTAAACAAGAAAATGCTTCTGAATGTTCTCTTATCCTATACTCTTCCCATTTAGGATTACTTAGTTAATCTGAGGTCTTTCGTACTTGTCTGTTCGTTGTCATCATTTGATCTGGTCCTTATTATGCCTGGTAGACAATTGTGACAGTCTGGCAACTGATTTTCTCCCTGCCTTTAGTTACATTACTGACTGGCCCACATGCTGGGAAGGTGCTCTCTCCATATCCTTGCCTCAAAATCCCTTTCTTTCATAAGTTCAAAGACCAGTTGTAGCAGGAAACCTTTTGTGATTCCCCTCTACCTCACATCTTCCTTCCCAAACTATCTGGTATTCACTTTATATTTACTTCTATAGGTATCTGTCTCTTCCTTTAGAATGCAAGGTCCTTGCAAGGAGGTACTGTTTCATTTAGTGTCCTTGACCAGACAGATCAATCCTAATGTTTTTCTTTTCCCCTTTTGAAAACATTCAGTGGCTTCCAGCTACTCAGAGAAAATCCAAGTATCTCCACTGGACCACCAAGGTCTTCACAATCTGGCCCCAACCTTTTGCTTCAACCAAAGTGGTTGACTTGGCCAAGGAGCCACTAGAACCCCCATCATTGAATCGTTTCTTCCTCTCAAAACGCAAACTGTAGCTCTTAATTTATCACGCACTTCCTCTAAAAATACAAGGTTCTACTTCTCTCAGAACTTCCTTAACCATTAGAAGTCTAACTAAATCAACTGGCCTTTGTGAACCCTTGGTACTTTTCAAGTATATGTATGCCCAGTTCCCCACGAGAGTCTGAATCTTAGTGTTATCAGCACCTAATTTTCTATTGCTGTGGGGGTAGGGTTTCAAGGTTTTCTCTCCAAGAGTAAATTATTCCCAACCTATACTCCAGATTTTGTTTTTTGCTGCATTCACAGCAGCTAAACTGATTGTTTTACTTACTGGGCTAAAATTTTCTGTTCCATAATTTCTCATCTCTGTTTATTTCCAGTTCAAGTCCCAGGCCTTAAATGACCTCTCCATACTTTCCTAAAATTCACTGGGAAACTGAAACTTTGATTTTCTTCCTGTTCTACCTCATCTAGTGGTCTTAGACACTTCCAGCTTGTCAGATTTCCTAAATAAAAGGCAAATTATCTTAGAGCGGTGCACTTATCTTCAGTGATGTCTGGAGGTTATTTGGTTGAATTTTAAATTGATGACTCATCCCTTACAGAGATTATTACCTTGTAAGCAAGCAAATTTCACCCTCATTTGTTTTAAGGGCTATTGGAAAGGCCCATCTCTGCAGTAAATAGTTTTCGACTGGTTTATAGACTAAGGCTATCTTCATTTCAGAATGTCTTCTGTACCTTTCAAGATACTTTTAAGAGTACCATATTCTTTGCTATGTCTACCACACTCATTGCAAACAGTAAGAAAATTCTTGCACCATACCTTTGAAGTAGCAGTTCTGGATATAAACCCAAAATTCTTAGCTTCTCATCACAGACAAGTAAACTTTTGCTAACTGAAATCAAGGCTTTAAATCTCAACTCTAGATCACTAGAAAGTAGCCTCCATGCTAGTTTGGGGTTTTCTGATTTTTAAGCTGCATTACCTACTTTTGGGATACGGTGGCATTCACAGATCCCTCCCTTCACAGTTCACTTCTCTTACCATTCCGCTTCCTCATTCTAAGCCATTTTTTTCATCTTGGTACCCCAGGTGTCCTAGAATACATCTAGTAGGCAGTTTAATGTATGTCGAATCCACAGGAAACAGAAACAATGCTTTTTCCCAACCATCTGCTGGGAATTTCAAAGGCTCCTGTGTAGCTCCATCTAGTAACAAAGATTTAGGCTAGACTGCATATTCCAGAAAACTCCAAGCCTCTCCAATGAAACTGACTAAGGAATTTTCCCCAGTCTCCTTTTATGGTCAGAGGCATTAATCTGAGTTAACCAATTGTAATCAATCTGATTGTTCAGCATTTGAATTTTCTTAAAATAATCAATGTAATCAAATAAAGGATAAGAAGCAGAATGCCAATTTGACTTCATTTCTTTCTTTGTTTTCAACAATTCAGTTTCTGCCAGCCCTGCGGGTACTGTCTTAGAACTCAGAATTAATTCCTCACCAGATCTATCAAATCTTTCCCAAACTCCAGTGCTTTAAGGGGGAGCCGTGCAAGGCCCCTTCGCTGTGGCTGACTTTAATTCACTTCTGTTTTGGGAGGAAACTTCTCCATTCAGAAGTAACTTTTTTGGGGGAAACATACTATGTATTTGAGTATGTTTGGCTATTGGACAGGGAGTGATTGTTGTGTCAAAACAAAATAAATTTAAAAATTTAAAATATGTTTAAGTTTATGTAATCATCAAAACTCGTTAACTCAATTTAGATGCACTCTTCAAAAATATAATTCTAAAGTTCCTAAAACATATTTTATTGTTAATTTACCATTTGTTCAGTTGATTTACATAAATTATTTAAGAATGCTAAATAAAACAAACCACTCTAAAGGAAAAAGCATATGACTCAAAGTAATTAAATTTAATTCAATGAAAAGTAGGTTTTTAAAACAATATTCTATAGTACCAAGATGAAAAGAAAAAACAGAAAGAAATAGATTTCTTAAAGAATAATCAAAGTATTCAGAGAATTGATAAGTCCTCAAGGTAAAGCAAAATTCAAATGTTTTCAATCACATTCTGAAAACCGAATATGCTGACTTGCTTGTTGAGTCTTGGCCAGTCTAATTTTTTCAGCTTTGTTGATCAACTAGGAGAGAAGGTAGAAATTAGAGTATGTTCCAAAATGAAAATAATGTTCTAATACACAATACATATTTAACTGTAATCAAATACATGCGATTCCAGGGAAAAATAATTAATTTCATTTAGCAAATCTTTTTTGAACAGTTATTTGGCTTTGCTTAGCCAGCAATAAATCTTAAGATACTGGCTTGGAAAACTTGATGCCATAAAAGTATTTCATAAATAAGCACCCTAAATCTCCAAAGCCAGAGGACCGCTAGTTGATCAGTGTTTTCAGCTAGGTAGTAATTAATATTATCTTTTAAAATGTAGGAAAATGTACGTGCATCAAAATAGAATTTTTCTTAATAAAACAGAATCAGAAACCAATCTAAAAATGATCTATTAGCAATACCATAGGATCATTGGTCTAGAATTGGAAGGAACCATAAAAGACATGTAATCCACTGCTCCCCCCTACCACTTGATTTTTACAGGTGAGAAAACTAAAACCCAGAGAGCTTGTGGTTTTCCCAAGATCACACAGCTAAAGGAGGCACATCTATCCAATGGAATTCTTAATATTGCTTTGACAAGGATTCAGGCCAAAACCTTACCATTTCATTTTAAGGTAGAGTAAATCCTTTTACTAGTTCTTTCCTGCTTCCTATTTTTGTCTATTTCACATTCTTTGTGTTTATTCTATGTCTGAGATATATGTACTCATTACCTCAGTCTGAGAGAATCCTTGGATTCCTGTTTGGTTTAGGGGCTGCTTGCTATAAATCTGTTCCTGCTACATGAGCCCCTTGTCTCTTCAAAGCCAGTGCTTCTTCCTCTTTGCACTCTCATATCATATATTTTGAGTTGCTAACTTCAGAGGCCATTTAGCCCTCATTGTAGATAGCCCTCATTGTAGATGAAGCTGAGGCCCAAGAGACAGGATTGGAACCTGGGCCCTCTAGCTGCAGAGTATTTTGCTTTTCACTGTACTGCATATTAGCTTGTTTACATACTGAATGTCTTAGACGGTAACTCCAGAAGGACAGGGACTGCTGTGTATGTAGTAAGTTGTTGGTTGTATCATGTGGTACTATGGCTATTGCTGATTACAGAACCAACAGGGCAGACAGTTCTTAAATATTTTGGAGTATTTATTTACTTTTCTGATTTTTTCAATTTTTATATACACTGTTTTAATTACTTGAATGCTACAATAACTCTAGAATAGTATATAAAGATAATTCTTTGATTTAAACTTAAACTTGTGCTTTCTAACCAAGAAGTATATAATTATGCAATTAGTTAAAAATGCAGATAAAAACACGGGGGCATCATCATTTTAGCCTAACCTTTTACCTTTAATTTAAAAAGATTTTTTTTTTACTCTGAATTTTTTTTGAAGAAAGAAGAAAGCATTTACGAAGTGTAAACCATGTGCCAGGCACTGTGCTAAATTCTTTACAAATACTGTCTCATCTGATCCTCACAACAACCCTGTGAAGTACACACCCTTAATCCAACTTTAAAGTTGAGGAAACTGAAGCAGAGAGAGGTTAAGTGGTTTGCTCAGGATCATAAACTGTTAGTAAGTGAAGCTGCATCTGAATTCAGAACTTTCTGACTCTAGGCCTAAGCTCTATCCATTATACTACCTAGCTTAAAATAGCTAAGTCATTTATTCAAAAATTTCAAACTCATTTTTATAACACAACTACATTGAACACTCCCAGAGAATGTTTTGATAGATGCCACAATTGTGAAGAAAACTCACTATAACATTCACATTTTATGCATAGAAATTACCATGTTCTAGTTCATTCATTAGTAAAATAAGACTTCATAATCTTCAAGGTCTGTCTGATCCAGCTCTAAAAATTGGAACTCACATAGTATTATTTGTGGAATTATTATATTTCTCTTACAAAATTCTATCACTCACTACCAATTAATTTTCACACACTTTTTATTCTCCAAGACAGTCAACCAACATTTATTGTGCACCTACGTTAAACAGGAGCCATATCATAATACCGAAGTCACCAGTATGGTAGTCACAATAAACAAAACCAAAATTTAATCATTTGCTTTGTTGTATAAAAGCCTCGTCCTTACTGCTGATTCTTAATGGGGATGTGGGTGGCAGGGAGGCTGCACCTGCGACTTCACTAGTGATTTTAAAATGGATACAGATCAATTTTAATTCCCTTCTAACAGTCCTAGGAGAGCCGCCTGGGGAGCAGAGAGGAGCAGGTTTCAAAGCTGCAGGGCTTGAAACCATGCACTTGCTTCAGGGGCAGGCAACTGGTTCATGAGGTTATTCACTGGATTTGCGCACTGAGTATGAACATCACCTATGGGATGTTACAGTAACTTGTGCCTGTTTAGGGAATGCATGCACCCACTGATGGTTAAGTGTGTATGTGTCTACATACAGGAATATTACAAAAGGTTATACTACAAACAAAGCCTCTGCAAATATAGCTCATTTTATCATTACTGTTCATAATTTTTGCTGAAATTAAGTGATTAAAATGTTTATACTTGAATTTTGCAACCTATCATATTTAATTACTGACAAGAAAATTGGAGTAAAAGTTCTGGATTCAAGGTTAAACTTTTTATATCTCAGCCTTGGCCTCCTCATCAGTATAATGGGGATTCTAACTTCAATGTTGGACTGTTGTGGAAGATTTCGTCTAAATTGTTATGTGTGAGAAAAATACAAGTTATCTTTATCATTCTCTATGGGCTGTCATAAAAATGAGATAGAAAAGACATGGTCAGATCTAATATTGTGACTTTTTTATATGCTGAAAAATGATTTGAATTTGAACCTGTTTCATTGTTATCAGTGCTTTGGTTCTCCCCCTGAGGGTTAGGGGATTCACAGAGAGCAGATGAGAGGTAAATACAATTAAAGAGTTAAATCAGTTGTTTAGAACCAACTTTTGGCGGGGATTAATCATTTTTCTGCTTTACAAAAATGAGAACTGAATGCCAGTATCACCGTCAACTATTCCTCTCCTGTTCAAAAGTCTAATCTACTTTGCAGTCAGAGCTGTCAGGTTCCAAAGTCTTCATCCAGCCTGTGTTCTCAGATCTTTCTCACTAATCACATGCTATATTTCATGACAAATTACATACTGTGACATAAATAGCAAGGATAAAATACAAAAATACCACTTTTTGTAGTATCCTGACTCAGTATTTATGGCATTTCTCACTCCATGTAAATTCCTGGCCTTTATTCAAGTCTATTTAAGTATCTTTGTATCTTTTCCCACTAGGCTACCATTGTAGGAAAGATAAACTACTTCTCAATTCATTTTCTGAACGTTAGAGGAGAAGGTTAAACAAATACTTCCAGTCAGTGAAATATTCTTGGATTAATGTTTTAGCATTTAAGGAGTCTCAAATGGGCTTTGAAACAAACACTTTTCAGAACTGAGTATCTTCAGAAAGAAACAAATAAGTCCTCACACAATGACTGCTGAGGTTTCCATTCAGGAAGACAATTCAGAAACCCCAAAGAACCTCTTTATAGCATCTGAGGCATCCTAATTAAAGGTAGTTTTTTTTTTCTTTAAGTCAGAAAATCAATTATGTATTGCACAAATACTGTATATACTAGTAGGAAATATTAACTGTTGTTTCTCACATGCTACTCAAGTTGAGAGCAAAAAAATAAGCATGCCAGATCTCTAATTATGTTAAAGAGCCTTGATCTTTTCCTAGCTCTGAATTCCACTACAGGAGGAGAATGGCTGGTCTCTTGTGCCCTATTTACTCTGCTAAATAAGAGGCCAAATGAGTCATTCACCAAGACTATCTCAAACTTAGGGGCAAATAAACGCAAACAGACTATATCTTTCTTGTTTCTAATCCTTAAAAAACGGGTTTCTTTGGCTCTCTAATTTCTACATGACAGGATAATTCTTCCATACCCGTCAGAGAAACTTCTTTAGAATTCTACTCTGAAGACTCCTTTCCTTCTCAGCCCTCCTAGGTTTCCCTTAAATTTTAATGGAGCTGACAGAAGGCATGCTCCCTCTAACTCCACCTCTTTGATCACCTAGTTTCCTTAAAATTTTGTTACTATGTGAATATATTATTTTCCCCAAAGGACTGATTTTTTATTTTTTTATTTTTAGGGAGGTGGCAGAGGGATGGAGAAAAAGCCTGTTTCTCAACCATCCAGTATATACCTTTGCACATAGTCTAGGCACCTAATAAACGCTTATCTGATTTAAGTCACGTATATTATAAACCTGTGATGAGAACTATTTTTCCCCCACTAGAATCATAAAAAGCCTGTCCCGTTATTTTTGTTAATACCCAGCAGGTCAGAAAACTACCTGTAACCCAACTGACAATAATGACTGTCCTTCCAAATTAACTCACAAGTTAAGAAAAAATGCAGTAAGTGACTTATTTTGAAGTCATTTACCTTTTTGAAAGTCTTTATTGTATCCCTTCATTTAAACAATGATCCTCCCCAAAGTGATAAAACTCCCCTTACTAGGAGGCACAGTATGCAGGAGGTTCCTCAGTCTTATCTGGGAAGCCTCGTATCTTTATAAACTACTCTAAATACACTGTGATTTTACCTTTAAGACATTCTTCAAATAACAGTTTTTCATTAAACTTTAACACACAAGGAGCCAGAAATCAAGACTGCTTAACTCAGAATACAAAGTACATTAGAAACAAATAAGGTACTTGCCTTGGTGAGAGGTAAACTAGTTTAAATTCAGATTTTATAAAAGAATCCTAGAGAATTTTGTTTAGATAATATATATAGTTAGTACCTAGTTGTTTGCAAGTTGCCTTCCCCATTAGATAGTGAGTACCTTGAGGGCAGGGATAATGTTTTCTTCCTTTCTCGGCAACCCCAATGCTTTAGCATAGGGCCTGGAACCACCTATAGGCCACGACCTTAAAAAATGCTTGTTGACTTCATTTGACTTGGCAAGTAAAACAGTACGGTAGGGGAATTGCATGAACTACAGTAAAATGTGTTTTGTTAGGTTATATGAAATTGAAAAGAAAAAAAAACCTCTCTACTGAGGAACACTTTTAAACATGTTGCTTGTTACAAAAGCAAAAGAAAGGTAGATGTAATTTCTGTTTACCTTTTCTGTTCCTCTTTTCTTTTCACGAGGTTGGTTAAGTTTAGCCTGCCTATCTACTAAAATCTTCTGCCAGTATCTCTGCTCATGGTCACCTGTAAAACAAGAAATATGGACAACTGACTAATTACACGTACAGAGAACAAATTAGAATTTTAAGACAATTTTAAAATATTCTTTATGGGGTGGAAAAGTCAATCTCTAGCTTCAACTGTAAAAGGCAAGTGAAATAACCCAAAGTACTTGGCAGTTCTGAATTCAAAACCAACTCCCCAGAATTAGAACAAAAAAATGGTGATTATTGTGAATACAGTCATAGTCCAAAGACCTTTATAAATATCCCATCCCCTCTCATGCAGGGTAGTCTAATTCTTTAAAAATGTTACAAACATCTGTGTCTACCAGCTCCTTGCACTGGCCCTGTTACCACTACCACCACAACCACCAAAACACAAGAGAGCAAGCACGGGAAATGTGTGAACAAAAAGTGATCATCTGACCTGGTGTAGTTCAAATTTAATTATATATAGGCCAAGGAGGTTGGTTGGCAGCCTCACAAGAACAATTCAAATAATTTAAACATAGCCTTACCCCTTGTCATGTTTGTCTAATTTTAAAGAACTGTTTAGCAAGTTAACATTTCCTGCCATTGAAAATCTTACCAGAGAGGATCTCAAATTTCCAATTATATTTCTTTTTAATTTCTGAATGTGCATTGATTATTGCTTGAGCATCCTCTGGAGTTTTAAATCTAACATGGCACTCTGTATCTCCTTCTAGCACATCAACATAAACAACTTCAGATATCACTGCCAAAGTTTCCTGTAGAGCTCAGGAGAAAGACAGAATGTAAGGTAATTTATATAAACACATTTATTACTTGCACTTCATACTTTACCAAAAACTAAATATAAATAATGAATATTTTAGAGCAGGTTAAAATGTTCATAAAAGGAAACTAGAAAAAGAAACAACAACCACACCTCTACAATTTAAGCTGAGATTGTAGCTATATATCACTTCAAGTTCCTAAAGGGCTAAAGGAATGTGAAGATTGTAGAAGAGGTTGAAAGACATAGTATTCAAATGCTACATAAAATCTGAGAGCTAACTTGAAAAAGCAGCGCGAATTAACTTTTAAAGCTAATCCCCTTCCCAACATCAAAAAAACAAATACATTGGGAAGGCAATTTGCTCTTCTATACCTTTAAAAAAACACTAGTAACTTTAAGTAAATTTAATGTTTTTAAAGTTATTTGGTTAGCATTATAGAAAAAGACTTTTTAAAATCTTTTGAAATATGGTGTTTTGAGGAACACATGGTCTATAGTCTTTCACTAGTTTCTATCAAATCCTAAGTAAACTCTTTTAAACAAATGAGACCAATAGTCTCAGTCACAAACACTGAAAAGCTTACCTGTAAAAACCTGCTGTGAGGGGAAATTAACTAGGATCCTGTATTTCTAATCGATTTTGGTCACAGCAGGTTCTACAAAGACAATCCTCTTATGCAGGAATGTGACACTACTCTTAATTCTCCAAGTCCCATCCATAAAATTAAAAGAAAATAACTGGAGCTACTCAATAGAAAAAGGAAATCTTCCTTTAATTCCCCTCCCTCCTTAACTCTAAGGTAAGTTTTGGCTATAAGATTAATCTAGGTTACAAAAAATACCCAAAGAAACTTGGTTGATATTAAAACAAGGGGGGGAAAACATTTTTTTTTTTGGTTAATCATTTTTTAAAATGAAGGACCAAGTCAGGATGTGTAGCTCCTTTTTTTTAAAAAAACGAAAGCATCTTCAAAATTGGAGAATTAATTTTTAAATTATTTCAATGATACTGGAGTGACACATTACAGTACTTCATTTTTGGTTAAAGAGTAAATAGTAGCCAAACTTTAAGTGATAGGAGGTACTATGTTATTCACTTTCCGTAAATCAGGTGATGGTAAATTAATGCTATTAGGATTATATAATCTTTTTGATGATGAATGTAATGGGACCATTACCAGGATCGAAGCTTCCAACTCCTTTTGCCTAAGACTTTTAAAAAAATACTTGAAAACCAGTGTTCACTTTTTTCTATTTTCACTTGACATATTTTCTTTGAATTAGTTTCCCATTTTTAATCTTCAATACTAATTTCTGTCCTGAAAATTTGAAGTGTCTGGCACTCAGTGGGTACTTAATAAATATTTGATGAATAGTCACAGTCTCAGTCTGGCCTCGCTGAATCAGAACTTGGTGTTAATGAGGTCAAGGTTGTCCCTTTTGGGTCAATCGCCAGAGAGAGGACAGGAAGGGTTTAATCAATTTAATTCAACATTTATTAACACTACATTATTTACAAAGAACTGTACAGGGCACCTAAATATTCATCTCTTGAAAAAGTTATACTGTAAACAGACATCAATAAAAGCCATTAGTCAAAAGCAGCACAGCAGAGATGACTTAGTAAAAAGCCATCATCATCACTAGAAAAAAAAACAAATCACAGAATTTCAGAGTTGAAAGGCAGCCCCACTGTCTCAACTATCACATCTTAATTTACAACCTCGCTGTCAAAAAACATAGAAATAAACTGATTTCTTTAACATTTTTTCCCTTTAGCAGCTTTTCACCTGCTTGACAATAAATGAAAATTAAAAGTTCTGAAGTTTAACAAATACTAAATATACTTCAAAATTCTCTCTTAAATGTTCACTGAAATTAAACATTAAGAAAATTTCACATTACTTTCAAGTTAAAATTCTGATCAAGCTTTAGAAAAATTTGCATTAAGTTTTTCGGAAAAGATATATTTTCATTGGAAAAAAAAATCTTATGTTAAAAACTAAAACATTTTGTAGTCTTTTAAATTTTAATAAAACAATTTAACTGAACAATTGTAAGTTTCTGGTCAAGCATAAAATTATTCCACTATAAAGGAGTCATCAACTTCCACTACAATTAAAATGATAAAATGTGTGCCTAATGTGCCGTTTAAGATCTTCCCAAGATTCTACTTAATTTCAAATAGAAAAGTTTGAAATTGGAAAATTGACTTTCAAATCAGTCAGTAAACCATTTAAAGTTTTTAAACTCAATGATTTAAAAAGATTTTTAAAAAAAGATTTATTATGCAACAAAAAGGACTTCTTAAAGCTTTGGACCAAGTTTACCATTTACTAACAAACAGAAAACTTAAGAAGCACAGCTTTAACCAAAGGAGAAATTCCAATTTGATTAGTCTAAACAGTTTTGCATATTTTCCCAAGGCAGTTCAGTTATTCCAGGGAAAGGTGACAGTTAACCTAAAGGCTCAAAGTCTTACCCGGAGGTGCTTCCTGCTTGGCAAGGGTTCTGTGCTAATGATCTTCACAATTACTCCACTTACAAACTGGGGTCCCATTGTGTTAACCTTCTCAGGGGGCTGACAGTCTTCACTGTTTGCTGTTAATTTGAAAAGGAAAAATACAAAAAAAATTTCACAGGTAACAGGTCTAACAAAGAAAAAATGTAACATAAAATGATCAGAACAAAACGAGGATTTCTTTTGTTGGTTGTAATAATTATTAAATTTATCAGTATTTCTTAAAGAACTTTGCTACAGAATTTCATAATCCCTAAAGTCACGATAACCTATTTTTGGGTCAGCTACAGTGAAAAAAACACCAAGTGTTTTATTTCAAGATTGGAAAAGAGAAGCTTTTAACTCTCAGGTATGACACATTCAGATTTTTAAAAATTACCTAAAAGTCATTTAATGATAATGCTTCTAAAAAAATCAAACTAAAGATGAGTATTTTAAAGAGGTAGTCATATGCACTCTCATTACTGCAAAGATTAAAAACTCATTTCATTCATCTGCATGAAGTTATTTGGAACAGAAAATGTTATCTAAAGGATCCCCAAATGGTAGGATTCACTAAGAGCTTTGTTACAACATGCTATTTTCTTACTTAGGAAAGAATTACAACCAAAATTATAGTTTTTCTTTGGAAGGTATTCCAAAAGAGACCCAAGTATTCTCAAATCCTCTGGTACAGTGGCTCGATTGAGTTACAGAAAGGTGATGTTAACTGTGCACACGAAGGTACAGAGCACTGAGAACATGAAGTTCACTGAGTATTGAGTATATGAGCCCCAAAATGTGCTGATTAATATTAGGAGGATGATGATTTTGTCCAAACAAGAAATGATAAACTGGATTAGTGAGATAAAATTCTCACTCACTACATACAATGAACTTGAAATTGAAAACTGAAAAATGGAGGTAGGGTTAAGGAGAGTGAAACTAAAAGACAGTAAAGTATCACTGTTTGAAGGGTTAAGTTTACAATCAACAAAAATTTTAGAAAAAAAAGCCTGCAAATAAACAGGACTTGATTTCTAAATAGCATTCCAAAATAAAATGTTCAGACCCAATGATTTACCGAGAACCAGTCTCTACTTATTAAATACCTAAAAAATCTATTTCCCTGACCAACATTTATAAATTAAATGGGTTAAAGAAAATTATATTAGCCATAATGTTTTCATTTGAGGAATATTTACAAATAAGATAACATTTAAATAAAAAGGATATGTAAATTATAAACACCATCACATTGTCTTTACCATGTCCATTTTTTATTCCAGGGTTTGTGTCCGTTTGCTCTAAATTCTCAGACTTTATTTGGGATATAGTTTTTTTTAAAGAAGCCATGCTGGCTTTCTGCAGAGCCAAATACTCTTTTTTCAATTCTATCCATTCACTCCTATAAAGGAAGAAAAATGAATGAAATACTGTTGTCAACTAATGGCAAAAGAACAAGCATATTCTTAAATGATCTCTGCAGTCTGGAGCAAACCTAGCAAACAAGTAAACAACAGTACCTCAACAAAATAACTATAAAAGATGCAGTATTTTTAGTTCTCCAGGGACATTCTTAGGAACGTTTCTTAAATATGAATTTTTGGAAATAAGTTCTGGGATTAATTCATTCATTAAAGAAATATTTTTTTCTAGAAAAACAACAGATTAAAGTTTTCAAAGTTTTGTTTTTGGGTTTCCCTCCCCCCAAATTTACGTGATAGCATTCCTTAGTATTCACTAGCATCAAAAGGAATTTCTAAAAAGAAAAAACACCCAATGGAAACAATTTATATATTTACATACATTTAACATGTAGATGTTTCTGCAAACAGTTCCAGTTTTGCTAGATAGAAACACAATGACTATTGGGTCACTCTGAGAACACTCATTGTTACCCTAATCTGGGCCATCAAACAAATAGATAGGAGATTTTTAAAAGAGGAGGATATCTTGTGGTAATGGTTTTAGCAGTTAACATTGACAACTGTATACTTCAAAAAAAAAAAAAAAAGCATCCAGATCCACCTAGGATCATAATACATTCCCAGAGAGCAGATACATTAAAATAACAAAAGACTCATGTAATGATTCTTTGAGATAAAAAGGCAAAAGGAACTCCGGAGTTAAGAATGGTATAAATAGAGAAGGAGGGGGAGCCAGAGTCTCTGACACACGCCGGAGAGGAAGAGAAAGCCAAGGGATGTAAGCCAGAAAGGTAAAGAAAATGTACTTCTCTGAAGGTATGGAAGATCCACTAAACCGTCCACCCAGCCAATCTACAATGCCTGCTAAAGAAGAACTTATTTATGGGACCCCTTCTACTTTAACATGGAGGTACTTTCTGTGATTAAAAATAAGTAAGTGCTTCCATGTTTTGGTAGGAGTGAATCCTGTTCTCATTCACTGAACTCTGAATGGTTTGATTCTCTGAATTGTTTTAATGCTGTACCTTCAGTATGTCAACTTTTTGGCAAGGAATCCTCTCTGCTTTAACATGGGGGTACCTGCTACGTAATAAAAAAGTAAGTGCTTCCATGTTTCAGTGGAGGGGATTTCAAATTGGCACATTTTGAGCTATTGCTGACAGTGTATAATTTCTATAATCTGAAATTAGAAAGTCAAAAGTTTTCTCACTTTTACAGGATAAGGTGTTAGAGAAGAATTGGTACTGGGCTTCCAAAACTACCTTTCAAGACTCCCCACTACTTAAACGTGGATTTACTTGCTTTGTTTATAAAAAAGTAAGTGCTTCCATGTTTTAGTGATGGTGAGTCTTACTTTTCCTATTATATAATTTAAATGTATATTTGAAAGATTTTTCTGACTTATTTGTGTAAATAATTAAGTGCTTCTGTGTTTGAGTTGTGGTGAATTGTAACGGCTTATAAAGGAACTGTTAAATTTTGTTGAATTTTTTTCCCACCTGGGCTACAAAATTACTTTGGCTACAGGCCACTACTGTTGCTAACATGCAACTCTGTTATATGTAAACGGGAATTGCACTTTAGCAATGGTGATGGCCTGGAAGACATTAAGTTGTTTTCCCCAAATTAAGACTTCATTTCAATCCAAATGAAAATATTTTTTACTTATGTCCATACGGATATATGTGTGCAGCTTAATAAAACAGTCCAGAACTAAAACGAATTAAGTTATTTAGTTAAGTAACATACTTGGATAATACTCTTAATGGTATGACCTCCTCTCCCATTTTGTGTCTTTCTTTATGCTTTTTCTTATGCTTTCTTTTTGATTTTAAAAGGGATCCATCCTTCATATCAACAGCATCTTTCTCCTCTTCAGTAGAAACTTCTAGGTCTAAAAGAGAAGATGTGATTACAATTTTTAACTCCACCTTTTACCCTGTAACATAGTAAAAATGATCTATTCTACCTTTACAATCCTTTGGCATTTCAACTTTTGGATGCTCATCTTTAACACTTTCTTCTTTAACAGAACTCTTCTTGACTTTTGAAGTTGGTATTAATGCATCTGCATCCCCGGAACTATTTCTCTTCCTCTTCCCTCCTCTGATTTCTTCAGGTAAACCCAACACATCAGATCTTTCCTTTTTCTTCTTCTCCTTCTTACAAGGTGGCCTTGGGATATCTGAACTACCCACTTCAGAGCCCTCAGATGTTGTCCTGTGTCTTTTAAGCTTGTTTAAATGCTCTAAATGCTCATCTGGGGTGTCTGTATTTGTTTCCTTTGTCTCCACTGCTGCCTGAGCACCTTCCTTTTTTATTCGTGATTTCTTTTTCTTTTTTTTCTTCTTTTCCTCTGCATACAAATCACATCATTAAATGTCTGCCATGTTTCCACTTTAAATTCAAAACCAAATATAAAAATTGAGACCTACCAGCAGCTCTACAGATACTAGTATTAAGGGCAGGTATAGGTTTATTTTTCACTGTTTTTGGAAACATTCCAGGTTTTCTTGGTGCTTCTTCTGGTGGATTATTTAAAAACTTAAAAAATAAGAAATTAGTCAAGTTAATATTTCATTTGGTTCAACTGTCTTAACTTCTAAAATGACTACTATACTTCTGCTCCAACCCCTCTCTTCCTGTCCTCAGTGTGTTGGGGTGGGGGGTAGTTCACCTCTGTATCGACACCTACCTCAATAGCTTTGTCAGCTTGTTCTTTTGTTTCAAATTCTACAAATGCAAATCCTTTTGGGTCTCCAGTAGACTTGTAATGTGGGATGCTGATATAAACTACATTCCCACATTTTCCAAATACTCTCTCAATCCAACTGTGATTGACATTTTTGGGAAGCAATTCCTAAAAAAATGTTTCAAAAAATCTGCATCAATTCTTTATAGATGGCAGGGGAGAAACCAATCCCTGCACTTACTTTCTCCACCCCAGCTCTTAAGACCTGTTTGTAGTGAGATAGCCTGGGGGGTGGGGGTGGAATAAGGGTGGGAAGAAGAAGTAAAGAGAATACCAACAAGATCTGTTGCACAACTAAGTCAAGGGTCTCATCTATTAAATTCTCAAAAATACCAAAGACCCAATAAGTGACCCCCTCATCTTCATTCACATAACCTCAGAATTGTATATAAATATTACCACATATACAGTCCGGTCATCAACATCTTTTGGCTTCTCACCCAGTGGCTGGCGCCTCCTTACTCTTGTACCTTCCAAATCCAACTTCGGGAGAAGGAAGAAAAACCTTTGTTAAAACTATTCATGTATAGAGAGGGCTGTGGAAATTTTGGCTGCTTACTAGGAAGTTAAATGTACTGACCTCTACAACTGATGAACTTTTCAAGGCTCTGGCTATTAGTTTTCCATCAGTTGTCAATTTCTTCATTTTGTTAAATGATACAAGAAGTGATATATCAACATCTAAAAGGGTAAAAATTCATAAAAATGAAGCTACTATTGCACCTAAGTGTAGGAGGAAATATTCATTTTGTTCCACTTCAATTTCTACATAAAGTCATGTTTGCTTAATTTAAGCTGAATTTAAGTCTCCAATGGCCACACAATGTTACCTATGTACAAAGCTTAAATTGCTTCCCTATACATTGTTTCTCTGCAAATAAAGGATCCAAGGTCATCAAGTTAATGTGCCTATTTTTTTTTTTTTGAAAAGCAGTGGAATCTACATATCACTCAAATTCAGAGATGGCACTCATGTAAGCCAAATTACTTAAACCCCCCCCACAAAAAGTCTAAAGGGGTCGAGGAAAAGGATCATTCACCTAGCCTGTCTCAAATACCAAAAGTAACTTCTGGTTAGCTGTGACTAGGAGGCCTTGGGCAAGTTAGTTATCTACTTTGATTCCTATCTAAAGACCTCAGTCTATCTAACCCTATCTTTGTCCTTCAGGTGGCACCATCACATCTTATCTATATGTTGAGAAAGGTTTATTCAAGCATTATCCATATGAAATTTACAGAAAACAATGTCCTTCCCCAGCCACTATTAAATATTTTAAAATTTTTAGTTTTTTTTTCCACAGCTTTACCATTCTGACAGATGTGAAGTTGTTTGAGAAGAAAGAAAAATGAAATAGGTGGAAGAAAATGCCAACACATAAGTATCTAAAACTTTAAACAGATTGTAGTATCTGAATATAATTTTTGCACTATTTTGTTAAGTAAAGCCTTTAGTTTCACTTGGCAAATTATTAAAGGTTCAGTTATAAAAGGGAAACAATTCCAATAAGGAACAGTGGAAGCAGTTCATGGAACAATGTGAATATACAAAGAATTCTTTCAATATACATTTTTAAGAGACACAAAAGATGTCAAGCTAGTTAACAGGATACAAAAGCAGAACAGTTAACACATGAACATCAGGAATATTAACACTTGAGACTGCAATGAGGCTAGCCAGGAAAGGTAGACACCAAAAAAGCCTTGGGGCTTTGGATGTAAATTGGGGAAAAGAAGAAAGATCAAATAAGAAATAAAGTGGATGAAATGGATGCTAGATAACAAAGTCATCAATCATAAATTCAAGTTCTGAATCACTAAAGTGTCAATTCAAATAAACACTAAAGCTTCTATTAGGCTAAGTAATGGGGATACAAAACAAAATTGAAAGTTCCTGTCTTCACAGATACATTAAGTAAAAACAAGATTACTTGAAGATGCACATTGCGTATATGCTTGTTTGACTTTAAATATTGTGAAAACCCAGACACTGAGGAAATCAGAAGCTGCAACAGACCTGTCTGCTGGCCTACTTTTGACAGGATTATCAGTTTAATATATTAGGTGAATATTGTGAAAAATTTTTCCATTAGAAATTAATTATTTTTAAGAGAACAAATGACACAATAAATTGAGTGTCACCAGCTTGTGGGTTACAAGATACATTTACAAAAACTTTTGGCATTTTGTATTACCAATAAAAGTATAAAAATAAAATAATAGACAAATGTAAGCATAAAGTTGAAAGGACAGAAATAAAGATTTAAATTGGAGAGAAATTTAGTGTTTGTGACTGGTTCAATAAAGCAGATCAATATGGCAAATAAGGCTTTCTAAATGAGCTTACAGATTCAGTGCAATATCAGTAAAAAAATGTCAATGGATTCCTTCGTAGGAATGAATCAAGTCATATAAAAGATTATTGTGTGGACTTGACCTCAAAACACTTGTGAGGCTCAGTTCTTCTCAAAGCTACCAGCTATAAGAAGAAAAGAAGCTGTAAAACTCAATGGTTGACACTCCAGATACGGCACCAAAAACGCTAGATTCGTTTTTGATAAACTTGTAGCTAATAAATTAGGGCAAATGTTTTATTAACAAATATTGTTGGGAAAATGGCTAGTGAAAATTTCTCATAACATACTTCAATAGATCTCATAACATACTTCAACAGAGCTAAGAAATCTTGCAAGCTAAGCTCCTTTAGAGCAAGGCTGTATCCTTAGGGTTTAGTATATACTAAGTATTTAATAAATACTGAATAACTGATTGACCTCACTAACACAGATTAACTGAACTGGTCACAACTAGTCCATTCCTTCTAGGCCCTAGAGAAATTTGTGAAAGTCCTCCCACAAATCCTCAAAGCTCTCAATGTGCTGGAGACCTTCCTTTTGACCTGAACTTCTATGGATACTGAAGGATGGAGCACACACCAAATACCCCTAAATCTCTTCATGATGCTCACCTCCTTGTCCTATTTCTTATCTTGATGCCCTTTGCTTTTTTTTTGCTTACAATTTTTCTTTGACTATGTGTAGCCCATTTATACACATCATGTACCTTCCAATGCAACCTTAATTCCTTCCTTCTGTGGTACAGTAATATTCTATTTCATTAACATGACACAATGGGTTTGGCCATTCACTCAAATGATGGATAGCTACACTGTTTATTGTTCTTGGTTAGGAACAAAAAGTGCTCCTATAAACACTTTTGTATAAAGGGATTCTTTCCAAACTCTGAATTCTTTGGGGTATATAACTAGCAATATATGTTTATTTGAATGATTTTGGGGCTGTTTTCCCAAAGTGCTTTCTAAGACAATTGGACCAATTTCTAGTTTGTTCCACTTGGTGTGCCTTTCTTCCCACAGCACTTCCAATATTTACAATTTTCTCTTTTTGTCATCTTTGGCAATGTGATGGTAGTGAAGTAGAAACTCAGGGTTTTTAAAATTATAAATAACTGTTAAATTAATGTCCTTGGCTACCATTTCTCTCTAACTGCCAATGTCTTCTGACTAATAAGGTAGTTTTTAAGTAATTTTGATCACCCTTATTTGTGAGGATTAATTTCCATCTGTTCAATTTCCTATACAATGGCAGCAGGAAGGAAATAAAGCATTAAGTGCCTACTATGTGCCAGGCACTGCGCTAAGAGTTTTACAAATAATTTCATTTGATACTAGTCTATTCTTTTATTCATTTGCTGTTTTACAGCATGAATAGCCTGTTTCAACAGGTCAAAACTGGGGTTCGCCTAAGTGAATTCTTTTCAATTGTTTCTACACATTTTTATTTCTATTTTTAATGACATTAATTTTTCAGTTTTCTAAAAATTCAGTAATCTAACTATATACAAACAGCTGATTCACAAATGACTCTCACATGACCAGTTCTTTCCTGTGAAATACAACTGATTTCATTTTTTGTGTCTTTATCTGGTCCTGGTTATAACTAGTTATCACTCAAATCTTTTCTTAAGGAAAATGTTCATGATATATAGGCATGAGAAACTTAATAGTCTACAAACCACTGCCTTTTGTTTCTTGTGTCTGTACCATATTTTCCACTATTTTTTGGCCAACTTCTGCATTTCCACTTTTATTTAATTCACTGAATATTAAACACTTATTTATTTTGCCGGGTGTAAATGAGTTCTTACCAGAATTTCTTTACTTCCTTATCCTTTCAAATAATAGTTGGTGGTAAAGATAAAATAATCATCTTCCTAGTTTTTTTATTAAATTTTTGGACAGTGTTTTGAGCAATATGAAATGAAATGAACAAGAGTTCTATTAAGCTTTTGTTCCCTTTCTCATGCATAAAATCAACTCTATCAATTCCTTTATTTTCCTTTCCAAGATGAACCTGTGAGCCATATTTATGTTTACTTGCAACTATCTTTTTTCTTTAGGTTTAACTGATTTAAAAAAAAAGGTTTTATTGATGCCTTTTAGTTTTTATGCCAGTCATATTTCCTCCACTGAATCTTTCCTTCAATCAGTCCCAAACAATTTTAAGTGCCTGTTATTTTCCAGGAAGTATGCTTGGTGCTATGAACAAATAAATGAAGAAAAGAAAGTCCTCGCATCCAAGAAGTTTAGTCTATTAGGGTAGCCACATACATATTATAAACATATATTTAAGTACAGATAAAAACATATACAAAATAGATAAAAGGTAACTTTTAGGCGGAATAATTAAAGAAAATTTAAGCAAAACCAACTGAAAGAATACTTGAGTCTGACTGCTTAGGGGGCATTCCAAATTAGTCCACTGTAAGACGGTGGCAAGTATTTTTCAATATTTGTCCTCCAGGACAAGTATGGTCACTGAGATTAATCTGAGATCAGCTGTCTTACCGGACTGTTTTTATAGCTCTGTATAACATATATTACATATGTTGTACATTGTTAAGGTTCTTTTCATTTTGTTCATCAATTCATGTAAGTTTTCCTATGTTTCTCTGAATGATTTTTATCTGTATGTTCTCAAAATAATTATATTCCATTATATTCATATGGAGCAGTTAGGTGGCGATAGAGCACCAAGCCTGGAGTCAGGAACACTTAGGTTCAAATATGGTCTCAGACACTTGCTAAGCGTGTGACCCTGGGCACTCAACCCAATTTGCCTCAGTTTCCCATCTCTAAAATGGGTTAGAGAAGGAAATAGCAAGCCATCCCAATATCTCTGCCAAGAAAACCTCAAATGGAGTCACCAAGATTTGGTCATGACTGAAACAAACTGAACAACAAAATATTCATATGCTGCAATTTGTTTTTTTAGCCTTTCCCCAATTACTGGGCATCCAACATTGTTTTCAGGTTTTTGTTTCTTTTGCTACCACAATAACTGTGTGTGTGTGTGTTTAATCTTTCTTTCCTTGACCTGACTGGGGTATACATTCAAGAGTTGCATTACCAAGTCACATGTATGAACAGTTCAGTGATCAATTCACAGCTCTCCTTTTGGTCTACTTTATAGTAAAAATACAACAATATGCTTACTCATTGGCCAGTGATCTTGCAAAACAGTATGATCAAAGTAGAAAAAAAACTACACAGAAAAATTTGAGAGAAATATACAGACAAAAATACAGCATCTACAATTTATAAGAAAGCAATACTCAATGAAGAACACAACAAAGTTCCCATTAGATAAATGCCCAAAGGTTAGGTAAGATTTACAAATGAGAATAAAAATACTTTAAAGAACAACAGCCCCAGAGAACTGTAAATTAATATTACTCTGATGTCACATATTGGCAAAAACAGCTGAAAAAGAAAAGACTCCATCTTACTTGTACTGTGCAGAAACCTGTACAGGTTTTCACTGCTGGCGCAATTGCAAATGGGGAGAATGTATTTTGAAAGGCAATCTGGCCGCAAATAAGAGTTACAAAAATAAACATACCTTGGAACCCAATAATTTCACTAAGAATGTTATTTGCCTTTATTCAAAGCTAACTACATTATAAAGTATTTAAAAAGATTTATTCTGTATAAATTTGTAGAAATTGCACTGAATTTGTGGATTAACACTTATAGGTAAGTTACTAATTACAAAGCTACTGCACACATGGTTAATACATATAATGTATAAGAAGAAACTTACATCCATCTCGAGACTTCTCTATCTGCTCTCGAAGAAATCTGTCCTTGTGAAGATTGGCATCCCCAAACCAGAAATCCACTTGCTTAGCGATGTCTGAAAGCACCTGTTTAACTCTTGACCGCTTCTTTTTTTCTCCCTCTTTTTTCTGTTCGGTGCTTTCCTCTTCCATTGATTTGTCTTGGTTGCCAGTTTCTGTTTCCATTACTGTAAAGTTCAGAAATTGAATTTTAAAAAGCATTTAAATTCCTTTTCATATTAGCTATAATTTTTAAAGTAAAAAAGTTCAGGTATTTTTAGCTTTCTAAGGATTATTTCTTTGAAGATTTTCTTTTTAATGAGCAATCTAAAAATCACTATTCCATAAGAATATTTTTAATGATCTCCAAATATTTTCCACTCACAATCTTAAGGAAAGGTCATTGACTTGCATTTATTTTCAAAAAACATTTATCGTACCATAAATAATCTGTGTGCAGGCAACTGAGAGAGAAGAGAGAAGAGGGTCTGGACCCTTTATTTCATCACTGTGGAGGAATTACCAGTTTGTGAATTCCCCCTAGTGATACAGATCTACAATTTTTATGTAACTAATGTTTCTTTACTATAAAACTGTCTTGAGCTTCTGATGTTTAAATCTTAACCTTTTTTTTGTTTATTTGCTTTTAATTTGTGGAATTGGATCTTCTAACAGTTCATTTTCTACTTCATTACACTGATATCACAGGACTACATACAGTTAAGGTGTGACTAGGTTTCGTTGGATTCTCACAAGTATTTCAACACAGGCAAATCTTCCACAAACAAGCTTGCAATGGTGCCCTTTTCTACTCATAGAACTCAACACATGATTGAAAGTTCAACTTAAATGTAAGAACTAAGGTATGAACAAAGAAACAACTTCGCCTGAAAAACTTAAACTTACTTTCCTAATGTATTCAAAAACCTTTCAAGGTTCACTGCTCTAGAAATAAAAGAAGTGTTAAACCCAACACTAGCATTCAAGAACCTGCACAATCTGACTCCAATCTACCCTTCTAGTCTTAGCTCCTTCAGAATCTTCGTCTCCCATTCTCATGCCCCGCCATCTATTTATCTGCTCGTGTGTATAACCAATTCCCCCTACCCATCTCTAAATCTGAAGTCCCAACTCAGATGACACCTCCAATGACCTTTCCTTTCACAAATGATCTTTTCCCAAACTCTTCTTTAGTCCTATCACAATTCAATGACCTGCTCATCTACCAATTAGAAGAAGTTCCTTGAGGAACTTGAGGCTCTATTTTTTTCAACCTTTGTATTCCCAAAGCACACAGAAGATGCTTAATAAATATTTTTGCTGAACTGAATCAGTTTCTACTCAGAGATTATTAATCTTATTAATCAGTTTACATGACTGATCCTTTGGTACTGGACTTCTTTCCATGTTGTGTCCTCTTTCTGCCTAAAATCCAGCCTTTGGAGAGCTAAGTTGGGAAGGAGAGCCTTTCATCTGGCTGTATGTCTCCCATGTCACACCGCACTTGGCTCTGCTACTGGGTAGAGAGCACATTCTCATACCTGATCGTAACCTTCTCCTCCATAGGACTCTGAACTCCTAGAGATCATCATCCAAACCTCATCCTCCACCCTCCACTACCCAACTTCTCATTCCCATCTCTTTTAATCTTTCCACCCCAAAGTTATAACTTAATTCTACCCAAGCCTTTCCTCTGGAATACCTATTCGAAAGGAACAAACTCCCCTTCATCTTAAACTTTTCCTTTCCCACTCCTTCCATCTACTAGCTCTTATTTAAGCCTGGCCACTCCAACCTCCACACCCTCTACCCAACCACGGCCTCCAAGTCACCCTTTCCAGTACTGGCTGCACCTTCACTCATTTCCTTCAGCTTGAGGTGGGGCTGCTGGAAATACTCCTTGCTCTCCATTGTCATTTCCAGGTTCTCCCTCTTCCTCCATCACTCAGGAACTTCTCTTCCTTTGAGACTCATGCCATGTATATCTACTACTCTAGCAAAATACTGTTATCTATATATTTCCAAGTCATTTCCCTTCTTTCCATAATGAATTTGGTACCTGGCTTGTAATTTTTCCTTTCTCCTCAACTCCTGCCCTCATACTAGAGGACTTTAACGTATCTATTAACTCCTTCAAATACCTTAACCATTAGTTCTTCAACCTAGTCACTACCCATAAGATACTGCTCTAGCCCACCTCAGTTACACAGAAAGATGGTCAGTCTTACCTTTGATCTTGCCATCACCCACAAAAATACCACATCTATGTTCAAGTCCCAAATCCCCTTTTATCCAAGTATAACTAATTGATTTTTCACCTCTCCGTTTGCCTTCTCTTACACAACTCTACTGGCTACACTATTACCCCTAATCCCTTGACCCCTCAATTCTCTCCCAGGCCACCTCTCCTGTACTAGCCTCTCTCCCTTCTTCTCCCCATCTTGACTCCTTAGTGCATCAATTCAACTCTACACTGTCGTCCTCTCTCAAATCCTTAGCCCTCTTATTTTGCTGTCCCAGTCAAGTCTCAGCCTTGGATCATTCCTACCATTTACTGCCTTCACTTCTACATGTGTACTTCTGAATGTAGATGGATAAAATCATTCAACCATTCTGACTGGATCCACTAAAATTTTATTACATCACTTCAATTAGGCCCTCATAGCTGCTAGGCAATTCCACGACACCTCGCTTATCAACTTAATACAAGTACATCTTGTTTTACTGTACTTCGCTTTATTGTATTTCAAGATATTGCCTTTTTTTAAAAACTAAATTGGAGGTTAGCGACAGCCTTGCACTGAGCAAGTCTATCAGCACCATTTTTCTAACAGCATGTGACCACATCATGTCTGTGTGTTACATTTTGGTAATTCTCGCAACATTTCAAACCTTCTCATTATTGTAACTATTATATTTGTTATTGTGACATGTGATTACTGATCTTCTTTGTTACTACTGTAATTGTTTTGAGGCACCATGACGTGTGCCTATAGCAGATGGTAAACTTAACCGATAAATGTGTTCTGAAGTTCTACCAACTGGTTATTCCCATCTCTTCCCTTTCCTCAGGCCTCCCTATTCCCTGAGACATAACAATATATAAACTTAGTTGAAAAAGGAGCAGTAGGGTTTGAGAAGATTGACTTCACCTTTGAAAAAAAATCTATTGTGGGTAAAATGCAGTCAAAAAGCCTCATAATGCTACAGAAAAATCTTTTGTGAAAGAGTCAATCAATACAGCAAACTTCACTGCTGTCTAGATTTAAATTATACTCTTTCAACTATCTTTCATCTAAAAAAATTTTTAAGTTCCAAATGTTATCCTTCCCTTTCTCACCTCCCTCCTTCCCTGAGAGGGAGGAATTTGATATAGCTTATATATGTGCAGTCATGCAAAACATATTTCCATGTTGGTTATGTTGTGAAAGAAAATAAAGCCAAAAAAATCAACAAAAAAAATAAAGCCAAAAAAGTATGCTTTAATCTGTATTCAGACTGCAACAGTTCTTTCTCCAGAGATGGACAGCATTTTTTGTCAGAAGTCCTTAGGAACCGTTTTGGATCATTGTGTTGCTCAGAATAGCTAAGTCATTCCCTTTGATCACTGTAAAACATTGCTTTTCGTGTGCATGAAGTTCTCGTTCCGCTCACTTCCTGTGCCATCAGTTCACGTAAATCTTTCCAGGTTTTTCTGAAATCATGCTGTCATTTCTTATGGCACAATAGTATTCTACTACAAGCATGCGCTGCAGCTTGCCCCCTCTGATGGGTATTCCTTTCAGTTTCCAATTCTTTGCCACAACTAAAAAAGCTGCTGTGAATATGTGTGTACATAGAGGTCCTTTTTCCGCAGCCACCCCCACCTTTAGCAATCACTACCCTGATTAGTCAGTAGCCTTCAACATTGAAGCAAAACCTTCCAGTATCAAGAAGATTAGAAGTCTCTGAAAGCTCAGATGATGGTTACCATTTTTAGCAATAAAGTATTTCTAAATGAAAGCATGAAAGGATACACACACACACACACACACACACACACACACACACACACAGTGGTCTATGTTTGTGAATGTGGTTAATAACTGAACAAATTCCACTATAGTCAATGTTTCATGAAATAATCTCTATGTAATTTGGAATTATTACATTTTTCCATCCCAAGTGTTGTATGTTTGTTATTAAGCATCTTAAAGCAAAATCATTTCAGTGATGTTAAACTTAGAATAGAAAAATTTTCTTAGCACAAGTCCCAGGTCTATCACATTGTGATGAATTTCTCATTGTTAACAATGTGAGATTATAGTAAGTATTTATTATCTAGGTCTAGGATATATGACCCTTGACAGCTGAACTCACCTGAAGCTCTGATTGTTAGAACTTGCAGTTCAAGATCTCATGAGATTGTTAACTGATATTATTCCTGAGTCTCACTACTGGTTCGATCTTTAAGGAATGCTATTTAACCAATGACGCATGGTGCTAGCAAACCTATGGGGTTTTACAGCTATGAACTGAAGGGGGTATTCTCATGGGAAAGGCTACGAGAAAGACTTATTTGCTATAAGCTGAGGTAGGATTCTCTGGACTTAATTTCAATAAATCTTCTTGTCTACTACAGTGGCTTTTAAGTGCTACGTGAGAAAATGGGCTTCTCATGGACCAGTCCATTTGAATCTCAGCACCCCACACATCTGATCTGTTGCTGACTTTTGGTGTTACTGTTTTTAAAATTCAGGCCAATACCCAAACCACTACAAGCAAAGGCACAAATATTTAAAACCTGTCACGTTATTAAAACACATTATTCAAAAATCACACTTTAACTAAATGGCATTTTTCTACCAGGGATGCAAATATAGCTCACTATTAAGGAAAACAATTAAAGAAATCAACAGTATTAAAAACAAAAACGTCCAAAACAACAAGGTTATCTCAACAGATTCAGAAAATGTCTCTGACAAAGTACAAACCTGTTATGCTCAAAAGCACTACAAAATACAGTCAAAGAGCCGTGGGGTCACACTCAACTTAGAAACTTGGCCACTAAGCTTTATGTCAGCAGCCAGGTGGCTCAGTGGAGGGGGCCTAGGGTTAGAAAACTTGAGTTCAAATCCAGTCTGAGACACTAAATAGCTGTGTGATTATGGGCAAGTCACCTAACCCTGTTGGCTTCAGTTTCCTCATCATTAAAATGAGGTGGATCAGTATTCTTTGCCAGGAAAACCCCTGACCGTGGTCTCAAAGGGTCAGACAAAACTGAACAACGATGATAACAAGCTTTATATCAGCATGTGTGATACCTCTTAATCTTAAAACAAAAAGTAATAACTATCTAAAGCTAAAAGCAAGTAATACATGCACTGGGGAAGCACCTGAAACTTTCCCAGTAAATACGGGAATATATCAAGAATACTCAACCTTCCCTGGTCATTATTTGATATGATTCTAAACATGCTATAATAGCAATTAAGAGAAAGAACTCAGAGACATAAAGAGGCAAAAAGGAGATAAAACTACTTCTCTCTACTGATTAGCTTGTCCGGTGACTTACCTAGAAAACCTTAAGTATTTAGCAAAGAAACTGAGACATTTAGTACACTTCAATAAAGTAGTAATCTACAAATTTACAATAATAACAAAATCCAAGAAACAATAATGGAAAAGGATGTCTCATTTAAATAACTACATCCATTATCTCATTTGATTTTCTGAGTGCTAAGTTCAACTATTACAATTTCTATTTGGTAGGTGAGGAAAGTTATGTGACTTTTCGAAAGTCATGCTGCTATTAAGTAGTAAACAGAGAAACGACAGGACAATCCTACGTGGTAAGCATAAAGACAGGTACTGACCCATTATGCTTTCATTAACTGTAAGAATATTTCTTAAAACATATATTTACATGGAAATACGTTTTGCATGATTGCACATGTATAACCTATATTGAATTGCTTAGTGTCTCAGGGAGAGAGGAGGCAGGAAGTGGGAGAGAGAACCTAGAAATCAAAATTTTAAAAAGCTAGTAAAAATTGTTTTTACATGTAATTGGGAAAAGGTATTATTTTAAAAAATCCATATACTGATGATGAAGTCTGCCTTCAACTTGGAAGAACAAGTTTAAGAAATCAAAAGGTACAGTAATCTATTTTTAAAATGAGGATATACGGATATGCTATCATTTTCTACAAAGGAATGTCACATTTCCTTTATATCACTGACAGCAGACTAATTGGCAGTACCACTTTCCCTTGCGGGATGGGCCCTCAAGTTCCTATTCTTTCAACTTCCAGTATATTCCAACATACGCACAGCTTAACAAAAGTGCTGTCTTTGACAACATATTAGTTATTTCCACTTAGGAAATTAATGACTCTTTAAAAAAAAATCTTGCTACACTGACCCTTATATCTCATCCACTAATCTATTTTATTGGAATTAGATGAATTTTTATTTATATTTTATTTACATTTTAATTTTTTTTATTATGGCTAAAACAAATTTACTTGGGGACTATCTCAGTAACATCTTTTTTCAACAACACAAACTGCTTTGGACCATTATACTTTTCAGAAAGAAGAAAAGTAAAAGAAACGGAATTTTAGTGATTTTTGTGTCTCACCAGTATACCAGGCAAAGCTTGCTTTATTCCTTCAAGGATCTGTAATTAACTGTATGGGTACATTAATGAACATCATGGCCTTTGTGCTCAGACCTTCCTGAGTAGCAAGGTATGAAAAATTCAACATTCTACAGTCAACCTGGAGATGAATCTCTCTGAATCTGAATAGACTATGTCTCAGATAAGAAAAGCATCCATCACCAAACTCATACTTAAAAGTTTTGTAGCTTGGGTCCCACCACTAACTGTTGGCAGCTCTGGCCAAGCTGGGGGGAGGGGGACCGGCAACAACAGCACAGAGACAGCCACAAGCCAATGGGGAGAGAGCAGAGCACCTGGGGGGTGGGGGTGGGGGCAGTAGTCTCCATCTCTCATTTTTTATAGAGAAGGCAAAACAACTGAGCCTGAGTTGTTCAATGCCTTAGCTGGGTAAGTAATAGACCCAAGATGAAGAAAAATAGCAGCTAGCATTTATATAATGCTATATTAACATATTCATACATATTAAGATATGTATGAAGCACTTTACAAATCAACAGCGCTCTGGGAGGTAGATGCTACTGTTACCTCCATTTTACATATGAGGAAACTGAGGCAAAGAGAAGTTGAGTGACTTGCCCAAGACCACATAGGTACTAAATGAAGTCACATTTGAACTGGATTAGTTGCCAGACCTGGATTTAGGAAGACTCATCTTCCTGAGTGCAGATCTCTTTTTTGCCTTTCTTTCCTTTTTTTTCCTGTAAAATTAGCAGGAGCAGGAAATGGCAAATCACTCCAGTATCTTGGCCAAGGAAACCCCAAATGGGCTCATGAGTCAGACATGACTGAAAGCAACCAGACTGAACAATTTCTTGCCCTGTGCTAAGTAATGGAGCTGGGAATAAAAATAGTGTTTAACACGAATCAAGCACTTTAAAATGTTATTTTAATCCTCGCACAACCACCCTGTCAGGCAGGTGCTATTATTATTTTTATTTTACAGAAGAGGAAACTGAGGTAAAAGGTACTTGAGTGACTTTCTGAAGGTCACAAGGCTAGTCACTGGTCTGAGGCCACATTTGAAATCAAGTCTTCCTGCCTCCAGACCTAGAGCTCTATCCAGCTGCCCCACAAGTCTCCTTCAATACTTTTACTACAACTTCATATCCGTTACATCAACATCAACTACATAGTCTATTCAAATTCTGAGAGATTCATCTCCAGGTTGACTGTAGAATGTTGAATTTTTCATACCTTGCTACTCAGGAAGGTCTGAGCACAAAGGCCATGATGTTCATTAATGTACCCATACAGTTAATTACAGATCCTTGAAGCAAATTTAATGGCAAATTAAACCACAGAATGCTAAGTGTCTGAAACACAGGTGTCATAAAATCCTGTGGACTGATTAAGGGGTAAATTAAAGGGAGGGAAGTCCAGTCACCTAGCATTTGGTATAAACTTTAAGATTTATATTGTGCTGAGCATCATGGTAAGCACTGGGAATGCAAAGAAAGGAAAGAAAAAGTTCTGTACTGTTACACACACACACACATTAAATATATACACATAGATACATGCATGCACATATGTATGCATGTATACACAAATATACACGTATACGCACATACGCAAGCACACACCATACATTCATATATACACCCACGCACATACATGCATATGCACATACACATACACGCACAAGTACATGTGCACGCCTATCTACCTACACATGCACACATACGCACACACATGTGTCCTGTTAAATACGGGACCAACTGGAGAGAAGCTGGGAGAAGGCAGTGAGGACACAGACCCAGCCAGGCTTCGGGTCCAAAGTGGGAGGGGCGTGGAGCCTCCAAGGCAGCCGGGGGCCAGGAGGAAGGCGGCCGGAGCAGGGGCCGAAAAACAGCTAAAGGGATTAACTGCACAGTACCTGGCACACAGTGGCGCTTAATAAACGCCTGCTGAGAGATTAGGTGGCAAATTAAACCCAGGGAATGCACAGCGCCCGGTCAAGGTCAGCGCTCACTAAATGTTTACTGACAGACTAGCGAGGTGGGCGGGTCTTCGGGGATCAGACACTCCCACCCCCTCCCCGGCGGACCGCGAGGGGGCGGGGACGCCGGAGCCCGTCTGCGCATGCGCCTTGACAAACGGCAGGAGGAGGGGGTCTGAGGCGAAGCGTAGGGGGGGGTAGAGGGGGGCAATAAGGAAGATGCGGGAAGTGAAGTCTACCGGAATAATAAGGCAGACAGGGGCCTGACCCTCGCGGGACATCCCGCGTGGGGCGTCTCCACCTCTCCACTTACTCAGTTCAGTCCCCCAGGCAACGGGTCCAGACGCGGCGAGTTTCCGAAACCGTCGCCTCCTCCCCGCTCTTCCCAGTTGCTGGGCCTCGCGCGTCACGCGCTCTGCGACCGGAGGTGGCGCCCCGC
>CM053774.1:85951922-86000776 GCA_028658325.1 Potorous gilbertii
TTGTATGTCTGTTGTGTGCATGTATCTTTGTGTGTATTGTTTGTGTCTTGTGTGCTCATGAGTAGCCGTGTGTGTTGTTTGTGTCTGTGTGTAGCTGTGAGTGTATTGTTTGTGTCTTGTATGTCTGTTGTGTGCATGTATCTTTGTGTGTATTGTTTGTGTCTTGTGTGCTCATGAGTAGCCGTGTGTGTTGTTTGTGTCTGTGTGTAGCTGTGAGTGTATTGTTTGTGTCTTGTATGTCTGTTGTGTGCATATATCTTTGTGTATTGTTTGTGTCTTGTGTGCTCATGAGTATCTCTGTGTTGTTTGTGTCTGTGTGTAGCTGTGAGTGTATTGTTTGTGTCTTGTGTGTGTTGTGTGCATATATCTTTGTGTATTGTTTGTGTCTTGTTTGCTCATGAGTATCTCTGTGTTGTTTGTGTCTGTGTAGCTGTGTTTGAGTGTATTGTTTGTCTTGTATGTCTGTTGTGTGCATATAGCTTTGTGTGTATTGTTTGTGTCTTGTGTGCTCATGAGTATCTCTGTGTTGTTCGTGTCTGTGTGTAGCTGTGAGTGTATTGTTTGTGTCTTGTATGTCTGTTGTGTGCATATATCTTTGTGTATTGTTTGTGTCTTGTGTGCTCATGAGTATCTGTGTGTATCGTTTGTGTCTGTGTGTAGCTGTGTTTGAGTGTATTGTTTGTGTCTTGTGTGTGTTGTGTGCACGTATCTGTGTGTATTGTTTGTGTCTGCGTGCAGCTGTGTTTGAGTGTATTGTATGTGTGTTGTGTGCACCGTTTGTACATATTGTTTGTGTCTGTATCTGGGTGTATTGTATATCAATGTTGTTGCGGGTGGGTTTATTGCAGAGTCTTGGGGCGGTGGGGTGTGAATTCTGTGAAGAAGTATTGGTCTTGGTGCTTGGCTATCTCCATTTGTCTGATTCTTTTTGACCCCATTTGGGATTTCTCTTAGCAGAGATGCTGGTGTCATTTGCCATTTCCTTCCACAGCTCATTTTATTCATGAGGAAATTGAGGCAAACAGGGTTAAGTGTCTTGTCCAGGGTCATACACTAGTGTCTCAGAAAGATGAGTCTTCCTGACTCCCAGCCCAGCGCTCTATCCACCTAGCTACCCTATAAGTGAGAAACAGAAGCTTTGCAAATTTTATAAGCACTATGTAAATAGCCACAAATTCAGATTGCTATAAATTGTGAGGCAATTAATCAAAAAACATTTATTAAACACCTACCAAATGCCTGGCACCATTCTAAGCCCTGGGGATATAAAAAGAGGCCAAAGATGGTCCCTACCCTCAAGCTTACAATTGAATGGCCCTGCCACTTGAAGGAAACCCGAGAGTTCGGAGGTAGAGAGTACAAGGGACCGGGGATAAGCCAATGAGAATCTCAGCTCTTCTGCTTATTATTTGTGTGATCACCATCCTGCTCCTCAGTTTTCTCATCTCTGTCGTAAGGGTATTTTAGACTCTATTGACTCCTGGGATCCCTCTCAACCCTACTTCTGTGCTTTGAGATCCTTAAGGGACTAAGGCAGAAGTCAATCCTGGAGGACTTAGAGAAACTAATGTATCTTCTTGATGATGTGGAGACAGGAACAATTTTAAGACTTCATCTGGGTCTGTGGTTCTTCAAGTGTGTTTGTTCTGTGGATTTAGGTTTGGGTAAACCCTGGGCAAGTCACTTAACCCGGCTTAGTTGGTGGAGTACTGGGCCTCGAGTCAGGAAGGCCTGAGTTCAAATTCGACCTCAGACATTTACTAGCTGTATGACACAGGGAAAGTCACTTAGCCTCTGTTTGCCTTGATCTGCCGGAGATGGAAATGGCAAACCACCCATGGATACCCTCAGTGGAGTCAGAAAGAGTCGGATGCAACTGAACAACAGCAAAAGATCCTTTAGAGAGGGGATTCACCTGTTTTGGGTCATGGTCCCCTTTGGGAGGTCAAGTGTGATAGAGCATCTCTCAGGAGAATGTTGGTTTTTTTTAACCTATGTTCAAATGGAAGGAAAAGATAAATTTCAGTTAGAGTTTAGTGAAAATAAAAATGTAATTTTCTTCCCTGGCAGAGCTAAAGGACCCCATGAAAATATGCCCTCGATCCCTATTGTCCTGGACCAGATGTTCTTAACTTTTTTATGTGTCATGGACTCCCTTGGCAGTATATCAAAACCTAAGGACCCCTTCTCAGAATATTGGGCTTGTATGCATAAAATCAAATCCATCGGATTACAAAAGAAACGAATTACATTGAAATACAGTTATTAACATAAAAAAAAGTTCACAGACCCAGGTTAAAAAACTATTGCTATAGGGCAGGATGCAAAAAAAAAAAATCCTACAAACTCAAACCCCTAAAACACACAGAACAGTTGTTGTTCAGTTGTGTCTGACTCTGAGACCCCATTTGGGTTTTTCTTGGCTAAGGTACCTGAGAGGTTTGCCAGTTTCTTTTCTAGCTCATTGTACAGAGAAGAAACTAAGGCAAATAGTCTAAAGTGACTTTGCCATCATCACACAGCTAGGAAATGTCCGAGGCCACATTAGAAAAATCCTCCTGACCCTATGCTTGGTGCTCTGTCCACTGCGCCACCTAGCGGATGTAGCAGCGATTTTACAAGAACTAGTAAATGGATGTCTGGTCTTTGTGAAGTACAGAGCCTTTGACAACATATTTGTAAATATATGTCAGAATGTAAACATCTTGTAAGTAGGAATTCTTTCCTTCTTTGTACTTGTATCCCCAATGCTCAATACATTGTTTAGCACATAGTAGTCATTGACTGATCAAACATGTCAATCAGCCAAATCAAGCATTAAATCAATTGAATTAGACAAATGTTGATTGATTGAAAATAAACCATGCAGCAAGAGAGAACTGGTCCATTTTCAATCTAATCTCCCTCTCCACTTTTAGAAAGCATTCTACTTAAATAATCACAAATAGATCTCTCCCCAAACAATCCTCAATCCAGAAAATTCTTCCTCAAGTTTAGAATTTTATTTAAATTCCTTATAGCTGACCTATGTTTGGAATCCGTTTTTACCTGTTTAGCCCTATAGACATAGATGTGAGGAAGTGAAGAAGACCTGCTCTGTTAGCAGAGATGGAACCCTGAGTCCTCAAAGCCTATGGAGGCTGGGAGTTCTGACAGGTTTCAAGTAAGGGCTCAGTAACAGATTATTTTTAGAGGACTAGCCTGTACTTAAAAAAGAAAAATTCATATGCATACATCAATGGGTTGGGCATTTGGTTTTAAGTTCTTTGGTTGTAACAATCCTTTAAATATTCCCATTTCTGAACCTTTGCTTTATGATAAAATAATCTTAGTTCTGTTAGCCTTTCTGCATAAAATCATAGAATTTTAGAATTTGAACTCCAATCCAAATTTCTCTTTAAAACATGTCCCAGAAATGAATTGACTGTTACAGGGAATAAGAGAAAAAAATACACTGTTTACTTTCTATATAGAATGTAGGAAATCCACAATTTATGATTTATGCCTCGCCCCAGAACACAGAAGCCTATTTAATCTGTCAATAAATGGTTGCTTTGCAAGAGTGTTTTCTGCTACAGTATTTACAGGTGTATGATTGCAGCTGCACATTGACAGACTGAAAATGGAAGCTTATATTCAAAATGCTAGGGAGCCACCTTGTGGTGATTCTGAGGCAATTCAGAAAAGGCTGATTTCTTGATTCCTGAAGCTGGTCTGCAACTCATGCCTAGGCTTGGAGATGTTCAGTTTTAAAACAAGTAAAGAAATTTATTTTCTGATACAAGTTTTGAATTGAATTTATTTCTTAGGTGACCATTTACAAAAAAAAGAAGTAACATTTAGTATTTTTAAGGTACCTGGGACAGGTTATAACTAAGTTTATACATTCCAAATTTAAGCTTTTATTTTTATTTCTCATCAGTGATGAACTCTGAATCCTGTCTGTTCCCAGGGCAAAATGACCAAGTGCTCTAACAGTTACTGAAAATTTGCTGGTTCCAGGTGTGGGGACCTTTGTGTCTTACATAAACAATGGCAAATCAAGAATTTATTGTAAGTATTTAATTCTTTGATTTGAGTATTTCAGTTATTTGATTCATGTATTTCACTAATATAAGTAGAGGATTATTGAAAACTGTCTATTTCTATGCTTTAATAAATAAGGTACTATATACTCATCAGAAGACGAAGAAATCAAAAGTGTGGCAAGATGGAATACTGAAGATCAATTGCTCAAGAAATAAAGTATGTTTGGGATAATTTATTAATGAGTCTAAAAGTTCAATTCTTAAATTCATATTCCAACATTAGGAAAATTACATCAGTTATGATGTATAGACTCCAAATTAGATTTAAAAATCCAAATATTACAGTGAGATTTAATCTCAATCTCAATCTCAATGAGTATTTGATTTAATATACATTAGAGTGGTAATAACTAATTCTTAATTGTACCTTTGAGTAAATTCATAAGATTTCCTACACATTACCTGTGGTAATTTTCAAGGAAAAAAAATACAGGACATTAATGTTTAACATTTTAAAAAAGTGAATTCATATAGGACATATACCATCTATTGCTTGTAGAATGATATACATATTCCTTAGGCTGGCTCCCACTGTACCTATGGGACTTTTAGCACCTACCTTTCTCTAACATACACTTTCAAATACTGATAGGACAGTTTCTTCACTGTCCACCAAATACTCCATACTTAATTCTTACCTCCTCTTCTTTCCCTGCACCCTGACTTTCCACTGTTTTTACTTTTTAAAACAGTATCACTTCCACAAGACTCACACCACCCCTAATACCATGTCAGTTTACTTCTTGCATGTTTTGAACTGATAAATAAATGGGTTTACTTCTTATCTTCCCAACTAGGTATTATTACAAGATCTTGTAAGGGCAATACCTATATCTTTATATCTCCCTTATAGTGCTTAGTATAGTGCTAGAATAAATGAGCAATTAATTCTACCACAAGTAAATGAATGAATATAAACTATTCAATGTGATAGGTGGCATTTGAAATATGACAAAGCCAAATAATACACTGCTAATAGTTGTTCATTTGTTTTAGAACATATTTTAAAGAATTTTAAATGTTTTCATGTTAACTTGATTTTTTAAATGTTATTTTTATTTTAACGTAGGCAACTTTATATGATGACAAAGGACAGTGCTTGGAGAGTTTATTTCTTAAACAGTCTGAGGTATTTTAATATTTTTCCTTAATTTTTAAAATCACTTCTGAAATCACTTTGGAATAACCTTTTTATGAAAATAGTTAATAAAAAGTACATTCTTTTTAATGTTTTTATTGTAAACTTGAGCCATTAACTGGAAAATGATAGCCAAAATAAGGAATAAAATCTGATATAAAACTTAAGCGTATAACAGGATTGAACCAAATGACAGTAAGCAAGCAAAAATGATTTTGTTCTCTATTTCTTTTCAGAGGTATCTAAATATTTGTGTGTTTTCTTTCTTTCTTTTCTTTAGATAATTCTTACTGTGAATACAGTTCTGATTCTTGTGATTTTTCTTTGCCTCCCTTGGTATAGGCCTTTCCATGTTTCTTAGTATTCTCTATATTTACCTTTTTTGGTAGCACCACAATATTTCTTGCTTTAAACTCTGCTTATTTTTTCTGTCAGTGCTATAAGGTGGTTATAGAATCGTAAATTTAGAATTAGAAGGGGCCTTAGCGTTCATCTATTCTTATCCCCTCATTTTACAAATGGGGAAACTGAGGACCAGAGAGATTAAAGTGGTTTGTCCAAGGTTATGCAGGTAGCAGTGCCTTCATTTTCTCTCCTCCCATTATCTTCTTAACGCCTTACAGCCTGGCTTTGCACCTTATCATTCCACTGAAACTGCTCTCCCCAAAGTTACCAGCTATTTCTTACTTGCCAAATCCAAGGTCTTTGCCTGATTCCCATTGTCCTTGGTTGTCCTGCAGCCTTTGACAGTGCTGATCGCTCTCTTCTTGATATTTTTTTCTCTCTGGGTTTTCGGATTGACATTTTTTCTTGGTTCTCCTACTTATGTGACTCTTCCTTCTCTGTCTCCCTTTCCAGATCATGCTGTTTTAACCATACGTGTCCCTCTGGGTTCTGTCCGGGACACTCTTCTCCCTCTATATTACTTTACTTAATGATCTCATCAGTTCCCATGGATCTTTATGCTGATGATTCTCATATCTACCTTTCCTGCCCCAATCTCTGCTGACTTTTTAAATTTCAAAATCTCCAATTGACATTGTAAACTCAAACAGAACTCATTGTATTTTCTCCTAACCCTGTGTCTCTCCCCACATCCTTTTCCTGTTACTAGAGAAGGTGACACCATCTTCTTAGTTCCTTAGGCTTGTAACCTCAGAGTCATCCTCAGCTCTTCGGGATCCCTCACCTTCCCTACCCCCACCCCAGATATCCAGTCTGTTGCCAAGTCCTGTGAAGTTCACTTTTACAATGCCTCTTGAATACAACCCTGTCTCTGCTATGACACTGCTACCACACTCTGGTACAGCCCCTCATCACGTCACACCTGGATTACTGCAATGACTGCTGGTGGGTTGGCCCTCCTCAAGTCTCTCCTTGCCATGGTCCACCCTCCATTCAGCCACCAGAGTGATTTTACTAAAGCACAGGACTGATCATGTCACACATAGCAACCCACCCCCTCACTGAGTAAATTCCGGTAACTTCCATTTGCCTCCAGATCAACTACAACATGTTCTACTTGGCATTCAAGGCCTTTCATAACCTAGCCCCCTCCTATCTTTCCAGTCTTCTTATACCTTATTCTTCTCCAGATGCGCTTTGATCCAGTGACACTGGTCTCCTGGCTGTTTCATGAAGAAGACATTCTGTCTTTTCACTCCAGGCATTTTCTCTGGCTGTCCCCTCTTCTTGGAACACTTGAAAATCCTGTCTTCCAGAGGAAGCCTTCCCCTGCCCCTCTTAATTCTAGTGTCTTCTTTCTGTCAATTATTTCCTATTTGCCCTGTATATAACTTGTTTTATAGATATTTGTTTGCATATTGTGTCCCCCATTAGATCATAAGCTCCTTAAGGGCAGGAACTGTCTTTTGCCTCTTTTTGTATTTCTAGTGCTTAGTGTGTCATAGGCACTTAATGAATGTTTATTGATTGGTAGTCATTGGCATAGCTAGGACTTGAATCTAGGTCCTCTTGACTAAATCCAGCCCTTTTTTCACTGTTCAATGCTGTTTCTTCTATCTTAAGCTTGTCTTAATTAGTATATCTTTGTTTAAGGAATTTCAGCATATTTTCTTATGGTACATACAGTTTGTATTCCCTTGCTTTGAAAAGTTGCCTCATGTACAGAAGAGCAGTGATCCTCAGAGTGGAGTCAGGAATCCTGGATTGTTGAGACTTTTTCAGGGAGTATGCAAGGTCAAAAATATTTTCATAATAATACTAATGTTTTAATTTCTAATATTCTAAGTATCAATAACTATAATCAAATAGACAAAAACTCTTTGGAGGATTGCCAGTGATTTTTAAGGGTGAAGGGGTTGTAAGACCCCCAAATTTGGAAACAACTGCATTAAACATGCTTTCCCCAAGAAGCAATGAGTCATAGGATATGCACATTGGACCAATTCCTTGTAGATTCAGAATGTCAGACCTTATGTGATATACTTACTCCAAATATTTCTCCCATCCTATTTCTTTTCTCCATAGAGAACTTATTTAAAAAGTATGACTTAAGTGAGTATTACTTTGTATTGATGCATTACCCTAATCTTTTTAGCTTCTATATTACTGTATTTATCAATCAATTTGATAAAAAGTTTTTGTATATTGTTAAATCAGACTATAGGGCAGCTCAGTGGGGAAGTGGATAGAGTGTTGTGCCTAGAGTCAGGAAAACCTAAGTTAAAATCTAGCCTCAGGAGTTCTAGCTGTGTGACACTGGCTAAGTCACCCTGCTTGCCTCACTTTCCTTGTCTGTGAAATGAGGAGAAGGAAAGGCAAACTACTCTAAGATCTTTCTTAAAAAAAAACCCACATGGGTTATGAAGAGTTAAACACAACAGAAAATAACTAAACAACAACAACAAATTAGGTCTTGTTTCTAGTAAATCTGAAAATATTTAGGTATTTTTAAACACGTTTCTTTTAGCTGTCAATCAGTCATTAACCATTAAGTACCTACTATGTACCAGTTACTATGTTAAGGACCAGACATTAACTTTTAAAGACCATAATAAAATATTTACATTTAAAAACAATTTTTAGTAACTTATGAACCAAGTCAATCAGTAAATAGCTATTAAACTCCTGTGTACCAGGTATTATGTTAAGTGCTAGGGATGCAAAAAGAGGCAAAACACAGTCCTTGCCTTTAATCAACTTACAGTCTTATATCAAATTGTTAAGTAGTGGAGTGATTTATATTAGTACTTTATTGAGTATAATTTTGAATGTATGTGCAATATATGTTCATTTTGATAGTAAAAGATATGATCAGTATATGATTTCTGTTATTGATATACAAATTTGTGTTTTTATAGCATTTAGGAAAAGCTGCTTTTTTTTGATTGCACATTGACTGCTTGTGATAACAAATGTGTATGTTTGGGGCTTTTTTTCTTTAAAATATAGGTGAAACCTGGAGATGATTTAGAGAGTGATCGATATTTAATCACAATTGAAGACGTAAAAAATGTTGAAAACATCGCCAGCAATTTAGAAGTTAAAATGGAAGTACCCAAATTAAATATATTGAAACCTTCTAACAAGCCAAAGCCATGTCCACCCACTGGTTTAAAAAGAAAGTTTACTGTAAGTTTTTCTACTTAAAGTAAGAAATGAGAATGTTTTGTATATAATCTTGTAAATGACCAACAGATCTTGAGGCTATCACAGTTGATCAGTTATTCACTTTATTGATGATTTCATTACTACTGGGAATACCATAGTGAGAAATACACCATTCTCATGAAAAGAATTCAAAAATAGAGTGGGCAGAGGGAGGCAGTTTATTTACATGTCCTGAGACGTAGGTGCTGCTCACAGGGAACATATAAACAGACAGAGGTCAAACTGAGCCTTTTTATGGGGTTGGTACTTCCTGGTCCCTCCCTTCAGAACTGGGATTGGTCCCAGCTCTTCTGGGTTACAGTCTTTCTAGCCCACCCACTATGTCTCACTCCTTGATGTTTACTCTCCTTCTGAACATACTTCAACATGGATCCCATGATCAGAAAATGGAGGGATAATCTTATGCGCAGTGTGTCAATTAATATGCATGAAGCTTATTAAGCAAGGGCAGTTGAGGGAATACTGTGACCTCATCTCCACCCCTTAGTTTGGCACATCTGCCAAAATAGGATCTTGAGGTTTCTTTCCTCGGTATTACATGGTTACCCAATGTTTCTTTCTGTGGAGGACAAACTTTATCTCTTTCTAGCAACACTGAGAAATCTTTCTCTAAACCAATGCAGATAAAAATTTGTTTTGTAATTTTATAGACTTAGAGATTTATTCGGGACAGTCGGAGGGTTAAGTAGGCTTGTCTAAAGTCATTTAGCCAGTCTGTATCAAGAGAGGGGATTTGAACTCAGATCCTCCTGACTCCAGGGCAGGTTCTATGTAGAATTCTATACTGAATCCCCTTTCTGGGAGAGTCTTTGAGAAAATGAACAAATAAATATTATCTGACTCTTAGTTGATATTTATGTTTTAATATATTTTAGTTTAGTTAATACAGGGATTGAGGTGGTGCAGTGAATAGAGTGGAGTCAGGAAGACTCACTTTTTTGATGAGTCCAACCTCAGACACTTACTAGCTGTGTGACCTTGGGTAAGTCTCTTAATCCTGTTTGCCTCAGTTTTCTCATGTGTAAAATGAGCTGGAGAAGGAATTGGCAAACCACTCCAGCATCTTTGACAAGAAAATCCCAAATGGGGTCACAAAGAATTGGATATGACTGAAATGACTGAACCACACCAAAAACATAGTTTAGTAATTGGTTTCATTTTAGGGATAACTACGAAGTGCTGTGGATAGAATAAAGTGTTGGTCTTAAAGACAGGAAGAACTGGATTCCATTCTGACACTGACTCTGTGACCCTGGGCAAGACACTTATTCTTTCTCATCTAGTGACTTCATCTCTAAAACTGGGATAATAGACTACCTCACAGAGTTGTGAGGATTGGATGAGATGACAAATGCAAAGGATTTTGTAAACTTTACAGTATTTTATTACGCTTGCTATATTAACTTTTTTTTTTTAACAAAGTGAAAATATTCCTTTTTCGTTGTCAAATCATTTAAAATTCTTTGTGAAAGTGTGGTGCAGCTAATGTTATTTTTATTCCCTTAGGGATTCCAAGGACCACGTCAAGTACCAAAGAAAATGGCAACCATAGAAAATGGTGAATCAGCGGCACCGTTTGTGTTGAAGGAGTCTTGGCCTACTTTTTCTTCTCTGTTTTCCTGCACGCCTCCATTGTTTTCTACTACTGGAATGAAAAATAGAGACACTGTTGGGCTGTCTGCCTGTAACAGTGTCATTGATTACAAGAATAACCACACCAGTGATATGTCTCTCTCCTTACTTCTTTCACCTGCATCCCTCACTTCTAACCAGAAAGTATTCTATGATGAAGATGATTATTCTTTTCTCAATTCTGCATCCAGGAAATCAGATTCTTCATTGGATCCTGAGTACATGAAAGAAGATTGTCTGACAACCAGAGACTCAACCACTTCACAAAATGTCAGGAGCAGAGAACAGATTTTAGCCCTTTTAAAGTCCAGATCGACTCCGACTTTGGAAGTTGTAGAACGTCTTTCTCCTGGACAGTTAACGGAAGAAATAAAAGGCTCCCTTAAACCACAATGCATGATAGGAAGGGAAGAAGAGATTACTGAAATGAGTAGCACAAAAAATATACCTTACCAGTGTCATTTAGAAAATAATGCAAGAAAAAGAAGCCGATGGGATATTTATTTACCGAAGAGTTTATCTGTAAGTTCTTCTGATGTAAGTGATATTGAAGACAAATCAAAGGACCAGGATGACAATTTATACTTGGATTTGAAGGATCCTTTTGAACAAAAGGAGATGCATCTCTTTGCAACTGGTTCAGAAAAAGAGGTGTTTAAGACAGACAATCAAATAGATAATGATGACCAAACCACCTGCAATCAGAAAATAAGTTTTCGAGCGTCTTCATCCTGTCAAAAAGAGCTGGGAGCAGACTTACCAGTTCTCTGTAGCAATAATGAATACCATTACTTATCAGAATCCAAGGGTGATATGCTATTCAGCAATGATCATACAAAATACACGAAAGGATCTTTTTTCACTAGAGAAGATGTACAGGAACTAAATGAAACTGGAGTGTCAGAAAGGGAGAGCCACCCAAAGCTTTCTTCTCAGGCAGAATGGGAATATCCACAACTGCAAAGAGATTCTTCTTGCATAAGTGATAATTTGACCACAGTTGTTTCTAAAAGTAGAGCTGAAAATGAAAATATTAATGCTAATACAGAATTGAATAGTAAACAAGAAACATTTTGGGAGGTAACTTTCAATCTGGATAACTTTGATATTGGTGACCCTGAGGAAGACCCACAAAACAGCGGCATCTTTCCCCTGGGTTCTGAACTTTGGCTAAAGAAAATGTCATCTGAGGACAAAACGTGCGCTGAAAGGAAATTTGAGGATAGGGATACCAATCAAGAAGATGACCATGAACGTTTGTCACATTTGATAACAGTTAATTCTAGTCCTCCAGAAGAATTTTCCATTAAGAAAACTCTGTCTTCACAGATTTGTACTGAAACTTCAATAGATTTTGACAGAATTGGAAAAGGTAATGAAACATCTTTACCATTTAACTCTAACCTTCCTAAAGTTGAGAATGTTGAAGAAGAAATGACAGTGGATACATCACATTTTGAAACATTAAGGAGAGGAACCAAATGGAATTCATGCCCAAAGCAGGACAGTGATGAATTAACATTCAGTAATGGCCCCTGTAATAGATCTGTCCACCCAACTGTTACTGATTACAGTCATGTGCCCCCTCAAAGTAATTCCAGAGACATTGAAAACACTTTACTTCTGCCTTCTCTGTCAAACATAAGCATGACTCAGGCTTCTGAAGACAACATGCTATTATTCACTAAAGGCAGTGAACGTGATTGTATTTTAGGAAATTACTTGCAGGATGGACCATTACCAGTTAAGAATGATAGCCTGCCACTTTCAAATACTGATCAGAATTGTGATTCTGATTCTGAAGGGGACATATTTGATACATCAAGCACTCAAATTTCTGATACCCCCTTTCGGGAAAAAAAGCATCATATTTCTAAAGAAATAGGTGAATACAAATTTGATGATACAGAAAGTATGGAGAGTTTACAAAGTAAGGTAGAAACTAACGAAGAATGCAGGAAATATTGTGACAATGCTGGAAATTCCTTTGGACTTACTAATTTAGTTAAAAGCATGTCCCTTTTAAGGTCCCTGACAGAACATAGTACAGCTTTGGAAAGCTTAGAAAAGTTGAAGGAGAAGACTCCTGATTTGAAACATCATAGAATTCAGCTGACATGTGAACCAGTTAAAAACACAGGTTAGAATGATTTCCTTATATTTGGAGAGGCTCTCTATTAATGAAATAGGCAAAAAATAAAGCAAAAATGTTTGCATAGGTACATTTTAATGGCTATTTTTTCTAAGAGAGAATTTAATTTTAAGTTGAAATTTCCTTGGAAAATCATGTGTAACATGACTTATTTTTCTTTTCTATTTGACTTCTTTTTGTGTCACTATAGAAATTATACCTCATTGCCATAGTAATTTAAGGAAAACAAATGAATTGTGACTGAATACAAGGCATTTGTTAGCTGTTAGATAAAAATAAACTCCAGTGAAGTCATATTTTGGTTAATGCCTTTTGGCCTAAAGGTCTTTTCAATCAGTAGAGCATATATGTTTTGTCAGAGTTTGAGGATGATTGAATGTTTAATCTTTGACAAGTATGGGAAGGGGAAAAAATTTGTAAAGTAACAGATTAGAAAAGATGATAAGAGAAAGGCAAATATTTCTTGTAATTTTAGAAGCTTATAAACAAAATCCATTTTCAAAAAACTGGAGAGACTTATCTTTGTATTCATTGGTAAAAATCATCCAAAACCTATAAGCAGTTGATGTAAATCTAGATTTAAGATCTATTCCATGATAGAATGTTGGTGGAATGGTATGATTAGCATCTTATAAAAGTGCAATTTAGCAACTATCCCCAAATCTTCAAAATAACTTATCACTAGAGATATGCAAGATTAAACAGCCCTAAGGTATTTATCTCCTACCCATCATGTTAGTAAAAACTGGAAAACTCATTGTTGGAACACAGATTTGGCAACATCTAAGATAAGTAGCAACCCAGGTGAATTAGGAGAGAATCTCACCACCAGAAAATTGGCCATCAGATGATGAATTTTTTTGGCCACAGCTCCTCACAAAGATGTTTTCTTTGAGCTGAGATAGTTTCCAGTCTATGTTTGTTAGAGGAAGCACCCATACCAAAGAAATGATCAGTGTCCCAAAATACTGAGGTTAAAACCAGTGCTTGCAGTGGCAAGTGTTTTAAAATTTAGCAGAAATGGGAAAGTGTGAGACTAATGAATCGAATATTGAGAGCCAGGCAATAGGGTAGTTAGAAAATAAGGTTTACCTTTTTTATCGGTTAAATAATGTCTAGGTAATGAAAAGATTTAAGGCCACATCTATCCTTGAGGAAACTGGATGATTGCAGAATTGTGAAGCATTGTAGTGATGGGAAATAATTTTAAAATCTCCATCTTGGTCTGTTGCTTTGAATTCCAAGGAAAAAACATTAGTTATTTTTTTCTTCTAGCCTGTATAGTCCTTTAAAGCATTTGCAAGTTAAAAGAGTTAAGTGATCTTTATCAAAGGGAAAAATTGGAGGGAAATAGGGCAGATAATAGAGGAGATGGTGATGTAACATGGTAAATAAAGTCCACAAGTCTTACACTTGAATTTTTTAAGTTACACTTGGTAAACGGGATTTGTAGGAGGAATAGATGGTCACTAAAACAACAAGTTGTTAGCTTAGAAATTTGCATGACATAATGAAAGAGAATGTGTATGTGAACTCATTGTTAACAGATGGTGATAGGTTATTGTGGATCCTAATTTAGATTTTCTTTATTTTATTTTTCTTTTATTGCATTAAAAAGATATTATTATGCAGTCTTTCAAATAGAACGAAAATTTACAAGGCTTCCCAAAACATCTCTAGAATATTAACTCTGGCATTATAATCCCCTAAAATCTGAGTCTGAATTTGAGTATTGGTTCAGTGATGTTAGCAACAGATGATTGGATAAAGTAGAAACCACTAGAGGTTTTGCATTACATTAGAATGATGCTGGAAATTTCTCTGGGTAGCTTCAATTAGCAAACCAGTCATTTCTGTGGGTAATAGTTGCTTATTCAATTGGACAAACGGATTAGTCAATTTTGTTTGTCCTTATCTTCCTAAACTGAACACTGCGATATGTTGTTAGTCTTGTTAGAGGTTGTTAGTACATTAGCAATCTTGTTATTATTTTTAAAGAATCCCAGCGCATTCTAAGGAACGTAAACATAAATGGAGTGAATCACTTTTCTGGGCTTTTCATTTTGATTTGCCAATAGCCCCTAATGAAGTACCAAGTAAGCAAACCTTTAGTTTGGGAACATCAGATTAACTAACTTGTTGATCACAGTGTTGATTATTATAGCAAATGTAACAGTCAAAACACAATCTTAACCAATCTAGGGGACATAACAATATGCTGTTCTGTGCAGATAAATGTTGTATATTTATAGTACCATAAAAATTAGAATTATTAAAGTCTTGTTTTTATATATGTGTTGTGAAGGATATTAAAATAGTAGTTATTTCTAAACACTCCATTAGGAATCGTTAATTTTGGTAATAATACATTAAAAGATTGATATTGTTTTGTAATTTTGAAATAATTTATATCTTCAAAATTAAGATGAGAAAAGTATGGTCAGGAAAAACATGTTAAGAAACTAAATAGGACTAGAGAAATAGTTCAAAATCCTAAAGGTATAGTATGACATGATACTTTTAAGGAATTTGATGATCACTAGAAACTTAGTTTTCACTTTGGGAAAAATTCTAAAATTTAATGTTCTGTCTTTTGACTGTCAGAGAAAGGTATTTTTTTCTTTGGTTTAAGTACATTTCTTTTAAAAGAATGAACTTTATTGAAACAATTTGGGATATTTGAATTTATTTAAAAAACAGTACAAATTACTAAAGCTGTTTTGTAGATAAAGAGGGAATTAATCATAATTCACTTGGAACTTGTTACAGTACTTGCTTTACTACACTAATCCTTGCTTCAGAAATGTTTGTATAATAGTTGAGATAATGTAAATTTAGAATTTAATTTTACTGCAATTATAGATAAAAGCATTAGTTTCATGTAATTTTTGGGAGGGGATAGGCAATAGAAACGATTCTAAGTACTAAAGTTAATTTCTTTGATTTTTGCTAATTCTGTTTTTGAAATTTAAAAAAGTTATGAAATCAGAAGTAAGAGTCTTAAAAGTTTAAGTTAGATACCAGAAATAATTTATTCTTTTGTTGTGACTGTAATAATCACTTTACAAATTTAGTTTTCTTGTAATTATAGTTAAAAACTAAAATTTCTATACATGAGATTTCTCATTTTGTGGGGGAAAAATCGTAGTTTTTTAATGATAAATTTGTTTGGAAGAAATAAAGAATTATTTTTCCAAAATTTTTCCAAAATAATTTGGATATTCAAATTTTTACTGCCTGGTTGTTTTGTTACTCAGATATCAAAAATGGAAATTAAGCTCCGTGACAAATTGATATCGATATAAAACTTGAACTTTTCCTTAAATGAATGTGGATTCCAATGGTCTTATTCTTCATAGAATCGTAATTCCAAAGTTGGAGAAGACCGTAGAAATCACCTGGGCACACCTCCTCCATTTTTATAGATAAGGGAGATTCAGGTATTTGGCCAAGGCCCCAGAGGTAGAGTTAGAAGCGTTTCTCCTGAATCACTTGTTAAAAATAGGTTTTTTTATGGTACTTTCTGTTTCTTACATCATTATAGTTATTTTGTATCCCTCTCCCTCCAAGAAGGTCATCCTATATAACAAATAGTACTTTTTAGAAAAGAAAAAAAATCAGTACAACTGATTTATACATTGAAAAACTCCCAAAATTTGTGCAACGAATAACATGTATGGACCTCTACTCTATGAAGGGGTGAGTTGGGTGTCCCCTCATATCTCTTCATTTGAATCTTGCTTGTTGTTTGTAATTTATTTACACTCTGATTTTTTATACATAGTTCTTTTTGTTTACATCATTGTGGTTACTATATATATTATTTTCTTGGCTCTGCTTACTTCACTTTGCATCAGTTCATATAGATTTTTTCCATACTTCTCTGTATTCATGACACATATCGTTTCTTACAGCAGAGTAACATCCCACTACATTCATGTACCACAATGTGTTCAGCCCTTTCCCAATTAATGGGCATCTACTTTGTTTCCAATTCTTTGCTGCCACAAAGAATGCTACTATAAATATTTTGGCATATATGGGGACTTAATTAACGGAACAAAAGCCATTCCCCAGTAGATCTCTTTGGGGTGTAAACATAGTAGTGGCATCTCTGGGTCAAAGATATTTTGGTCACTTTGTTTGCTTAATTCCATATTGTTTATTAAAATGGTTGTATTGATTCATATTTCCACCAACAATGCACTAGCGTGCCTATTTCCCTATAACCTTTGCAAAATTGAGTATTCCTATCTTTTCTCATCTTTATCAGTTTTCTGAGTGTGAGATGAAAGTTCAGGTTTAGTTTGTGTATTTCTCATTATGAGTGATTTGGAATATTCATTCATATGGTTGTTAATAGTTTGTAATTCTTTTGAGAACTATTCACATCTTTGACTCCCTATCAGGGAATGGCTTCTGGGCTCGTGTGTGTGTGTGTGTGTGTGTGTGTGTGTGTGTGTGTGTGTGTGTGTGTGTGTGTATCTTTGTTGTCTTTATGTTTTGGATACCAAATTATTATCAGAAATATTATACAGATTCCTCCTACCTCCACTCCCATGCCTACTGCTTCCCTTCTTATCCTAGGTACAATAACTGTTTTATGATGACACTTTTCAGTTTTGTGTAATCAAAATGATCAGTTTTTTATTTTATAATTGCCGCTATCCCTTATTTGGTTTAGAATATGTTGTATACGCATAGCTGTGAAAGGTATGGAAGATACCGCTGTTTTTTGTTTTTCTTGTAGTATGATGTTTAATATTCAGGATACAACCATTTTGCATGTATTGTGGGATGTAGCATAAGATGTTGGTTCAGGCCTAGTGCTTTCCAGTTTCCCTAGAACTTTTGTCAAATAGGGAGTTCTTTACTAAGTGATTCATGTTTTCTGGTATATTGGGTTGTTGAGTTCCCTTGTTTCTCTTTCAGATCCAAGCTCTTCTACTTCTTTATATTTTAACCAACACCAAGCTGTGATAATTTCTCCTTTATAACACAGTTTTAAGTTCTGGAAGTTCTATTCTCTTTTCTTCCTTACCATTTTCACTATTTCCCTGGATATTAATTAGATAGATAGATAGTCATGTTATATACATACATACATACATATATATATATATATACACATGTATTTTTTTTACAGCAAATATATTTAGAGGAACACTTTTCCTATTTGTAAATCAACTGCAATATGACATAATAAGCAGTCAGACAGGCATGGGGGGGAGGGTAACTTATTTGTTTGTAGTTCTTTAGGATCATTAAGCAGACCATCAGGTTTCATCATGTCAGAATTAGCTGGCAACATATTGCATCCTGTCTAGAGACTATAATGATTTTAAAAGCATGATTATTCATATACTTGTCATAAAATAATTTATTATAACAAACACATATATATATATATATACATACATATAACTAGGGATGGTAAATGAGTAGATTTCATTCAATTTTTAATGTTCTATATGTATGTGTGTGTGTATATATATATGTACATATATATTAAATACAGAGAACCCTTTTGTGATTTTTCTGCTTATTGCAATTTATAAAAATGATTTATTGGTGGTACCTGTAGTGATGTTAATGAATTTACCAACAACAACAACAAAAGTTCCATGGTAACCAATGAGTCTTGGCAGTAGAGCTGTGAGGTGCTACTGCAGTAGCACCTGGCCCAGATATCGCTGGAAAGAAGACTCCATGTCTTCTTCAGACTTACTTGCACTAGGTTACTCCTCCTCATTCTAGTGTTTATTTTGTCTTCATTGAGTTTGTAAAAACCCTTCCTGTTAAAACTTAAAATGTAATTATAATAGCTTTAAATCATAAAATAATTTTCAAATTATATTTTATCCATCACTTTCAGTTTTAGTTATACAGTTTTATTTGCATTTTAACAGAGTACAGATAATCTAAAAAGTTTACTTTTTTCTACTGTAGCCAGGAAACAATTTGCAGAAGTATGCTATTCGCCAGATACACCAGAGTCCCTTACAGCGTATCAAGATTCGACTCAACAGGTAATTCATTTTTATCAGTGTGCTCTTGTCTTTTATGAATCTGGATTTGTACTGTATATTGCCAGTTTTAATATGAACATAGTCCATTTCAGTTCATTAAACACTAATAATGTGTAAGGATACTTTGCTACGCCCTGTGGGAGAAAAGGGGAAAGGATTCTGATTATGATGAATTCATCATTCTAGCTTGTAGAATTGTCATAGTGCTGGGTACAATTTCAGAGATCACACAGTAAAAAAAACTCAAGATGAATTACCTCACTCATGTAATCATTACCACCCTCCCACCCACTTTGGGCAGAGCACCCCCAGGTAAGCGTAGGATTCCCCTCTGTGGACAAAGGGAACAGAAGGAAGAAAGGAAAGGAGAAGAGGAGAAAGAAGGGAAGAGCTGTGTTGCCCGGTTGGTCGTCCGTACTACTCACAGGTGGTTGTTTGTCCTTCATTCTGGAGGAGGACCATGGCATCAGGAAGGTGATGCCATGATTTGCAAGTGAATTGGATTCAAGTAAGGGAGGGCTCTGCAGAGCCACCAGCCTCATTTTCTTCTCTGGAGCCTTCTGGATCCAGTGGCAAGATGTAAATCAGAATGACTGGAGACAGCTCCCCTCAAGAAACAGTAAAACAAAATCAAAAGAATGAGAAAATAGAAGAAAACGTGCAATCTGCCAGTGAAAAATAGATGCAGGAGAGAGAACCTAAGAATTATTATCCTACCTGAAAGCGTTAGGAGAGAAAGAGCCTAGAAATCCTCTTTCAAGAAACTGTCAAAGGAAACTTCCTTGACACACTGGAACCAGAGAGTGAAATCGAAACGGAAAAAATCCATTGATCGCTTCTTAAGAGAGTTCTCAAAAAGAAAACTCCTAGGAATTTTAGGCTAAATTCCACATCTCCCAGATCAGGGAGCACATTTTTTAAGCAGCAGAAAGAAACAATTCAAATATCATGGAGTCACACAAAAGTTTGAGTCTTCTACATTAAAGGATCAGGGGGCTTGGGACATGGTATTCCAGAGGACAAAGGATTTAGGATTACATTCCAAGAGTTACCTACCCAGCACAGCTGAGTATAAACATTCAGGGGCAAAAGATGCATATTCAGTGAAACATAAGACTTTCAAGCATTCTTTTTTTTAAAATATACTTATTTATTTTTAGTTTTCAACATTCATTTCCACAAGTTTTTGAATTCCAAATTTTCTCCCTATCTCTCCTCTCTTCCCACCCCAAGACACCATGCATTCTGATTACCCCTTCCCCCAATCTGCCTTCCCTTCTATCACACCCCTCCCTTCTCTTATCCCCCCATCTCCTCTGTTTCCTTGTAGGGCAAGATAGATTTCTTTATTCCATTACCTGTATTTCTTATTTCCCAGTTGCATGTAAAAACAATTTTTAGCATTCTGTTTTAAAATTTTGAGTTCCAACTTCTCTCCCTTCCAACCCTCTCCACCAATCCCCACGGAGAAGGCAAGCTATATATATATATATATATATATATATATATATATGTAGTTATGCAAAAGACTTCCATTAAAGTCATGTTGTGAAAGACTAACTATATTTCCCTCCATCCTGTCCTGCCCCTCATTTATTCTGTTCTCTGTTTTAACCTTGTCCCTCCCCTAAAGTGTTTACTTCTAATTACTGTCTCCTCCCATTTGCCTTCCCTTCTATCATCCCCTACTTATCCCCTTCTCCCTTACTTTCCTGTATAGATAGATTTTCATGCCAAATTGAGTGTTCATGTTATTCCCTCCTTAAGCCAAATGTGATGAGAGTAAGCTTCACCTTTTCCCTCTCACTTTCCCCCTTTTCCCCTCCATTGAAAAAGCTTTTATGAGAGGTAATTTGCCCCATTTCGTTTCTTCTTTTCTCCTCCCAATATATTCCTTTCTCACCCCTTAATTTTATTTTTTTAGATATCATCCCTTCCTATTCAACTCACCCTGTGCCCCCTGTCTATATATAATCCCTCCAACTACCCTAGTACAGAGAAAAGTCTCAAGAGTTACAAATATTATCTTTCCATGTAGGAATGTAAACAGTTCAAGTTTAGTAAGTCCCTTATGATTTCTCTTTAATGTTTATCTTTTCATGGCTTCTCTTGATTCTTGTATTTGAAAGTCAGATTTTCTATTCATCTCTGATCTTTTCATCAAGGATGCTTCAAAGTCCTCTATTTCTTTGAATGGCCATTTTTTTCCCCTGAAGTATTATACTCAGTTTTGCTGAGTAGGTGATTCTTGGTTTTAATCCTAGCTCCTTTGACTTCTGGAATATCATATTCCAAGCCATCTGATCCCTTAATGTAGAAGCTACTAGATCTTGTGTTACCCTGATTGTATTTCCACTATACTCAAAGTGTTTATTTCTGGCTGCTTGCAATATTTTCTCCTTGACCTGGGAACTGAATTTTGCTACAATATTCCTAGGAGTTTTTGTTTTCAGATCTCTTTCAGATGGTGATTGGTAGATTCCTTCAATATTTATTTTATCCTCTGGTTCTAGAATATCAGGGCAGTTTTCTTTGATAATTTCATGAAAGATGATATCTAGGCTCTTTTTTTTTTTGATGATGGCTTTTAGGTAGTCCCATAATTTTAAAATTGTCTCATGAAAAACAAGTCAATTGCTTGCTAAAGGAGACCCAAAAAAGTACTGAAGAAAATAACACTTTAAAAAATAGACTAACTCAAATGGCAAAAGAGATCCAAAAAGCCAATAAAGAGAAGAATGCCTTAAAAAGCAAAGTTGACCAGTTGGAAAGGAGGTCCAAAAGCTCACTGAAGAAAATAATTCCCTAAAGATTGGAATAGAGCAGATGGAAGCTAATGACTTTGTGAGAAATCAAGAAATTATAAAACAAAACCAAAAGAAAGAAAAAATAGCAGACAATGTGAAATATCTCATTGGAAAAACAACTGACCTGGAAAATAGATCCAGAAAGGTGGGGGATGTACCAGCCACTCGATCCCCTCCCACAGTCTGTGAGGCTAGAGCTCCAGCAACAGTGACTGCAACTGCCCCTGTTGTTCATGTGGCTGCCGTGGGTTCTTCTACCCACCTCCCCATTTTGCTGCCCTGGGGCCATTCTCCTGCACTGATCTCACAGGTTTTCCCACTGACCTTCCAGTTTATCCTCAGTGTTTGGGGGTCCTAAAGTATGGAAACCACCACAAGCATGAGAGATTCAGTCTCTCCAAGGCCCGCTCAGGTTACGTCTGTGCAGGTAGGCCCACACTGGACTGTGCCCAGCCCTCAGCGTGGCACAATGGACACTTTCCGGCAACCTTCCAGGCTCTCTTGGGCTGGAGATTTGTTTCACTCCGTCATTCTATGGGTTGTGCAGCTGCAGAATTTGTTTAGAGCCGTTTTTTACAGGTATTTGACTGGGCTTGGTGACAGTGCTCTAGAAAGTCCATACTATTACTCTGCCATCTTGGCGCCACCCTCCCCACCCTCTGCCCCTTTCAAGCATTCTTGGTGCAAAGATCAGAGCCGAATAGAAAACATGACTTTCAAATATAGGACTCAAGAGAAGCATAAGAAGGTAAACACATGTTGCTGCAATGTGCCTATGGTCCCTATGAATGTGCCAGCACATTTCTGAATCGCCAAATGTAACAAGTTCTACATGTAGAAGGCAGAATAAAAACATTTTTTCAGACACCAGAAAGCCAAACCCATCATAGTCACACATTATCAGCCTTCCCACAAATGAGCACCCTCAAGCAAAATGCCCTTCTCTCACTCAGGCTTCCTCTGTCCTTCCCAGCTCTGACTAGTCTGACCAACTTCCTCTCTGCTCTGGTCCAGCTCCACTTCTTCTTGTTCCCCGCTTCTTGCTCCACTCATTCAGCAAGCTTTTCCCACCACAGGCTTCATGGGACTGAAATTCATGTGACTTAAACAGGTCGTGTAGGCTTATTGATGGATGGCAAAGATCTTCCCCATTCCATTAAAAATGCATTAATTTCATTAAAAATACATTAACAATATAACACAAAATAGAAATCATAAGGAATTCAATAATGTTAAACTGTTTACATTCCTACATGAGGAGATAATACTTCCAAGAACTTTCTCATTATTAGGGCAGCTAGAAGGAGTATTAGACAGAGGGCATGGGTATAAGTTGAATGTGGTGGGATGATAAATAAAAAAAATTAAGAGGTAAAAGAGGAATGTACTGGGAGGAAGAGGAAGGGAGAGGTAGAATGGAGGGGAAGATCAGGGAAGTAGGGAGGAATACTTGAACCTTAGTCTCATCAGAATTGACTCAGTAACATACACATTCAGTTTGGTCTGCAATCGGTCTTATCCTGTAGGGAAGTAAGAAGGGAAGGGGGTCAGAGAATGGGAGCAGGGCTGATAGAAGCGGGGTTGTGGGAGGTGGTAGTTGGAAGCAAAGCACTTGAGGATGCACAGGGTGGTAGGAGAGAGTAGAATAAATGGGGAGAATGGAGAATAGGATGGAGGCAAATAATGCTGTAATCATAACTGAAAAAGTTTTTTAGCAAGTATCTGATATAGGCTTCATTTTTCAAACAGAACTGAGTCAGATATATAAGAACAAGAGCCATTCTCCAGTTGATAAGTGGTCAGTGGATATGAACAGACAATTTTCAAATGAAGAAATCAGAGCCATCTGTAGTCATGAAAAAATGCTCCAAATCACTGTTCGTTAGAGAAATGCAATTTAAAACACTGAGGTACCATATGACAGAAAAAAAATGAGAAATGCTGGAGGGAATGTGGGGACAGTGAGACACTAAAGCACCATTGGTGGAATTGTGAACTGAATTGAATTCTTCAGTCATTCTGGAGAGCAATTTGGAAGTATACCCAGAGGGCTATAAAACTGTGCATACCCTTTGCCCTAGCAATACCACTACTAGGTCTGTATCCCATAGAGAATAAACAAGGAAAAGGACCCACATGTACAAAAATATTCATCACAGCCCTTTTAGTGATGGCAAGGAATTGGAAACTGGCAGGGAGGGGGTGCCTTTCATTTGGGGAATTGGTGAACAAGTTGTGGTATATGATACGGAATACTTATTTTGCTATAAAAACTAACAAGCAGGATGCTTTCAGGAAAAAACTTGGAAAGACTTACATGAACTGATGCAGAGTGAAGTGAGCAGAACCAGGAGAGCAGTATACACAGTAAACAGTGATGGGGTGTGATGATCAGAGGGAAGGGCATAGCTATTCTTAGCAAGACAATGATCCAAGACAATTCCTATGGACTTATGACAAAAAATGCTTGCTATCTCCAGAGAAAGACCTGATGGAGTGAATATAGATCAAAGCATACTTTTTTAACTTTATATTTTGGGTTTTTTCTTTGTTTTCTTTTACAACATAACTAATATTGATAAGTTTTGCATGACTGCACATGTATAAGTTATGTCAAATCGCCTTCTTGGTAGAGGGAGGGAGAGAGAGGAAGAGAATTGGGAACTCAGTTTTATGAAACAAATGTTAAAAATTGTTGTTTATATGTAATTGGAAGAAAATATAAATTATTTTTAAAATTTTAAAAAGAAATACCCTCTTCATGTGCATTGGGGAACCTTTCCCATTTTTCATGACCCCCAAGAACTGGTTGGATAGTAGTTATCCCTCTTGACATCATAATAAAGACATGATCTAAAGAAATGTACTGCACTTCCATTTTTGTATATTGAACATCTATTGTTATTTTATGCCTCATTTAATTTATTGAACTTGAAAAACTCAGTAACTTCACAAATATAGTTAGGTAACAAGGTATGATTATTCTGACATGAATAAATAACCTTAATAAGTTAAATGTGACTATTGTCTTATATTTTACATTGCAAGAAAGTTGATTATTAAACTTAGAAAAAGATTTTAACTATTCTTAGTTTTTTTCTTCTTTAAAAAAAAATTCTCCAAGTCTATGTAAATGATAGATTTGGTGGTTGACAAAATTGTTGTTGTCATATTTGTCCTTCATTCTTGAAGAGGACCATGGCATCAGGAAAAGATGACATGACTTGCAGTGGACTTTAATTTAAGTGAGGGAGGCCTGTGCTAGGTCACCAGTCTCACTTTCTCCTCCAGGGCCATCTGGGTCCAGTGGCCAGGTATTCATCAGGAAGACTGGAGATGGCCCAGGATGCAATGGAAGACTTTTAGGCTCAGGTCTTACTAGGTTCTACTTTGAGTGAGATACACCCATTTAATGGGTAGGCCTCTTTAAGTAGTTACTCAAAGCTGACCCTTTTAATAAAAAAAAAAAATTAAACTGGGAGGGAAAGACCCTCAGGGTTCCTGGGTAAAAGAGATAGTTACTATTTAGTATTTACTTGACAAGGTATGTACTCAACAATTTACTATTGCATTAAGGGAACAAGATTTGGTTATCAGTTAGTAAAGAGCTTGACAGATTCTGAATATAAGGTTTTTATGGCACCTAGAAATTTCAGTGTGGTGACTAGTTATCTTTGCAGTTTTACCTGTAGACATGTACTTTGTTCCCTATATGAGTCTATGTGTGCTCTTATTTTTGACACAGTAACTTGGGGAAGAAAGTCTGAAGCCTGAACTATGCCCTTGCACAGACAGTTATATGCATCAGTCTTGGGTTATGGTTTTTTATTTTCTGTTAATTTCTCCAGCTCAGAGTTGGATTCCCTTCATACAGGAGAGGAGAAGGATGATAGTAAGGACAGTAGTGAGAACAACAAGGACTTCCTCTTTCTTTTCTTGATATATTTGGCTCAGAAAGCATTTTGGCCATATTCTTTAAACCTTCCTAGAGGATTCTTCAAGACCCTTATGTCAGAGCAAATATGATCCTAATTTCACTCTCAGTCTGATACTTGAAATCTATATTCTACAGAAACAAGTTGTTCTCCAATTTTGTTTTTCATTCTTTGAAAGCTGAAAATTTCAGCTATTGTCCAAATTTCTGGACTGGTTCCTGGATTTAAAAGTTGTTGAAAGAATGCTAGATTTGGAATCAGAGGCCTGGCTCCTTTCCTTCAGATTATGTTAGCACTTTGAAAGAAAAAAATGTAGTTTCATTTGTGTGGTCATGTTTTCCACTTTTGCATAGTGTAGCCCTTCCAGATTTTACAAGTTGCCATGACTGACAAGTTTGTCACCTAGTGGCCACAGTCCAGCAATTAGAAGGCTGTCAGTTGAGAGTTCTTTTATTTTTTTCCTCCTTTGCTGGGCCTATATTTGAAAACTTCCAGAGTTATTAAAGAGATAACCTGGTTTGTACTGTACTTGACATAGCCTTCAAAAACTCGAGTTTACTTCCATTCTATAATTAGACACCAGAATAGGATATTAATTTACTCCTCTGTACATTTGGGACAATAGTTACTTGACCTACTTCATAGGGTCATTGTGGTGAATTACTTTGTAAAAAGAAATACAGAATTTGAGAGTTGCAAAGGACCAGCCCAACATACACCTGAAAGGAATCCCCACTACAATGTGTCCAACCGGTGATCATCTAGCCACTGCTTGAAATTCTCCAATAAAGGGAAAACCACCCTCTCTAGAAGTAATCTAGTCTGCTTTTGGACTGCCCTCATTAGGTCAAGCTTACTTTTGCCTCTTGGATTGTTCCTCGCTCTCCTCTTTGGGCCAACCAAATCTAATCACTCTTGTACATGAGACATGGTCCTACTTTCAAATACTTCATCACAGCCTTCATGTTTCCCTTTAGCTTCCAAGCTGAACATCCCTTGTTTCTTTAACTGAACCTCATGTAGCATTTCCTCAAGGCTTTTGGTTACCCTTTTCTGGACCTTTATAGAAAGTGAGAAGCATCTTTGGAGTCATGAAGACCCAAGTTCCAGTCTTGCCTCTGACACCTTCTGGCTACATGATATTGGGTAAATCACTTAAACTCTCACTGTTCTAGGCAACTCTAAGACTCTTAAGTCGTAGAAGTGTTGGTGATCTGCATTGGTGAAGGCAATTACCTCACTAGGAACTCCTTACACTAATGAAATCACAGGTATAGACCTTGTTTTCCCCCCATCATAATAAATAAGAAACCAGGTATCATGAATTGATCAAGGCCTGAAATATACTCCAGATTCTAGCTAACATGCTTATTTTTTAATTAATTATTTTTTTCAGCCCTCTTCCTTGAAAGATGGAGAAGAGAATGCTTTTATAGCTCTCATACCTAAGGAAAAAGAGAGGAAATCCTGTAAACCTAAGGTACAAATTATGAAGAACTCTTCAGATCACCTTGTCGATTTGCAAACATTTCCTGACATTTGCCCCAGCCTTTTGTTCTTCTAGTCAGAACACTATTGACCAAAATGACATGATATCATTTAAAGATTGAGAAGAATATTTTATGATGATTTCTTTTTTAATGTTGAAGTCTTCCTTATTAGTAGTTAGTTCATACATATTCTATCTGCCAGCTCTATCAAAGGAATGAAAGAGAGCAAAAATGTATTGATTGGCTGGCCTCAGGGTCAGAAGACTTGACAGCAGTGCCTGTGTCTTAACTCATACTGGCTGTGTGATCCTAGGCAGGTTAACTTGATAGCAGGGCCTGCATTTTAACTCGTACTGACTGCGTGACCCTAGGCAGGTTATCTGCTCTGTGTCCCAGCTAACTCTGTAGATTGCAGAACAGTCCATGATCTGCATTAGAGAGGAAGATATTCCTCACGAGAGCTTGCTATGTTAATAGAATCACAAGTTTAGTTTTTTTTTTAATATCAAGCACTTTTCATAATAGCATAGTATATTTTACATATAAGGTTTTTTTCTTTTTTGAAATAATATAAAATAGAAATAATTAGTGAATGAGGCCCATGCATCTGCATAGACCAGGAGTTCTTAATTTAGGGTACATTAACTTTTTAAAAATTTTTTGTTACCTTTCAGAATAATTGGTTTCTTTCGTAATCCTGCTTATTGTGTGTGTTTAAAAATGTTATTCTGAGAAGGAAAGGGGTTGATAGGCTTCCCTTGATTGCCAGAGAACACTTGATATAGACTTTCTTCTGTAACTAGAATGTATTTCCACTCATTTTATTCTTTTCCTTTGGTGCCGCTCAGAGACCTTTTCCTCCATGAAGCCTTACTTAAGCCTCCATCTAGAAATAATCCAGTATCATCAATTTCTCATCCTTTTCTGATTGACCTCTCTTATGTACATCTCACATTCAAACTTTTGTTAGAGGTTATTTATATCATATTCTTTTACTAGAGTGAAAATTTCTTAGTACTGTGGTCTCTATCATCTTTCATCTTTTATCTAGTAAGTAAATTTCATGCTATTGGATATAGCCATTTAAAAGAGATAATTTAACTGTACAAATTGGAAAAAGGGTATATAAAAAAAAAGTTTAAACCTTTTTTTCACCCTAGATTGCTAAGCACATAGCCAAACAAATTCCCACACTGACCAAGTCAGAAACATAGGTTTCATTCCTCGCTTGGAGTCTATTGCCACTGTTAGGAGTTAGTTGGCATGTTTTTATCATGAATCCGGGATTTTATTGTTATTGTATAAATTGTTTTCCTGGTTCTCCTTACTTCACTCTGTGTCAGTTCATACAAGGCTTCCCAGGTGTTTTTAAAACACTCTCTTCAGTCATTTCTTCGATAGGTTCATATACCTTAACTTGTGTAGTCATTCATTCTCCAGTTGACATTCACCGTCATAGATTTCAGTTCTTTACTGCTTCAAAAAGTGCTTCTACAAATATTTTTCTATGTGTGGGTCTTTTTCATTTCATCACATATTATTGATGGCCTTTCTATGGTTCTTTTAATATTTCATGGCTCTAGTACGACAGTCAGGCCTTCATTTCCAGTCATCCATATCCTTGATGATGCTGTTTTCATCATTTCTTCTATGTAAGTCATCATTGGCAATTTGATATTCTCCTTGAATATGTCAAGAGTCTTGACAAAGTTCAGTTGAAATTCTGATTCTTTCAAAATGGTGATTATCTGTAATTTTTAGTCATGTAATATTATTGGGAGGATAATTGGTGTTGAAAAGTTGAATTTTTGTAGCAAAGAGCCACTTGCAATGGCCACTAAGTAAGCCACTAAAGCTTAATCTCTTTCTGTTTTGTTCTGGTCCCATTACGTTGGCTTTTATCATCTACCAGAGGTATAGTAATATGGAGATATATCTTGTATCTCTTTCACCATATGTGTATATTGTATATCATGTCATATGTATAGATGTATACACATTTATACATAGAAATACACATATGTACACATACATGTATATATGGAGATATATATGCACGTACATATGTATATATTGTCAGCCTACCCAACTACATGTTATTGTCAATTAGTAGTTTTCATATACTATTTTTCCAATTTATATAGTTAGATTATTTCTGAAATGGCTGCCCCCATTAAATTATGAGCTTCTTGAGGGCAGGAGCTGTTTTTTCCCAGTTTCTGTTTTTAACATCCCCATTGTTTAGCCCAGTGTCTGTCATATAGTAAGCACTTAATAAATGCTTATTGACTTATTGATTTCTCATCTCACTGAGATGCCTCTGTGTCCTTCTGGAACTTAATACGCAAAGTTGTCTGCATATATCGGCATTTAGAGAGCCTTACCAGGAATTATTCTTCTATTTGCTATATCTATAATAACCTCCATGATACTGGTGAATAGGTGATAGGCAAACATAAAGCTGTTTGTTTTATGTCTCACTGAATAAATAATCTCTGTGGTCATATCTTGTATCGCCAAGGCAATATTCACAGCTCTGGTGGTGACTATGAATATGCCGGTGTAGTTCTGAATCGCAAAGTATAACAGACTCTCCATACAGAAGACAGAAAAAAAGTTTATTTAGACAACAGAGAGCCAAATCCATCATAGTAACCAAGAAATCAATACAAGCCTTCCCCCTGCCCTCCAACAGGGCTTTCCCACAAGCAAACACTCATGATCCACTCATGAGCCTGCCTTTGTCCTCTGTCCTCTGCCTCCAACCACTCTCACCAACTTCCTCCCAGTTCTGCTCCACCCTTCCTGTTATACCCATTCAGCAAGCTCTTTCCACCATATGTGACTTAGGCTTCCATGTGATTTAAACAAGTCACATGAACCTTTAAATGGGTGGAAAAAAATCTCCAAATTAAGCAAAAATACATTAATAATATATATCTGTCATAGAATCTTGCATGATTTTAATATGAATGTTGAAGATATTTTGAGGAGAAACTTATGACTGTTTAGTTCTACTAAATTAAATGCTATTTTAACATTAGTAGAAAGTAGACACAATACTCTTTTTTTTACTCCCTTAATTGTAGGGAAATAAAGCTGTGATTTGCTACAGAAAACTATCCTCCTAGTTCCCATGTTTGTTTGTTTTTTAGAAGATATTCTCAATGGGGACACAGATAGTTTTAAAATATTTTTATAGAGATGAGAAAGTTGTTACTGCATATTTTTTGAGGGGGGAAAGGATCAAAATACTTTGAGTGTTTTCTGGTTCGTGTATTTTTATACATGAATCCAATTTCTTCATTAACTTCATTTTCTTAAATTCCAGTGCCACTTTTCTATACAGTACATTGGTTACTGAGGGGGCAAAGTCTAAATGTGGTGGTTTCAGTGTCACTGCTAATGTGATTAAATGACCATAGTGGCATTGGCAGATCTGGTCCGTTTCACATTCATTGTCTTCCTTTTGATTTCGCTTTGAAAAATACTCTTAAGATAATTGGAGTCAGCTGATTCTCTAGGCTCATATTTTTCCTTGATTTGTTTTTTTGTAAGTCAGTAATCTCTGTAACCTTTCTTTTCTTCAGGACTGTACTCGAATTGCCCTTGGCTGCTCAGTTTTTCCCTTAATAAGGAGCTCAGTTGTTTTCTGGCTGGAGCACTTTTTGGGTTCTTTTCATTTTTTTATAGTGACTGTTTTTCATGTGTTAAACTTTTCTTATAACTAGTGATAGATCAATGTCTTTTGCTCATTTCCCTTTTTTTAGAGCTTATTTAGACAGATTATAATTGTCTAAATTGGAAGTATGATAATGACACGTATCTTCCTATCTTTTTTGTTGTTCGGTCATTTCAGTGGTATGAGACTCTTTGGGGCTGTATTTGGGGTTTTCTTGACAAAAAGTACTGGAGTGATTTGCCATTTCCTCCTCCAGCTTATTTTACAGATGAGGAAACTGAAGCCAGCAGGGTTAATTAGGTGACTTGCCCAGAGTTACACAGCTAGTCAGTATCTGAGGCCACATTTGATCTTAGGAAAATGAGTCGGGCCTGGTGCTCTAACTACTGCACTACCTAGCTTCCCCCTTCTTATCTTTAGCCTTTCATTAATTTGGTGTTGGTTTTGATTTTTGCTGTAACCATTCCATGATATGACTACTCAGATGATTCCATTCAACTTATTATTATTTTTTTAAATTTATTGATGCTTTTAAAGTAATCACTGTCAGAGGTCATAGGTTAAAATGCAGAATAAGGCACATTTTAGGACATGGCCAATATGGGGAATTTGTTTTACTTGATTATGCTTTTTTGTTACAAGGGTCCGATACTATGTACCAGGCACTATGCTAAACGCCGAGGATACAACCAATAAAAAGATAGATAAGGTCTTGTTTGTCTTTTTTTTTTTTTTTTTACATTTTATAATTGAAAAAATGAGCATCACTTTCACTTCCAAGTGGCTTTCTTCCCGCTCCAAACAGAACTCTCTTTTATAACAAGCATGTAGAGTTAAAACAAATTAGAACATTGGACATGTTTGAAAATGTGTACTTCATTCCTCAACTGCCAAGTGATAGGTGGTGTGCTTTGCCATTAATCCTTCAGAGTCACTATTGATTAGAATATTGATTAGAAGTCACTAAATTGATTAGAATTCTTACAGCTTCATTGTTGTTGAGCAGTTCCTGGTATGTTCTCTAGTATACAAATTGCATATCTTGGGAGCTTTAGAAAACCTCAATTGTCGGCAATGACCTATAAACAAATCAATTGTTAATACAGTCATTTGTGGTAGAGGCAGATGTCAAATAGATTTTGGGCTTTTAGGATATAACCCTCCCTATTAGGAATGTATTAGGAATTTGAAACATCCTTAGGGGGAAAACAGAAGGCTCTTTTCCTATGTAGATTTTAAAAATATATATTTTCTAATATAATAGAGTAAAAGCAAGTATTTTAACAGGTAAGAGTGTGATTTATGTTTCTTTATGCTCATAAGAAAATCTTCCTCAATTGTTGCCTGTATAGCGTATTAGGGGTCTTATATTCTTTTTAAATTTGTGGCTTAGAATTTCTATCTTAAATTTTAGTAAATTTTTATTCATTGTTTTGCCAATTGGTTATTTAGAAATAAATCCTTTATGTTTCCCTTTAAATATCATAGGTAAAATGTCATAGGACTTAGCGCTGGAAGGGCTTTTGGAGATCATTTAACCAAACTCCTTATTTCATAAATAAGGAAACTGAAGACCATTGAGGGAAGTGACTTGCCCAAGGTCACAACATAGTGAGTAGCTGAGAATCCAAAGCGAGGTCCTCCAATTCTAAATCTAGTGTTCTTTTTCCCGCATTTTGCTGCCTCTCTTTGTTAGTTTCATACAGAGTGGAAAGAAAAGTGATTACCTACTGTATAATACTAGTAACCCCCATGAGGGCAGCAGAGAGAGGCTCAGAGTTAGCAAACAATTCCTAGGGACAGAAGAGACACAGGAGCCTTCTTACTATTTCCATTCTATCCTTTGCTCCCAAAGCATCTAGTCTGTTCAGGCCACTCTCTCTCTCCCTCCCTACCCTACAACCTGACTCATCCTTTCCTTGCTTATAAGTGTTCAGAGCTCTTTGCAAAACAAAACACACAAGATTAGTTGGCCCTATTGTTCACTGTTTAGTTATTCCTTGTAACTTTCAAGAACTTGCCTATTACACATCTTGAGGATTTACTATGTATATTCTAGAGGAAACCAGAACAGTTATTGCCTCTTATACTTAGTTTCTTTTTTAAATTTATATTTTAGTTATTCTCTATTTATGCTTTAGGATAGAATAGCAAATGTTTCCTGAATTTTAACATTTGAGTAATTTGGCACTTGCTATTCTAGTAACAGATCAATGCCTCGGTAATTATTCACCCTAATTGACATTTTGTAGAAAACCAAGCTATATATTTTGTTAATAGGTATTTTAAATGGATTCATCTTCCCCTTGCATTTTAAATATTTTCATTTTTAATGTGTTTCTAGCCAGTTGAGTTTCAGGGGCACCAAGTGGCAGGATCAGCTTCTAGTGAGGTCATGGTCAGAGGACCACATTCCCAGCTGGAGTGGAATCAGTATCCAGATAGTATGGAGTACGAGGACTTCACAGGAGGGCCTTGCTTGTGGGCACCAAAGCTGCCTGATAGTTGTATGATGATTGACTTCTTACAGGTAAAAAGATTTCTTATGCTTGCATTTCAGCACATCATTATTCCTTATTTTAACGCCTAAATACATTCTGTGAAGCCAGTAATGCTAGCAAAGGTAGTTATAGAGCTGAGTCATAGCGTGTTGGCAGACAACTTCACAGAAAAATAATTGGAATGGAAAAAAATCATTTTAAAGATCACTTACTGTTTAGGAAAACGTATTCAAAGTATCGTTACTTTCTGCATAAAAGGATAGTTAATTTAAAAGGTTATTGGTCCACTAAAAAAAACCTTACCATTTTAAGTAGGAATACAAGCTGATAAAGATATGCAAAGTAATGCCTCTCACCATGGAAGTCTATATGCACGATAATAAATGTTTTAATAGAAAAGGTCTGATCCAGAATTATAAATAATCTCAGAATTCAGTCTCTTACTATGAACCCTAAATTGAATATAGCCACCTCTTGATTGGCCTCATGTGGAACATCTCCATGCTGTTTTAGATCTTCCTCCATTTACAATACCATTAGGCAATTAAGAGTCAAATCTTGAGGCTGGTTGATAAGGGTGAGTGTGCATGTGATATATATACCTTTTCTGAATGTTTGTCAGATGTACCTCATATATACCATTTGAATACAGATTATATGTATATTACATATTATGCTTTTCAAAGATTTTCTACGTCATTTGTCCTCGTTAAATCCTTCATGGTAAGTAGGACAGATGGTATCCCCATTTAATGGATGGAGACACTGACATACGGAGAACTGAAATAGATTGCCCAATATCAGTGGTACTGCCATGAATAGAATTGAGTTTTCCTAACTTCTAATTTAGTTCTCTTTCTATATACAGTACGTTGAATTTATTATTATTTTTTTCCTGTTAATCTTTTTACAGGAAATTTTCAGGGAAAATAATTTGTTATAGTGAATCCTGGTTCTCTCTATTTCCTACTTTTATGAAACACATCAAAAATTTATTAAGTCTATTGCTTCTAGCCATCTTATTTTTAAAAATTCAATCTTATTCTTTTGGTTAAAAGTTTTATTTTTTCTCTTTCCATACCTCCATTTATCATTTGGATAGGTAAACAGTGGACATTAGACAAACTTAAACAAAAAAGGGGTTTCTTCCCCCTTTGAAAAATAAAATCCTTGTTAACAAATACACATAGTTAGACAAAACAAATTCCCACATTGACTTTGTTCAAAAATATATATATTCCAAATATATATCCAAATAAATATATTTTATTTCTTGAGTCCATCACCTACTTGTCAGGAGATAGTCAAAATACTTTCTAATTGCTTCTCTAAAGTCTTGCTTGAGAATTGTGTTCATCAAAGTTCATTAATCTTTCAAAGTTGTTCATCTTTACAGCATTATTGTTAGTGTATAATTTTTTCTTCTGGTTCTGTTTATTTCACTCTATATCAGTTCATACAAGTCTTCCCAGATCTCTTGAACCATCCTTTCAATCATTTTTATAATATTCTGTTATATCCATATATCATAATTTTTTCAGCCATTCCCAAGTTGATGCCCTCCACCTTAGTTTTTAATCCTTGGCTATTACAAAAAGCTACTTTAAATATTTTGGTATATATGAACCCATTTCCCTCTTATTTCTTCTTTTTAGAGTACAGACTTGTGAGTAGAATTGCTAGATCAAACAGTACACACAGTTCATTAATTTTTTGACTCTGGATTGCTTTCCAGAATGGTTGGGCCAATTCAGAGCTCTACAGGTAGTGTTAATGTGGCTGTTTTCCCAGTCACTCCAACATTGGTCATTTTTTCCTTCCTTGTGAACTTTGCAAGTCTGAATAGTGTGAAGTAGAACTTTAGGCTGTCTTGATTTGTTTGGTTTTTTTTACACATCAAAGGGATTTGAAGTATTTTTTCATATGATTATTGAAAGCTTGAATTTTTCCCTGAGAAAATATTGTTGTTCATATACTTTGATCATTTATCATTTGGATAATGTTTTACTCTTATAAATTTGAATCAGTTTCTTAGACATCTTGAAAATGAAACCTTCATCAGACAAACTTGCCAACACTTTTTTCTACCAGTTACCTATTTCCCTTATTTTATCTGCATTGATTTTGCTTGTGCAAAACCTTTTTTGATTTCATGTAATAATAATTGTCCATTTAATCTTTTGCGACCCATTTGGTCTATAACTTTTCCCCTAGCCATAAATCTGAAAGATGATTTCTTCCATTCTCTCCTCCAGTTTGTTTATGTTTGGTCCTTATCTTGGTTGTGATAGATGACAGTATAAATGTGTGAGACTCCTTTATTTCTCATTTGGCTAATTAGTGAGATATGGAAGGTGTTATCTATGATGCCAGATCTTTATCTATGAAGTTATTATTGGGCAATTAGATGAAGTTTTTAAGATGCAAGGTACAACTAACTTTTATGGGATACTTTATCTAGTATGTCCCTAGGGTGTTCTTGATTTATTCTCTCATGTTAGCAATCAGAAGTCTTATAGAGGTGTGTATAGACCCCATGGTGTAATGATATATCTTTAAATCAAGCCCTTATATTTGCTGACTTCCAAGGTATAAATGCTCACAGTAAGAATCGAAAAATGATTCCTATAAATCAGTTCAAGCTAGTTCCAGCACACCTCTTGTAATTCCTCCCTCAAGACTCTACATTCGAAATTCTGACTCAAATTCTGTAAGAGAAAGGGAATATCTTTCCAATGCACAAAGATCTAACACATGGATAAAGGTATTACTTATTAATATACCTATATGTATGTATTCTCTAGCAAAACATACTGATTTATGTTCTTCAGTGAAAAAGTGTAGCACTTAAACAGTTACAAAATTCTAAGAGGCAAAAAAGTATCCTTCGTATACATAAGGAGTATGTATTTGCACAGACTAGATATTAACACAAGTATTACAGTAGTTAGAGATTTGTTGGGTCCCCTAGTAACTCACTGCCTTATGAGGTACAGATGAGGGTTGTTCAGTGTCAATGGAAAGAATTTCCATACTGTGAGATTACAAATCTCAATCTTCTTTCCGTCTGAGTTGGCATGTACGGGGGACAGGACTCTCAAACTTTGCCAAGGATTGAAGGAGTGTAGTGTGATGGTGAGGGTGCTGGACTTGTGGTTGGGAGATACCAGTTCTGATACTTATTAACTGGGAGATATCAGTTCTGATACTTATTAACTCTTATTAACTGTGTTACTGTGGGAAGGCACTGAACCTCTCTGAGCCTCATTTTCCTCACCTCTGAAATGGGCGAATACTCATAACGGCTACTTCATGGAGTTCTGAGTTTCAGAAGAGATATGTAAATGCTTTGCACACCTTAAACATGTAAATGACAGCTATTAGCACTCCTTTGTTAGCAAAGCTGAATGATTTTCATGAGAGTATGGTAGCTTATTTAGAAAACAATTTCTTTGCTTTTATGTGAATAATATTCTTCAATTTTTTCAGAATTGAAATGGCCAGAGTGACATATTTGTGATTTAAAAATGTCCTTTTCATAGCAAAAAAGTTTTTTATGTATATATAGTCTTAATGAGGTAAATAGATCTATATATAGATCTATATATGTACATATATTTAAGTCCTCAGATGGAGAAAACTTTTTGGAAGAAGGACTAAACTTCAGGGGAGAGGATGATTTTCAAATGACAACTGACTTTACTAAGGACTCAAATGAAAATAATACCTGTAAGTAAGGTTTAACTTTGTAAATTACCAAGTAATACTGGGGGTGGTTACTAAGTACAGTTGTCTTTTTTCCCCCACAACAGTTTTGGATTTCCCTTTTACAGATTCGGGCAATACTGTGTCATCTTATTCTTTGGACCATAATTTGAAGTTATCAGAATGGTCCTCATGGGAAACAAACAAGGTATAAACAGACCTTTCATAGCTTGGGGAGATTTTTATTTTTACGTATTATTGTTAAAGGGATGTGAATGATACCATGTCAGCTAAGATTATATTCTCGCTCTCACTAATTCTGTTGTAGACTAAACTTGCCCCTCAACTTTTAGTACCATATTATAAAAAGGAGTGGTTATATTGGATAATCACTTGAATTCATTTAAAACTATAATGCAGTGGACATCCCTTTCAACAGAGAATGGTCAACTAAGTGTGACTACTGGCTTTGTGATAGTTCTCATTTCTTTTGCTTTTTTAGTTTCCTAATTCCAAGTTACTGAGGTATATGATATGACCCTGGCATTTCTTCTCCATGAATTGAAATAAAATATCACAGATTGTCTCAGTGTTCAGTTTTAGGAAACCAGAAAGCAAATCTAATGATAAATTAATTTTTCCCAACAGAAATCTCCAGTTTGGATATTTCCCATTGGAAATAAAGCTTTTTTTTTGAGATTTTGCCCATTAAGTTTAGTCATTATCATTTCTACCCACCCTTCAGGCTTTTACTTGAACTGAAGGATTATGAGATCAAAATGATAAAAGGTATTAAAAATTGAAATCCTGAGGATCTATTCCTACCATCTTTATCTCCTCTTAATTAATTTTTGCTCTAATTGTTATAGGATTCTATCCCATTGCTATAATTACCTCTTTTTCAGCCCCTCAATTTTTACCCCTCTGCTTATCAGGGGTGCTTGAAAGACCCATTTTTCCCTTTTTTTAACAGGTTTAATATCTTCATTTGTAAATTTCAGCAGCCAGTTCATCTGTTTTAGCTCTTCTGTAAACTCCTTCAGCACTTTGTCTGACCAGTGTCAATCCATAGCTGTTTATAAATCTTTTTCTGCAGACAAGCATCTAGAGGCAAGAGAGGATATACATGTTATAGAAGGGCTCTCTTATATTGAGAAGAAAGGATCTGTTTTTCTGTTCTGTTTTCTGATGTTGCATAACAACAGAAACAACTGCTTAATGTTCTTCCTTTTGTAAGTTCAAATTTCTGAGTTCCCTAATTTTAAGTGAATTTCAAGAAATTCTATTCTTGAGTTGTGAGAAAGTATGTAGTGACCCAGTGCCTGTTCTTTTTGAAATGTAACTGGGTAAAATTAAGCTAATCATTAATATATCTTTCTCCAGTTGTTTTTCGTAATACTCTATTCAGAATAGTGTACGTATAAAGTACAGAAAAGCTATTTTTTATTGATTAATTTATTTATTTTTAGTTTTCAACATTCACTTCCACAAGATTTTGAGTTCCAAATTTTCTCCCCCTCTCTCCCCTCTGCTGACCCCAAGAGAGCATGCATTCTGATTACCCTTTCACTCAATCTGTCCTCCCTTCTATAACACCCCTGCCTTCCCTTATCCTCTTACCTTCTGTTTTCTTGTAGGGCAAGATTGATTTCTATTCCCCATTGCCTGTATGTCTTATTTCCCAGTTGCACATAAAAACAATTTTTAGCATTCATTTTTAAAACTTTGAGTTCCACCTTTTCTTCCTTCTGCCCTCTCCACCCATCTCCATTGAGAGGGCAAGCAATTCGATAAAGGTTATACATATGTAGTCATACAAAAAACTTCTATAACAGCAATGTTGTGAAAGACTAATTATTTCCCTCCATCCTATCCTATCCCTCATTTATTCTGTTCTGTCTTTTGACCCTGTCCCTCCTCAAAAGAGTTTACTTGTAATTATCCCCTCCTCCTGTTTGTCCTCCCTTCTATCATCCCCCAGCCCCCACTTCCCCCCTTCTCTGCTACTTTCCAGTAGTATTAGATAGATTTTCATACCAAATTGAGTATGTGTGTTATTCCCTCCTTAAGCCAAATCCAGTGAGAGTAAGGTTCACTCTTATGCTCTCACCTCCCCTTTTCCTCTCCATTGAAATGCTTTTTCTTGCCTCTTTTATGTGAGAGGTCATTTGCCCCATTCTATTTCTTCCTTTCTCCTTCTCCCAATATATTCCTCTCTCATCCCTTAATTTTATTTTTTTAGGTATCAGCCCTTCATATTCAACTCACCCTGTGCCCTATGTATGTATAATCCCTCCAACTACCCTAGTACTGAGAAGTCTCAAGAGTTACAAGTATTATCTTTCCATGTAGGAATGTAAACAGTTCAACTTTAGTAAGTCCCTTATGATTTCTCTTTCCTGTTTACATTTTCATACTTCTCTTGATTCTTGTATTTGAAAGTCAGATTTTCTATTCAGCTCTGATCTTTGGTCAAAAATGCTTGAAAGTGCTCTATTTCACTGAATGACTGTTTTTTTCCCCTGAAGTATTATACTCAGTTTTGCTGGGTAGGTGATTCTTGGTTTTAATCCTAACTCCTCTGACCCTCTGGAATATCATATTCCAAGCCCTTCGATCCCTTAATGTAGAAGCTGCTAGATCTTGTGTTATCCTGATTGTACTTCCACAATACCCAAATTGTTTCTTTCTGACTGCTTGCAGTAGTTTTCCTTGACCTGGAGCTCTGGAATTTGGCTACAATATTCCTAGGAGTTTCTCTTTTTGGATCTCTTTCAGGAGGTGATCGGTGGATTCTTTCAATATCTGTTTACCTTTTGGTTTTAGAATATCAGGGCAGTTTTCCTTGATATTTTCTTGAAAGATGATGTCTATGCTCTCTTTTTGATCATGGCTTTCAAGTAGTCCCATCCTTTTCAAATTGTCTCTCCTGGATCTATTTTCCAGGACAGTTGTTTTTCCAATGAGATATTTAGCATTGTCTGCTATTTTTTTCATTCTTTTGGTTTTGTTTTATAATTTCTTGATTTTTCATAAAGTTATTAGCTTCCATCTGCTCCATTCTAATCTTTAAGGAATTATTTTCTTCAATAATTTTTGAACCGTCTTTTCTAATTCTGCTAATTCTGCTTTTTCATCATTTTTTGGGTCTCCTTAAGCCTATTCATTTTTCATGATTTTCTCATATCACTTTCATTTCTCTTCCCAATTTTTCCTCCACTTCTCTTGCTTGATTTTCAAACTCCTTTTTGAGCCCTACCATGACCTGAGACCAATTCATATTTTCTTGGAGGCTTTGGATGGAGGAGCTTTGACTTTGTTGTCTTCTTCTGTTTGTATATTTTGGTCTTCTTTGTCACTAAAGTAAGATTCTGTAGTCTGATTCTTTATCTGGTTTTTGTTAATTTTGTTAATTTCCCTAACCATTTGCTTGACTTTTGAGCTCTTTGTCAAGGTAGTTCTCTGCTTCCATTGGGGGTGGAGGGTGTACCGTCAGTTGCTTGATTTCCCCACATTCTGAGGGCCTAGAGCTCTAGAAACAGCAGCTGCTGCTGCCCTTACTGCTACTGCTGTGGCCACAAGCTCCTTTGCCTTCTTGCCCTGGGGCTGGGACCAGACCACACTACTCCCTCACACTTGTCTGACAGGTTTTTTTCCACTGACCTTCCAATTTGGCCTTGATATTTTGGAATTGTGAGGTCTGGAAACTGTTGAGGTGCCAGTGATTCAGTCCCTCCAAGGTCTGCTCAGGTCCAGTCTGTACCAGCGCGGCCTTCACTGGACTGTGCTCTCCTCCCAGCCTAGTTCAATAGATGTTTCCTGTCGATCTTCCAGGCTGTCTTGGGCTGGAGATTTGCTTCACTTCATTCTGTATGTTCTGCCGCTCCAGAATTTCTTTAGAGTCGTTTTTTACAGGTATTTGACTGGGTTTAGGGGGAGAGCTCTAGCAAGTCCCTGCTTTTACTCTACCATTTTCGCTCCCCCCAGAAGAACAATTTTAAGCGATTTAATCATATTCTAAGATGGACAGAATGGAATAAGAGACAGAGAATGGATCTGTGATTTCACTGAGAATATCAGACTCCTGGGTGAAGAAATTCTCACCATTCAAGGACATTTTTGGCATTTCCTCTACAACTTTTTGTCTAGAAATATAATAGAAAATTAAAATTGTTATTTTTTTTACGCCTTTTAGTAGTATCTACTAGTTAATAGCCACTTTACTCACCATATTCTTCTTTAACACAATAACTTAAGATAGAGCCCAATTAAATCTGTTGAGTTCAAATCTGGCTTAGTCTGGAAAGTTCATTTTAATGGGCTATAGCCACTTCAGTCTGGACTAGCGTTGTGTAGGCCATCAAGAAGATCTGTTAAGGTTCTCGGTCTGAAGATCTGCTTCATTTAGTCTATAATAAAGTGACTCAAACCCTGTTCCTAGAACTCATCCTGTTTTACTCAGGGGCCTTAGTCTACAGGATGAAATGGTAACATTTTCAGTTAGACTCAATTTTTAAACACCAAGTATTTATAGAGCTCTGGATCACAGGTTTACAGATCTAGAAATGTAAGGGACCTTCATGTAGTTCAGCCTCCTATTGCAGATGAGAAACAAGCCAAGAAGGCTGAAATGACTTACCCAGTTTCACACAGCATATTATGGTTAATCCCCTGTTTCTCATTCCTGTGCTTATTTCATTCTTTGAGCAACTCTCTTGGCAAGGTTTGGTGCTAAATGCATAATGAAATAAGAAACACTCCCTACCTTGGAGGAACTTGTAGTCTAGTTGTGGAGATGGGACTCAGGTAGTTAGGGAATGGTACATGTTGGCTTGTGATTAAATACTAGAACAAGAGACAGTGTTAAGGAGTTCAGGGGAAGCATTGTTAGCTGGTGTGCTATGGGAATGTTTCTGAGAGGGTGCATGGTGTAATGGAAATCCTTGGAATTAGAAGCTGGTCATCTGGACTTAAATCCTGACCCTGGGCTTATTACTTTTTGCAACCTTGTTCAAAGCACTGAATCTCTGGGATCCTAAATTTTCCTTGTCTTCAAAATGAGAAGGTTGGAGTACATGATCTCAAATGACTTTTCTAGCTCTAAATTCTATGCTTCTATACATTTTAAAGACCAAAACAGACCCAAATCAGATACTCTTTAGTCATTTAGAGAATTTAGCTTCTGTTCACATTCTACCTTTTATTTTATGCAATTTAATGAAGCAAGGGGTTTTATCTCTACCCTATTTGGAAGGACTTTCTAACTTCCTTTGTCCCTAAGTGATATGTATTATTAGAATTAAATATTTATCTATGTACACATTTAGATTATAGAAAATAGAGACAGATTGAATAATAGGCAATCCAAATTCCTTACTGTGGTGACGTATTTCTTTTGACTCATTATTGAATTTTTTTTCTTCTTAGATGATGTCACCAATGCAGCAGATCTCAACACTGAGCCCTGATTCAGCCTTTCCTTTGAGCCCCAAAAATGAAGACATTATGATAAACTTACCTGAGGAGTCTTCCAAAGCAAGCACGTCATCTGGTAAACTTCACTATTGCAGTATTAAATGTATCTGTTACATTTTTGTAGTAGTTGCCAATCTGCAAATTTTCATTGATAATTGAGTGACTGTTACTGAACTAAAAACAATATATTTGATATTAAACTCCAAATAGGATTCTATTTCCATTGCCCCCTCTGACCCTTGGTTCCTCTAGTCACAAACCTCTAATGCTTTTCATTTATCGTTACCCTTATTACTGTATTTCCTCTCCTATTATGCAGAGCCACAGACGTTTTCAGCACCTCCCCAGCGGTGATTCAGGAACCTAAGCTCCCTAAGAGTTCCTTCACCTTCCAGGAGTCCTTACAATAGCCCATCCCTACAGCTTCTCAGTTTTACTCTTCTTCCTCTGGACTCCTCGAAATGTCTGGGAAGCCTCAAGCTCAGCTGTCACCCATCACATTCCTAATTAGCCCTTCTCAGGTGCATATATTCTGTCTCTCCCATTAGAATCATGGGACTTGTGAAACAGTTACCCAACTGAGCCTCTAGCCCACTGCTCAAAGGCTGCAAAGGCAAGGGAAAGCCATCTCCACCACTACATCTGCAGCGTGGCTCCCCGCGTTACCCTTCCACTGCATCTGCAGCGTGGCTCCCCGCGTTACCCTTCCACTGCATCTGCAGCGTGGCTCCCCGCGTTACCCTTCCACTGCATCTGCAGCGTGGCTCCCCGCGTTACCCTTCCCTTTCATTCTCTTTCTTTCCTGTTTCTCTCAATTCCTGCTGCTATGTCCTCTATTTCTGAAGGGTAACTGGTGGAAGAGAGGGAGTATGGTTAGGAACTGATGAAAATAGGTAGGTAAGAGGAAGAAGAGATGAGGTAGGAAGAAAGTATATGGAAAATGGAATATGGATGAGAGCTTAAGTTTTGAGTTAAAGCAAATGTCCTAGGACTATTCTAGGCAATTGCTTTTGAAATAAAAGAATACTAGAATTGTTTACTACTTTCTATCACTGTTGCTTTATTGACTTAATGGGTTTACACCAACACTCAGAACTGAGGGTCATAGGATTTAGAGTTGGGAGATATAAGGTAATCAAACTTTCTCACTTTACAGATGAAGGAGCTAGCATCTCACAGAACTTTAATGTGAACCTGGGTCTTCCAGCTCCGTCTAGTGCTCTTCTAGTGCATTTATAGTATTTGTTATACTATTTATAGTATAATACTTACTAAAGGAGCTCAGTGGTATCACTGTGGGTATATGATGTATTCAGAGAGGACTAGTCCCTCTCATCTGGTGTAAGAGCCCCTTTTGGGGGCTGCATATCTACCTTTGATGTCCACCATTCACCCAACTCTCACCATCCTATTATTTCATTCGTGGAAATGGTTTCCAGAAATTTTTTCCAATGGATAGTAATCTTGTCAGAGATAATGGTATTTTTTTATTTGTACTATTAATTTCCATTGAAGTGTATAGAGGTTCAAATATATAAACAATGAAGTAAGGATATTGTTATTGTTCGCACATGAATCCGTAAACTTCTGTTATCTATCAGTTGTTAACACCCAAGCAGAAGATACTGTGTAGAATAGTAAATAACCAAGTCATCTCGCTTATGTCCCTAAATGTGATTATCTCTTCTGTGTTGGTTTTTTAGAGCTCTCTGTATCTGTAATAATTCTTTATAGTGGTTGGTTCCCTTTCCAGACTTAGTTCCTGAACTGGGACTTTGTGCCAGGACCAGTCTTGACCCCTTGCTGGTCTCTTCGATAATTGATCTTGATTGGTTTTGGCCTGGGCCCCTATGCTTCCCTCTACCTCCAAGGGTATGTCCATGCTAAGAGTTCGAGGTTTTCATCTTCCTGGGATTTTTTAGTTTCAGAGTATTTGAACTAAAGGACTCTCAGTAATGGTATCTTATGACAGAGTACTACTGTAATGTTAATGGAATGGGAAGATCTTTGCCACCCATTAATAGGCCTGTGTGACCTGCTTTGCGCTTGGACCCAGCTGACTGCTATGATGGAGCCTGAGTCACATGGCATGGTGGGAGGAGGTTGTCAAATGGGTGGAGCAGGAAAGGTGGAGCAAGGAGAGTGGGGCAGAGCTGGCAGAGAGTAAGACAGAGCCAAGGAAGAAGAAGTTAGTGAGAGAGAGAGGAATTTTGCCTAAGGGAACTTGTTTGTGGGGAGGCCTAATAGAGGGAAGGCTTGGGAATATAGGTACTCCCTGTATTAGTAATGTATGTAAACTTCTTTTTTACCATGGTAGAATTAGCTTTCTGGTATCCAAGTAAATATTTTGGTTTGTCTTTGAGGAAGAGAGTTTATATTTTGCAAATTTACTCTGAAAATACACATGCATGTTCATAGCAGCTGCTATGGGTATTGTATTGGCATGACAGCTCTTGACCTAGGAGCCCTTGGACCTGAGGTGTCTCAATCTTAGTGCTGACATACCATTCCTAGTTCCTTGCAAGGTTAAAACTAGGTTTCCAACCATTTGAGGGCTTTCTTATTGGTGCCCACCATTCTTGCTGCCTCCATTTATAGAACCTTGTAGGTAATAGGTGGCTATGGCCTATTTCGGGTCCTACAAGGAGGTTTCCATCTTTTTTGCTGACACTGACATTTCTGGTGGGCCTTCTTCCCTGTTGCTCATGTACTCTTGGATTTTTGTGTAGTTGTAGGTGGTTGAAGTAATCTCATTGGTTTGTTATTGACCACTATTCAGTTTGGTGCTATTTTTAGACTTTTTGCTAAAGTAGTTTTGTTTGGGCTAGCTGTCTACCTCTGTTCAGGCAAATATATCTTAACCAGGGGTCCTACACATGGTTATTGGTAGCTTGCTTTTCTCCATTTGAGAAATACCTGGTCATATCTTTTGACCGTTTATATGTTGGAGATTGTCTTATTTTTATATATTTGAATCAGTTCATTATTTATTTTAGATATCAGATCTTTATCAGAGAAATTTACTACAAAGATTTTTTTTTCCATGTTAACCATTTCCCTTCTAATTTTCACTGCTTGATTTTGTTTGTGCAAAGGTCTTCAATTTTATGTAATCAAAACTGACCTTTTTTTCTCCTGTGCTTCTGTTTGGTCATCTGACCTTGCCAGAGTTGTTAAAGGTATCTTTCTCCCTGTTCCTCTAATTTGTTTATAATACGATCTTTTATATATAGGTAATTTTTCCATTTGGAATTTATTGTGGGAGGGTGCGGCATGGAGCCAAGATGGCAGAATAACAGTATGGACTTGCTAGTTCTCTCCCCACAAACTTAACCAAATACCTATAAAAAATGACTCCATTTTTTATGTAGCTGTAGAACCCATAGAATGAGGGAGTGAAGCAAATCTCCAGCCTGAGATAGCCTGGAAGGGTGATGGAAAGTGTCTATTACGCCATGTGCAATACTGGGAGCAGAACACAGTCCAGTGTTGTGCTGGCACAGACAGGATCTGAGCAGGCCTTGGGGGGACTGAATCTCGGGCACCCATGGCAGTTTCCAGACTTCATGACCCCAAAACATCAAGGACAAATTGGAAGATCAGTGAAAAAACCTGTCAGATGTGTGAGAGAGTGGAGTGGTCAGGCCCCAGCCCCAGGCTGGTGGAGGAGGTGGAGGAACCCATGGAAGAGGAGCCCACAGCAGCAGGGGCAGTGACAATAACTGTTTCTGGAGCTCTAGCCCCACAGATTGTGGGAAAATCGAGCAGCTGATAGTGCACCCCTCTCCCCACCCTCACTGGAAGCAGAGAACCTTAAACAAAGAGTTCAAAAGTCAAATAAATAGCTGGTAAAATGAATGAAAACTGGAAAAAGAATCAGACTGTAGAATCTTACTTTGGTGACAAGGAAAACCAAAGTATACAAACAGAAGACAACGAAGGCAAAGCTTCTATATCCAAAGACTCCAAGAAAAATATAAATTGGTCTCAAACCATAAAAGAACTCAAAAAGGATTTTGAAAATCAAGTAAGAGAAGTAGAGCAAAACTCGGGAAGAGAAATGAGAGTGATGCAAGAAAATCATGAAAAACGAGTCAGTGCTTGCTAAAGGTGACCCAAAAATAATGCTCAAGAAAATAACACTTTACTCAAATGACAAAGAGATACAAAAAGCCAATGAGGAGAAGAAAGCCATAAAAAGCAGAGTTGGTCAGATGGAAGAGGATGTCCAGAAGCTCACTAAAGAAAATAATTCCTTAAAGATTAAAATGGAGCAGATAAAAGCTAATGACTTTATGAGAAATCAAGAAATTATAAAACAAAGCCAAACTAATGAAAAAATAGCAGCAATGTGAAAAATCTCATTAGAAAAATAACTGATCTGGAAAATAGATCCAGAAGAGACCATTTAAAAATTATGGGACTACCTGAAAGCTATGATCAAAAAAAGAGCCTACACATCATCTTTCATGGAATTATCAAGGAAAACTGCCCTGATGTTGTAGAACCAGAGGGTAAAATAGATATTGAAAGAATCCTGCCTCCTGAAAGAGATCCCAAAAGGAATTTATTGTGGTGTGAAGTGTTGAATAAATCTAATTTATGCTAGACTATTTAGCAGTTTTTTCTCACATAGTGAGTTCTTATCCTATGTTGACTATATTGAGTGCTGTGCTACTGTGTGTGTTTGTTTTTGGATCGTATATCCCTAATCTGGGGCACTGATCAACTTTTCTAATTTATAACCATTTTACCCAGTAGTTTTGACCATTATTGCTTCGTAGTAAGTTTGAATTTTGGTGTAGTTATGGCCCCTTCCTATTTTTAAAAATTATTTCTTTTGAGATTCTTAAATTTTCTTGTTCCTTCAGATTAATTTTGATATTGCTTTTTATAGCTCTATAAAAAAAATTCCTTTGGTAGTTAAATTGATATAACAATGAATAAGTAAATTTAAATAGTGTTACCATTTTTATTACATTAGCATGGCTCAACCTTAAGCAATTAATATTTCTCCATTTATTTTAACTCCGCCTAAATAATCTACTGGTATCTGCAGCACTTAACACAGTGGTTGTAGTAAGCTCTTAATACTTTTTCATTAATTCATTTTTATTCATACAATTCCTGTGTGTTATCTGAGGAGGTGGATTCCCAAATATTTTACACAGTTATGTTGAATTTCCCTTTTTGTCTCTTCCTATTTGGTTTTGTGGGTAATACACAAAATGGCCCGTGATTTATGTAGGTTTATTTTATATCTTGTTACTTTGCTGAAGTCATTGTTATCATTTAATGTTGAGTTGGTTTGCCTGAAGTTCTCTAAGTAGACTCATCTCGTCAGCAAATTCACTTATTTTTTCTCCTCACCTGCGCTTATTCCCTTAATTTCTTTTGACTGTATTATTGTTTTAGCTCACGTTTCTAGGTCTGTATCAAATATTAGTAGTGATAATGAAAACCTTGTTTTGTCCCTGATTTTTAAGGAAAGTACTATTAAGATTTTTGCCATTACGTACAACTATGGCTCTTGGTTTTAGATATCATTTTATGGAGAGGGCCATTTATTTTTATGCTTTAAAATTTTAAAAAACTATATAGATGTGTTATGTTGTACTTGGCTATAATCATGGTTTTATTGTTTTTATTATTAATATGGCCTGTTATGTTTATAGTTTTTTCCATTCTTAAAGCATTTTAACTTCTTTTTATTCAGAAACTTTAAAATTATATTTATTGTATTAAGGTTTATGAAGGTAATAAAAGTTTTGCTTTTCTGCATTTGCATTTATTATGTGCTAGAGTATGATCAATTTTTAAGTGTTTTATACAATGTTAAATAAGGAAATTCTCTAATGTTTTCATTAAGTTTTTTCTATATGTATGTTGATTCTGATTCCAACAGTCTATTAAAATTTTTAGTGTTCTTCTATTTATCATTCTTGGTGATTTGTCATGTTTCAGTAGTAGAATATAGAAATATCACACTATTATTTTTCTGCCTTTTTTTTTTTTTGCAAATAGCTTCTATAAAATTTAGAAATTTCACTTCTATGCCGTTAGGTATCATTGTTTTTATTGTTGATATATTTTTCTTGACAGTGATATTGATAATCACAATACCTGGCACTTAAATCCCTCCTTCACAGGGTTCTAAACCAACCTTTCCAGATTTCTCTTATCTCTCCATTTAATGTACTTTATTTTCTAACCAAAGTGATGTACTTGGTATTTTCTTTTTATTAAATAAATTTATTTAACTTTTTACATTCATTTTCACAAAATTTTAGGTTCCAAAATTTTCTCCCCATTTGTCCCCTCCCCCTCCTCGATACACTGGACATTCTAATTACCCATATCACCAATCTGCCCTCTCTGCTATCATCCCTCCCTTCCCTTACCCCACCTTCTCTTTTGTCCTGTAGGGCCAGATAACTTTCTATTCCCCATTACCTGTATTTCTTATTTCCTAGTAGCAAGAACAATACTCAACAGTTGGTCCTAAAACTTTAAGTTCCAGTTTCTCCCCATCCCTCCCTCCCCACCCATTCCCTTTGGGAAGGCAGGCAATTCAATGTAGGCCATAT
>CM053774.1:86001276-86102290 GCA_028658325.1 Potorous gilbertii
AGAAGCGGTCTTTAATGTTCGGCGATCACATCCCAAGAGAGCGTCCCTCCCCGTGAACCCAACATATATAGATCCTAGCACTTCCTGAATACCACCAACCAATCATCGTTCTATTCCACACTTATAACCTAATAAAGAAAGGCATCTGTGCTAAGCCCTGCCCCTCTCTCTCTAGCCCTCCCTCCTCCCTCCCCCAACATTCATGGATGAACCCTCACAACAAACATTGGCATCTAACAGGCTATGTGATTGTAAGGAGAAGAGACAGACGAGATGTGAGAGTGACAAAGGCAGCGTGTGGTGCAGAGTGCTGAACTGTTCATAGACTTATCCTTTCCAAGCTAAATATTTACCTTCATCAAAAGTGCCGCCCCCCCCCCCCCAAGACAAAATGACTACCAGAAGGATTAATGTCAACAAATTAGAGCTCTTCTCTGAGCATGAACAGTTTGCTGCTGACTTGGAGAGAAAATTGAGCCAACATACAGTTGGCAACAGTGGAGCAGTAAAGGAGTGGGCAGCTCTCAGAGATTTGGCGTGCAGCACTGCATTTGCTCATCTGGGTCAGAACACTCACAAACACCAACACTGGTTTGATGAAAAGGATGGGGAAATTCAGAAGCTGCTAAATGAAAAACAAAAACTCTACAAGATTTACCAGCAGAATGTTCATCCACCTCTAAGAAGGCAGCATTTAATTCCATCAAAAGCAAAGTACAATCGAAGCTTAGAGAGATGCAGGATTCCTGGCTCAGTAAGAAGGCAGAGGAAATCTTTCTCAGGCTATGGAAGGCATTTTGCCTCAAGAGACCACTGGGAATTTTTATCATTTTTAAAATTATTTTATTTATTTTCAAATGTTCTACAATCACGACCATATCACTTAGATTTTTTTCCCCTCCCCCTACTTTCCCCCATCTCCCCCTTTCCTCCCTGAGATGGCATGCAATTTTATATAGGTTCTACACCTACATTCCTATTAAATGCATTTTCACCATAGTCATATTGCATAGAAGAATTAAAATGAATGGGAGAAATCATAAAACAAACTAGAATGTAATACAAAAGAAAATGATCTGCTGCATTCTGTGATTGAATTCCATAGTTCTTTCTCTGGATGTGAAAGGCATTTTGCCTTGAAAGATCACTGAGAATTTTTTAAGTTCTTGCATAGCAATGAAGTTCTGAGTCTACCAGTAAAATTCCTCACACACTGTGGTTGTTGCTGTGTACAAAGTTCTCCTAGTTCTGCTCCTTTCACTCAGCATCAGTTCATATAAGTCCTTCCAGGCCTTTCTGAAGTCTTCCTGTTCATTGCTTCTCATAGCACAATAATATTCCATTACGTTTATATGCTATAATTTATTCAGCCATTTCTGAATTGTTGGGCATCCCCTTGGCCACCACAAAAAAAAGCTGCTATAAATATTTTTGTACATGTGGGACCCTTTCCCATTTTTATGATCTCTTGGGGATACAGTCATAGAAGTGATATTGCTGAGTCAAAGGGTATGCACATTTTTGTAGTCCTTTGAGCATAGTTCCAAATTGCTCTCCAGAATGGTTAGATCAGCTCACAGCCCCCCAACAATGAATTAGTGTTCCAACTTTTCCCACATCTTCTCCAACATTTATCATCTTCCTGTTTTGTCATGTTTGCCAATCTGAAAGGTATGATGTAGTACCTCAGAGTTGTTTTGATTTGCATCTCTCTAAACAGAAGGGATTTACAGCATTTTTTCATGTGACTATAGATATCTTTAATTTCTTTCTCTGTAAATTGCCTGTTCATATCCTTTGACCATTTATCAGTTGGGGAATTTCCTTACTTTCTTAATAACTGTATGAAGATGGCCAAGTCACTTTCTCAGCATTGGCTTTCTCTTTTGAAAAGTGGCTACAGTGATAGCCATAACACTTGTCACAGTGGTTTGTAATAAAAATAAATCACTTTGCTAATCTTAAAGCAATGTTTGAATGTCATTAAACAATACTTAGCCAATTATATTTCAGTCTCAAAAGAAAAATTTGACTAGGACTAATTATAGTGTGACTGGAAAAATGAATTTATTTGCTGTGACCTGGATTTTGCCATTGTATGTTCTTAAATCAGTTTTTAAAAGGTGGTAGCATCCTTGAAGTATTTTGTATTTATAACTTCTCACATCTGATTTCACTGAGGATACTTTTAATGACATGTACCTTCAATATAATGTTGATTTAGATGACATTTAGTTTATATTTTAGTATCATAGAGTGACTTCTTGGGAAGCATTCACTTTAATTTTGGGGGGAGATATTTACTTTGTGGTTCATTTCCAAAATGATCAGAATCTTACTTTTTGTCTTCCTTATATAGGTTACTCAGTCTGGGGTTTGATAAATTTATCAGAGTTGGGAGCATTAGAAAGATTTCCAAGCCAATTCTACCTTACAGGTAAGAATCTTTAGTTCTAGGACTTACAGTATTACAGTATTGGTCAATGAACCTTACACAATCTCCAGAAACATTGACTTAATTTTGCGCTTTTTGGAAGATAAAGGGAGAAAAGTCATGCTTCAGTGGCTCTATAATCTCTCCTTGGTGTAAATACTCCTTCTGAGCGTCCAGATTGAAATTTATCCGTTTATTGTCTTAGGCAACTCCTATCTGTGACCTCCTTAATTCCTTTTTTTTTTAAATTTTTAAAAATTTTGTATTTTTTTATTAGTTAATTTTGTTTATTTTCAGTGTTCTACAATCACTACCATATATCTTAGATTTTTTTCCCCCTCCCTCCCCCTTACCTACCTCCTCACTCCCTTTGACAGCATACAATTTCATATAGGTTCTACACATACATTCCTATTAAATACATTTTCTCTATAGTCATGCTGTGCTGAAGAATTAAAATGAGTGGGAGAAATCATATAACAAACCAAAATGCAATACACACACACACACACACACACACACACACAAATACACACAAATGATCTGCTACTTTTTGTGATTGAATTCCATAGTTCTTTCTCTGGATGTGGAAGGCATTTTGCCTTAAAAGATCACTGAGAATTTTTATAAGTCCTCGCATTGCAATGAAGTTGCAAGTCTACCAGAAAAAACTCTTGCACACTTTGGTCATTGCTGTGCACAAAGTTCTCCAGCTTCAGCTCCTTTCGCTCGGCATCAGATCATATAAGTCTTGCCAGGCTTCTCCGAAGTCTTCCTGTTCATTGTTTCTCATAGCATAACAGTATTCCATTACATTCATATACCACAATTTATTCAGCCATTCCCCAGTTGATGGGCATCCCCTTGATTTCCAATTTTTGGCCACCACAAAAGAGCTGCTATAAATGTTTTTGTACATGTGGGGCCCTTTCCCATTTTTGTGATCTCTTGGGGATACAGTCTTAGAAGCAGTATTGCTGGGTCAGAGTATGCACATTTTTGTAGCCCTTTGGGCATAGTTCCAGATTGCTCTCCAGAATAGATGGATGATCTCACAGCTCCACCAACAATGAATTAGTGTTCCACCTCTCCCACATCTTCTCCAACATTTGTCATCTTCCTGTTTTGTCATGTTTGCCAATATGCAAGGTGTGATGTGATACCTCAGAGTTGTTTTGATTTGCATCTCTCTAAACATAAGTGATTTAGAGCATTTCTTCATGGAACTATAGATCTCTTTAACTTCTTCCTCTGAAAATTACCTGTTCATATCCTTTGACCATTTATCAATTGGGGAGACCTCCTTAATTCCTATAGAGGAGATCCACATAACGTAACTGGGATCCTGTGCCTTTATCTCTTAAGCCTGATCTTGGTATCAGTGCAGTATGTGCAAAGTCTAGTCCCTCTCCTGCATGATAATCCTTTACATTCTTTAAGTTGCTGTTCCTTTTCCCATATTGGATTTCATTAAAGGTCCTCCCTTCCCCCAGGATTATATTCAGTGTTTTGGACTGTTATTTTTGTCTGTAAGTTTGTATTCTGTGTCTTCTGCATTACAGTATTCCAAGCTCTCTGCTCCTTAATAGATGTGGCTCCTGTATTGTGTGTGATCCTGACCGTGGCTCCTTAATAGTCAAATTATTTCTTTCTGGCTTCTTGCATTATTTTTTTTCTTTGATCTGGATTTTTTGGCCATAATATTCATGGTTTTTTTTCCTCACTCTGTTTTATAGGTCATTTGTTTTTGCTCTGTGATTCCTTATGTTTTCTTCTACTGTTTTTCAGACATTTGGTTTTATTTTAATATTTCTTGTTGTCTGATGTAATCATTGGCTTCTCTTTGGTCTGTTCTGATTTTCTGAGACTTTGTTATTTAGACCAAGGCTTGTGCCTCTTGTGCCAAGTGGTTAATACGCTTTCGAGATCCTTCTTCCTTAACTCTTATGCTTCTCCATTTCCCCCCACCACTCTCATTCCATTTATATAAAGCATTTTTCAGCTCTGTTTCATTTCTTCTAGGAATCCTAGTTGAATTTTAGCGCAAGCTCTGTTTTCCTTTGAGGTATTGCTCATAGGCTTTTTAAATTTTCTTCTTGTGAGTTTGTGTCTTGACTCTCCCTACCACCATAATAGCTTTTTAATGGTGAGATTCTCTTGTGTTGCTAATTCTTCTGGCCTTTGTCTTGACTTCAGGCTCTGTGCACTTCTGGAGGAAAGGTCTGGGCTTGTTCTGTTGCTGGTTTAGAAGGAATATTGAGTGTTGTGTTGTGGTCATGAGCTTGGGGATAGGCTGGAAACTCAACATGGTCTGATAACAGAGCAAAGTCTGATTGTTCATTCTCTGTTCTGAGCTCTGCAAGTTCCTGATCAGGGTTGGTGTCTAAGCATCAGTACACATTGCTGGACTTAGCCACTCTCTGCCAACTGGAAAGCTCTGATAGTTCATAGGGACAGAACCACAAGCTTCCCTTTGGAAGCCCCCGACCATGATTATTTTTCTTTAATTTCCCTCCGGGCTAGAAGTAGGAACCGACAACTCTCTCTATTCCTGAGCTTTGAGCCACCCAGCTGGATTTGCTTCTCTCAGGCCTATGACCACTCCTTATTCCAGAATGCCACCCCAGGGGGCATTCTCAGTCCACCCTTACTCTGTTACCTGGAACTAGACAGTGGGTGAAAGAAGAGTCCGTTGGTACCTGTTGCTGCATATTACTATAGTTTGTGGTGCCCTGGTTTTGGTCTTGAACATCCTCTTGCCATGACACACAACCTCTCCCTGCCCTGGAATATTCCAAACTGTACTCCTGACCAGACCCAGTCATCAGGGTCTTTAGACCTCTCTGTTTGTCTCCCTATGCTGACTCAGCCCAGAAATAATTACTGACTGATTTTTTTTCTCAGATTATTCCCTAGCAGAATTTGGTCTAGTATGTTTTCTAGGTCTGTTTGGAAGAGGTTTTTTTGTTTTTTTGCCAGTGGGGAGTAAGGCAGAGTACTTACTTTAGTTTGTGGTATTTAAAAAGTTCAAGAAATATAATTTCTAGGTAATTAGTCATTTTATTAATAATGCCATCATTTTAAATAAAAGGTCAGTGGCATTCTCAAATGCCAAACACAGTAATGGTGTCAGGCTTGTGACTTATATGTCCTTCAAAGAAGGGTGTTCCTGAGGGTGGCAATTAACTCTCATTGATTAATAGTTAATGAAAGAATGAATATTACAATGAGGGACTGAGAGACTATTCCTATACTGAAAACCTGAGCAATCTGCCTCCCCCACCAAAATCTAAGCAAAAGGGAGTTTCACCTTAGATCTAGTGGGGTGGAATAGCAATACCTAGATTGAGGAGAATATTAATCCTGTTTTCCATCAGCCCTGTCCTTGAGAGATTGGACAAGGAAATAGGACAGGAGAAAAAAAGCTTGGGTCTCCCCAACTGTATTAATTGGCTAGAGTTTGGACAAGGAAGTAGGATGGGGAAAGAAGCCTGAATCTTCCCAATTTTAGTAATCAATTAGTAATTAATTGACTAGTAATTAAATTAATAATAATTAAAATTTAATAATTTTAATGATATGAGAGAAATAATAATTTCTCTGAGCTTCCTGCTGCTCTTCCGTTCGGCTCTGCCCTCCCCGATGGTGTTTTTAGTACTACTTGCTTATGTCATTTTTGGTAACGCCTTCTTGTTACCACCACACATCTTTCTGTTGTCCTCTGCCATTTGGGTTTTTCTGAGATCTTGGCATTTATTGTCCTGAAAATATTTAAATGGCATTTATTAGCTGATCGCTTCACCACTTCAGAAATATATCCCAACACACCATTCTCCTATTCATTGATTTGGGGCCAGGTCCATTGTCTGTCTGTAACGCCTGTGCAACATATATGAACTCCGACAAAAATGAACATCGAGCTGCATGTTACTGTATGGCTAACATGTGTTCTTCATATACTTAATTTTTTCCTCGTTGGCTTACTAGATTAATCTCCTTTTAGGTACCTGTGGATCTCATTGAAGAGGACCTGTAGTACTTTGGGGCTTGATACAATAAATGTAACATTATTCATGAACAGGAACATCTGGTGGACCTTACCATCGATATTAAGGCCATTTTCTATTTAGACTTTGCCTGTCTCAGCTTCCTGGGCTGTCCAGGATAGTGATAAAATCTCCAGCAAGCACATTTTCCTTTTTTTTATGCCTTCCTTACTTGGAGGCTTGTTGAAAAAAGTTCTTTGTATTCTCTGCTTTTTTGAGAGGATCTGATAGGTCTTAGCATATATTTGCTGACAGATATCAAGGTAGAACTTTACAGGCCTAATTTTATCTACATTAAAAATGCCTTTTAAAAAAAGTAATCCACAAATACACGCAATTGGATTTTTGATTCTTCCTCTCAGTTACTTATGTGACAGTGAAGATGTGAATTACCCTGGATAATCAACTGGAAAGCCTGCTTTTTCCTTTCACATATTTTCATCAAGACTACTCTTGACATATGCATGGACATTTCTTATAAATATTTTATATATTTTTCAGTATTTTTATAGATAAAATAGGTACATGGGTCTGGAGTTACTAATGTCTTCACTATTGCCTCTTCTGGATGATAAAACAGCATTTCCTAAGATTTCCTAATCTTTTGATTAAGATGTATTTAAAATCAATCCTTGACTACCTTTAAAATTTTGGCAGTTCTAGGCCAGGTTTCTTCTGTGTATATTTGGTCACGTTCTTCTCAACATCTTTTTTTTTTTTTTGAGTGCTAATTCTACTTTTTCATGAAGCACATCAAGTACCCATGAGTTGAGACCAAATGTAAGGGTTTCACTGTCACTGAGGATGAGAACAAATCATAAGATCCTAGATTTAGAGTTGGAAGGGAGGTCATCTAGTCCAGCTCCCTCATTATACAGATAAGGAAATTCAGACCCAGCAATCTGAAGTGATATGTTTAAAATCACAGTTTTAGTAAGCGGTCAGGATTTGAACCATGGCTGTAACTCTTCCCCCTTTAGTGTGCTACTTTGATAGGTTACTAGTTAAAGCTAGAAAATCTGTTCCGTTTTACATGGTCCTTCCCACTTCATTTGTAAATGCTCTTGGAATGATCTGAGTTAATTGATCTTGTACTTCGGTTTTGACTGACTCTTTTTCTTTTCCTGCTTTTCTTAGTTTTAGAGGCAAAACTTTTGGAAATTGGATAATTTCTTGTCTCCAAAATGTTTTGGAGATGAATATTTTAATCCTGTGTTGCCCTTAGCTTCCATCTTGCTCTACTTATCAAGATTTTTTAAATTAAAAAATTCTTAACTTGGTGTTTTCATCTCTGCTGCTGATTTTTTTAATCAGTGTAGAAATCTGTATGCCATTCTCAGATACCCTTCTTAGCCAGTTATGCCCTTCCAAGATACTTTTTTTTCTCTTCCTAAGGCTCTAACCTTTCAGTCAGCAGCAGTGATAAAAACACTGTCTGCTTTCCTGGGGCCTTCAGTTTCTTGCCCAATACTTTATAATTTCCAGAAATGCTACCTAGGTTCCTTCTGGTGGCATCATTCAGTCCTACTCAGATCACTGCAAGTGAGCAGTGGTTATCAGGTTTGACAGTCTTAGAAGCTCTCTGTCACATCCCAGGTATGTGTCCTGGGAAGGCAACTGACTTCCTTATCATTGATATAGAAGCTTAATAATAATATTGTGTTAATTTTTTTCATTAAGTTTGCATGCCGGCATAGGAAATGAAAATGAGCAATTAAAGGAGCTACACGCACTTATGAAAGAAGACCTGACACCTGTAGAAAAAATATATGTGAGAAAAAGCATCGAGCAACATAAACTGGGCACCAACAGAGCTTTGCTGAAGCAGGTACCAGTCTGTCAAGAAGCATATATTAAGTAATTACTGTATGTTAGATATCGAGGCTGCAGAATCAAAATGTATGTAGATATTTCTCTAAATGTTTTGTTAAATTGTTTTTGATGTAGTATTTTAAAATTTCTATTGATAAAAATTTCCTTTTAGTTTTTCTTATGAACCCCCAAAGCAGTCTATTATAATGCATAGTAGGATATATTTTTGTATTCATTGAATAATACTGTTATTCAATTTACGAATTGGTGAGGTAAGAAAAATAGATTCATTTCACTGATTATATAAGATGGGAAAAAGTTCTCCACTTAAAACACCATATTTACCTCTGATGAGAAGATATCTGTTCTCCAGTACATGAATACATTATCGTTTATCTCCTTAACAGATTCTTTTGAAAATATAGTTTTCTTTAAGCTATGCAACACTTGTATAGCTACCCATAACATAAAACACCCCATGCCCTCTGTTTTCTGTATACCCCTGGTTCTTGTCTGTTCTTACCAAATGTCTCTGGTTTCTGTCCTCCCCTCCCCCATGCCCCAGTATCAGCTTATGACAGCTAACTCCTTCCCATCCCTCCTTCCCCTTGTTAGATATGTGATGGAGATGGATTTGACAAGACTTGGCAATTGATTGGATATTAGGCGTGAGAGAAATGGAAGAGTTGAGCTTGACTTAGAGACTGTGAGGCTAGGTGACTAGGAGGATGGCAGGGCTCTCCCTGAAGGTGGGATGTCACATTTGATATGGCCACAGGACATGCAGGCAGTTGGTGATGTGGGACTGGAGCTCAGGAGAAAAATGAACGTACAGATCCGAGATTTGTCTTCATGAAAATGATAATGGAATCTAACGAGATCAAGAGAGAAAATAGAAAAAGAAGAGAATCCCACCTAGGATGGAGCTCTGAGAGAGGGGCATGGGCAATGTTCTAACAGAGGAGACTGAGAAGTCATAAAATCTAGAAGGAAGCAGTGCCACAAGCTCAGGGAGACGAGTGGTTCTGAGAAATTCTGAAACCTTTCTTTATAACTTAGATGCACTACCCAAGGGGTCCAGCCCATTTCAGGAATTTTCCTGTTTTTCCCACAGAGACAGGTTTGAACATAGCTTGTGTGATCCAAGAGCTCCAAGCTGTTGTGACCATTCCCGGGTAGGGATAAGGTAGGAAAGGTTAGCTTTTGGTGTCCCAAGTCATCTTAGTTTGAAAAGAGCTCATATCCAACCTTCTGATAATAGTCGCCCATTCCTCCAGGGTCTTGCAGAAGAAAGTCTAAACAGTAATGCAGTTGTGTTCATTCATACCTGGCAGCTGTGGAATGGAGAAGAGAAGAGGATAAGGACTTTGTGCTCCTAGATCCATCAACATCTCTGCTGTTGCTATTCCTTGTCAGAGAAATTATGGCTTCCTGGGGTGCCCTAGGTCTTCATGGCTCCAGAGTCTTCAGAGAAATGCTTCTCTTACCATCTGCCCTCAGAAACATTTAAATTAGCTTTGCAAATATAAAATTGATACATGTTAGCTCGACTACCAAGACATGTGATCAAGCTTCAGTTATGCATGAATGCAATATCCATGCTAAGTTTATACTGTAACTGAAAAAAAAGCATTTAGTAAAGCTCAGAATGAGCTGAGGCTGGTGAGGGAAACTAAGGACAAGAAGATTTTTAAAAATATATTGATAGAAAAGGAGGATGAAAGAAGGGATAGGAGTTTTGTGCAGGTGTATAGGACAGTGAGAACTAAAAATAGGAATGAGAGTAGGTCATTTTGTGCTTTACCTTGGTTTTCTCTGCCAAGAAGAGTGAACTTTGCACTGAAAATGATTAAAAAAAAAAAAAGACTAGGAGGAAGTTGGTGCCTGAGAGAGCACTTTGTTTTCCTCAATAAATGCCAGTCACCTGGTCCAGATGTACATCCTCAGGTACTGGGAGAACTGACAGGTATGATTTTTGAGCCACTGCTGGTCATATTTGGAAGATCATGGAAAATGGGAAAGTGCCACAAAATTGGAGAAGGATAAATGTCCTGATCGTCAACAATAAGGAGAGAATAGGATCTGTCAACTTTTGACCAGTGAACTTGAAATTTAGGACAGATCATTCAAGGGAAGGTTGGTGAACATTTAGAAAAGGATTAGAAAGAGCCATCACAGTTTTATTAACAGGTTGTGCCAAATTAACCTTACTTCATTTTTAACAGGATTCCTCAACTGGTCCAGGAGGGAAGTGCTATAGATACAGTTTACCTAGATTTTAACAAAACATTTGATAAAATATCTCATATTCCTGGGGAGGGATGCAGGTCTAGACTATAATAGAATTAGACGGATCCATACCTGGTTGGATGGCCAGACTCAAAGAATAGTTATTAACATTTCCATGTCAACATGGTGGGGGATCCCCAATGGAGTACCCCAGGGATTCTTGCTTCGTCCCATGCTGTTTGACATTCTTATCAGTGATTTGGATAAAAGCATAGGTGTTACACTCAGCTTTGCAGATGGCACAGAACTGGGATGGCTGGCTAGAAGTGGATGACAGTTGGACTCCAAAAAGATTCTGACTGAAAGAGCAGATCAAGATCTTCATTCTGCGAAAGTCTCTGGTGTCCTAAAACAGATTAAAATGGAACCGGGAAATGTTTAACAAGATAAATAAAGTTCACATGTAGCCATCGGGAATCCCATTCCATTTGAGTTTGATGCCAATAGGCTAGAGCATAGAGTTCATTTGAATAGGATGCAATCTGTCAAGAAGTCCAAAGTTTTGCATTGGATTAAAAAAATCATTCTATGATTATTAGAGGGGGTAGGTGTGTTAGAAGGAAGTTTGTCTGAAAAATACATAGAGGTTTTAGTGGAAGGCAAGCTCCATGTGAATGGGGTGTGGCAGCCAAAAGAAGCAAGTGTGAACTTGAGACTACAGTGGGAGCTTAGCTTCCAGTAATAAAGAGGTGACAGCCCCATGCCCATCAAGGCATCTGAGGGCCTGGAGTCTATGTGAAAGAACTAGAAATGTTTAGCCTGAAGAAGAGAAGGCTGGGGGTGGGGAGGGAGAAGGAGGCATGAGAGAATCCTCAAGTATCTGAAGGGGGAAGAGGGATTAGACTGGTTCTGTTTGGCTCGAGAGGACAGAACCAGGAACAGCGGGTGCAAATTGCAGAAGCACATGAAGCTTGATGTCAGGAAAACTCCATAAAGTGTGCTTTACAGAAGTTGAATGGGCAGCCTCGGGAGAGAGTAAGTTTGCCTTCCCTGAAAGTCTTCAGGTAGAGATTGAAAGACCGTTTGTCAGTATGTTAGGAAGGAGATTCCTTTTGAGTGCAGAATGGATTGCAGATTATCTTTCTCTTTCCAAAGGGTAAATGTAAATGTGGTCAAGATTAATGCTTTGATCAGAGCTTTCCCCTATGTAAGTAGTCTCTGAATCTAGAAGCCTGGAGTGAAATTCAGGACTATGTGATATTCACATTTATTTATAAAATATAGTTTCTCTCCCACCCCTCCTTTTATTTGTTCATATTAAGTATTGGTCTATAATCAATACAGTTTGTTATATTAAAATTCCAAGCACTGGTTTATTTGAATTGTAAATACAGAACAATTCATGAACTTAATTACTCTCCTCTGTTGAACACTTAAGCCTGGGGAAGGGGTGTAGTGTGCATTCAGCTACATTTGAAAGGCTAAAATATTTGTGAGGTCATTATTATAAATTCTAATATCCTTCCCACTCTTATTAACAGTTCTGTGCATGAAGTAGCAAATAGTCCTGTTATTTCTGTTTAAAATGTGGAGATAATGAAACATGGGGAACTTTAGTGAGCGGGTCCGAATTTCAGACTGTCATTTCCCACTCTTAGATTAGAACTCTGATTCTGCCCTCTAGTACAATTTTTGGTAGCCTTTTAGTCATGCTTAACTGCCAGTACTTTCCAACGTACAAAAGAATAATTTTTTTGAAATACAGGTACAGGTAGTTGGAATAACCTGTGCAGCCTGCCCATTCCCTTGCATGAATAATCTTAAGTTTCCTGTTGTTGTATTGGATGAGTGCAGCCAGATGACAGAACCTGCTTCACTCTTGCCCATTGCAAGGTAATTAAAATTTTTCTATTTAAAAAAAAAATTGCTTTAAAATCCCACAATCATGAAGATTCTTAACGATTCCAATCCCATCAATTAACTATTTTCTAAGCAGAAAATTGGTAAAGAAAATGATTATTTTTAAATGAAAGAAGAAAAAACTTCCTCTTTTCCTCAGAAGTTGGTCCAGATAAACTTTATAAAGTGCCATCTAGGTCTAATTTTCTGATAAATCTCAGTTTTTTTACTAATAACTATCAGGTTGTAACAGAGATAGACTGTTTTCTACTGAGGGACGAGAAGGAGAGGCAGCATGTAAAAGTACAAGGAGTAATGGCATTCACATTGGAAGACCTGCCTTCAGATCCCACCTGACACACCTGTGAGATCTCAGGGAATGCTCTCAGCCTCCCATGGCCTCGCCTTCTTCAGTCTGTGAAATGAAGGGATAGAACTAGATGATTCCTGAGCTTCTTCTTTCCACGTCTAGTCTAAGTCAGACTAAGGATTCTCCTTCTCCAAGAGGGTGTTCTCCCATTCCACAGCTTTAACTTTATTCTGGTTTTGAGGCTCCAGAGCAGTGATTCTCCCCTTTTTTGTGGGGCATAATGAGCCTGTTCTCAGAAATTTAAATGTATGAAATAAAATATATAGGAGTACAAAGGAAGCCAGTCATATTGAGCTACAGCTTTCAATGTAATAAAAAGGCAAGTTCATGAACTTCCAGTTAAGAACCCCTGTATCAGAATAAGGAAAAACAACTCGATAGTAAATGAAAGTTGTCTCTTCATAAACTTAACTCTTTATATAATGTGTGTCTATGCATATACGGGTACATGTGTGTATACATGTATACATATTTGTATATTGCATGTATATATACATATATTGACTATGTGTGTATATATGTGTACACACACACACACATATATGTATATATCAGTGTAAACAAGTGCTGATTAATATAATCAGAACATGCTTAAAGTGCAGAGTCAGCTCAGAATAAGGAAGAAATCACAGGTGGGTAATAGTTGTCTAAAGACAGGAAAATATTTTCATAAAGCAATTGATATAGTGCTGCAGGTGTGCATGTGTATGTATCCTAAGAAAGTCAAACCAATCAAAGCTGCATGGATTTTGAACTAAATGAATGTGAATTATCTGTTCCTTCATTGCTTTAATTTGTTTTAGAGAGATCTTTTTTCATTTAGCTAGATTTAAATTTTATGATTTTTTGAAATTTTTGTTTTAGGTTTGATTGTGAAAAACTAGTTCTAGTTGGAGATCCCAAACAGCTACCCCCTACCATTCAGGGTTCCGAAAGTGCCCATGATAGTGGGTTGGAACAGACTCTCTTTGACCGGCTGTGCTTAATGGTATGTAAAATTAACATTCTCCAAAGTAATTTTGGGCATAATGTACAACTTTTGTGAAGGAACTTATATTTGAGAAAACAAAATACTCCATGTGAAAAAGCACACTTAGAAAAGCAATGTAACGAGTGCAGATTCAGATAATATAGACTAGATGCTTGTGTGAAGACTCATCCCAGAATACAGGAGAATCACCGTCGGGTGGGTCATGTTGTATGACAGCAGTAAATCTTAATAGAAAACGCTTCACTGCACCCATATATAGTGCTTAGATAGATTGACAGGTAGGCAGGCAGATGGATGGATAGACAGAGAGATGACAGGTAGGCAGGCAGATAGATGGATAGACAGAGAGATGACAGGTAGGCAGGTAGATGGATGGATAGACAGAGAGATGACAGGTAGGCAGGTAGATGGATGGATAGACAGAGAGATGACAGGTAGGCAGGTAGATGGATGGATAGACAGAGAGATGACAGGTAGGCAGGTAGATGGATAGACAGAGAGATGACAGGTAGGCAGGTAGATGGATGGATAGACAGAGAGATGACAGGTAGGCAGGTAGATGGATAGACCGAGAGATGACAGGTAGTGGAGAGGCACATTTTTACAGTGACGGTACCTATCTGAAGCACTCGTTATTCTTGTTTGTTAGCATCTGGTCCGCCGTAGACTTCTGCTGTTCATACTATAGTATTTTAAGTAGAAGATAGCTTTTTCAAATGAAATAAATCACAAAGAATACAACTTGTTTCTTTTTTTTTTTCCTGGACCTAGAACAATGCCTTACACATAGGTGTTCATTGAATAAAAGAAGTTTAGCCCAAAGGAAAGCTTTACCTGGTGATGAATTATGATTTCTACATTAAATAGTATTTGGAGTTATTTCACAAAGGATGGAAACAATGCTTAGCACATAGAAGATGCTGTATGATAGGCAGTATAAGCCTCACCATGGCAGGAAAGGAATTCCCTTCCACTGGGACACAAACATCAGACCCAGGAGTCCTCGTTAGGCCTCCTAAACAGACGCCAACAATGTAAGGGGCATTGCAGAGGGGAATCCTCTGATTGAAGCGTGAGCTTCAGGCTCTCAGCCCTTTCTCTCTTTGGTGAAGGCAGGGGCTCCTGCCTGAGTGTCCTCATCCCAGACCTGGTGAGCAGCTTAGAGATCCAAAGGGAAAGGGCTTCCTGGCAGATGAAGCACGATCAATGGACCATCCCGGCCAATATTACGACTCCAACAGTGACATGCCAATGACTGTTTGAAGCGGGGGTCGGTACCTCCTATGACCTCAACCTCCACTGCATGAATTATCCATTAGGGAGCTTTTTCCCCACAAATTTATCTAAACCTTTTTTCAGTCTCTTTATTTCCATCTTCTGTCACTTTTTATGGATCACGAATTCCTTAAGTTTATCAGCTGTGTAAAATGTGCCCTAAAATTAATTCTAAGCTTCAGGTATTGTTCTGTAATTGGTGACTCCATTCCCATATCCTCATTGACTTTATGAACTTAAACCTTATCCCTCCATAGTCTTTGTCTTTCTAGAGTTGAATCCTAATTTTTTTCAGTCTCATATAGAAATCTTTTTATTTTTAATTGCCCAATCCCTGCCATCTCTGTTAATATTCAACTGACGTTTACTAATCACCTATTTTCTTAGGTACTGAGGGATATACAAAGATAAATAGAACATGATCCTTGTCCCCAAGGAGCTTAGAAATCAAGTAGAAAGAACTGTGATATATGTAAACAATTAATACTACAAAAAGGGAAAATAGTAAGCCCATAAGGGAATTACAAAGAAAGTGTTATGAGAACCTTCAGGGTAGAAGAGATACTTTCAGCTTGAAGGATGAGGAAAGTTTTCACAGAAGAGATCATCATATTTAAAATGCAACTTGAAGATTAGGTAGATTTTTAGCAGGTGGAAATCACTGGCAAAAGAGGCTCACCATAGTTAACTTGCTTATATTTTAAAACTCATGTACTTAATAACCTTTTGAAATCTTCATTTATATATGTGACATTATTGTGTATTTTCCCAAATATTTGTAAATTACTAAATACAAACAGTCCTGCCACCAGTCCCTAAAGGACCTCAGTATTAACATTTCTTCACTCTCAGAAATATCCATTTAATCCTGTCCTTTGTTTCTGATCTTTAAGACATTTATTTATGGCCTTGCTGAATGGAATGGAATAACCTAAGATTCCCCCAGATCTCAGGATAGCTGTGTTTGTCAGATGGGACTTAATCAAAGGCTTTTTTTAAACACTACAATAATGTCTTTTGTTGCTGATGTTCAACCATTTTGGTCATGTCTGACTTCTCATGATCCCGGTTGGGGTCTTCGTGGCAGAGACGCTGGAGTGGTTTATTTACCATTTCCTTTTCTAGCTCATTTTTTAGATAAGGAAACTGAGGCAAACAAGGGTGAAGCAACTTGCCCAGGGTCACACAGCTAGGAAGTGTCTAAGACCAGATTTGAACTCGGAAATAGGAATCTTCCTGACTCCAGGCTTGGCAGACCCAAAGTAGTATCTGCTGACTCTTTTTTACCCTTCAAAGAAATGTGCCTGATTACTGAAGTATATTTTTCTCATATAGAAACTGTTGCCTTTCCCCTAATAGGTTATGCTTGCTTTATTCATTAGCCCTATACTTGTTTCATATGGAATATTTTAAAAGCTCTTCAAAATGCTTGAATATTTTTTCAGAACTATTTTCACATAGATTTCTAAGAGTATTTAAGACAGATAGCAATTCCATGATACTTCTCAGGTATAATGATGTTTTTAAGCCTGAGCAATTGGAATCTGGATTTTATGATTTATAAAAAGAATTCACCCCCAGTAGTGTTATTGTGGAAAAACTCCTCCACCATAAACTGAGAGAGAAAATTGTTTACTGAATTACTTTTGCTGAGGTCCATAATTTTTTTTCATAAGGATCGCTATTCAAATTTTGGCCCAGGCTAACTTCCCTTAGCATATGAAAACAACACAACATTTATTAGATTTTGTTGGATTTATTATCTATTGGATTTATTCTGTAGTTTGGGAGAATTATATCATTTTCTTGTAGAAGTATTTTCTGTTAACCTCTTAGATTTTCAGTATTTATTTATTTGACATTATTTAACTCTTAACCCACCTAATAGCGCATCCGGCAATTTAAAAATTCCTTTAAACATTATTGTTCCTTTTAATTGGAAAAAAAAAGTAAGTATGTTGGGGGTTTTTCTTTTACCTCTCTTGTTTTTCCGCATTTAAACTCAATAGGGTCACAAAGCAATTCTACTGAGAACTCAATACCGTTGTCACCCTGCTATCAGCGCTATAGCAAATGACCTCTTCTATGAAGGACATTTAATAAATGGCATCTCAGAGATCGAGAGGAGCCCTTTACTGGAATGGTTGCCAACCCTGTGTTTCTATAATGTCAAAGGAACTGAACAGGTAAATAATTTTAATTTCTAACAGAGACTTGGTTCTTACGGCTTTTTTTTTTTAATTTCCACAAATTTTGCTTACACAATTTGTTGGCCTTCTGTGGATAGTAATTTAAGACCCATTTCCTGTTCCAGATTGAAAGAGATAACAGTTTCCATAATGCGGCTGAAGCTGCTTTTACACTCAAGCTTATTCAGTCACTGATGGCAAGTGGAATAGAAGGATCCATGATTGGGGTGATAACATTATACAGATCACAGATGTACAAGGTTTGTGTTACACTCTTAGCCAGATGTGACCATAAAACCTTCTTGTTTGGCATTTTTATTTTATACCAATTTTCCATCTTTGGTTTTTAAAGTCCATTGTTATTTAAGAATTATAACTAAAATGTTCTGGTCTTGGTCTGAATGGTCTGGCTTTTTGTCTGTTTAATTAAATGTAAGTCTAACAAGGTGTAATCAAATTTATTTTACAGCTGTTACAAAAAGAATGCAAATAAACAAATTAGAGAGGAGAGAGTGTGGTGCATGCTTTGTGTTTTGAAACAGATGGTATTGAATTTGTTTTCAAAAAATGGGCTCTATTATTAAATCTCAGCAGCAAATCAAGGATAGATACAATATATTAATGTATACACATTGAAGTACTTTTTAAAAATCTGTTTTCATCTGTAGTGTGTCCATCTGCCCCAAATTTGAACATCCATAAAAATTCTGTTATCAATGGATGAGTGATTGGTTCTGTTTTGTCTTGGAATTAGTATTGTTTGCCCTGCTAATAATTCAGAAGTGATTTAGCCAAAATAAGTTAGGGTTGCAAAGGTATAAAGAATTACAAATTGTTGACTCCTGGCTAGAGAAACCAAAAGCTTGTGCTTGAGCATTTGCACCCAACAGCCACAGGGTTTTGTGATCTGTGCTCAGCCAGCGCGTGCTTCAAGAACGTTTCTCTGGTAGGCTGAGCTTGAGCGGAGTTCTTCAGTATCCTAACCAGAGACATCAAAGAGTAGCCGCCAAAACAAGGGCCTTTGAAAGAACAATCAATCTTCTCTCTTCTTTAGCTTTGCACTCTATTTGGCACCGTGCAGTGTGACCACCCTGACCTCAAGGCCGTCCAGGTGTCCACCGTTGATGCTTTTCAAGGTGCAGAGAAGGAGATCATCATCCTGTCCTGTGTCAGGACAAAACAAGTTGGATTCATTGACTCAGAAAAGAGAATGAATGTTGCCCTGACACGAGGGAAAAGACACTTGTTGATTGTGGGAAATTTGGACTGTTTGAAGAAGAACAGACTGTGGGGGCAGGTGATCCAGCACTGTGAAGGTAGAGTGGAAATAGGAAAAATTTAACAATATTGAATTAAACTTGTGTTCTGGAAGATTTTTCCTCATTGGGAAAAAAAATGCAGCATTATGTTTTCAGCATGATTCAGATATGATTATAACTTAGCTTCATTTTCTTTCAAACACTGAAGTTGATTTCACTAGCCTAGGAGGTTCTGCCAGTATGCCTTCTATGAAGTAAAGATCTGTGTCCTGTGCTTTTTCTTTTTTCAGGAAGAGAGAATGGATTACAGCATTCAAGTCAATGTGAGCCAGACCTGAACCTCCTTCTTAAAAGTTATTTGGAGAAAAAGGCAGAAGAAAAAGAAAAAAATAAAAAAGAGAACTCTAAAAACAAGTCTCTTTCACGAAAAGACATGATATAACCTACTATTTATGTAAATTAAAAGGTATCCGATAATTTGTTTTTTATTAGAAAATTTTGGATACAGGAAATATGACTGTTCTCCTTATTTTTTCCCACACTGCTTATCATTTAGATGAGAGGCAGACATAAATAAATAAATGTTGTAAATAAGCACGTGATATTAAATAAATACATCAACAATGGTTTCATCTAAAGAAATACAACCTATTTACCATCATGTAAATGTGGTAGTGTGGAATGGAATAGAAAATGCTGTAGTCTAATAACTTTTGAAGTTTTGGTAACCAGGGTTACACAACTTCTGAAATAATTGTTTCCCAAGCTCCACCCAGTAGATCGAGGCTTCTTCCTGGTTTTTTCAAGGTTGCTTTTGTGATCCTTATCAGAGTCTTTCACATACAAACTCCTGGTATTTCAGGAGAAGGGTAATACAGTCTAGTATTTCTCAGTACCCTAATAGGCAGTTTCTACACTTTATAAATAATTCCAAACAATATTCTTTTTGTTGTGTTTTTGCCAATTTTTTGTTGTTGATTCATTTAAATTGTGTCTAACTCTGTGACCCTATTTGGGGTTTTCTTAGCAGAAAATGAATGGTTTGCCATTTCCTTCTTCAGCTCATTTTACAGTCGAGGAAACTGAGGCATACAGGGTTAAGTGACTTGCCCAGGGTCACACAGCTAGTAAGTGTCTGAGGCTGAATTTGAACTCAGGAAGATGAGGCTTCCTGACTCCAAGCCGAGCGTTTTATCCTCTATAGCGCCCACCTGCCAGTTTTGCCACTTTATGCATTGCTTTTTGAAAAGAAAACAACATAGGCCAATGTAATTTTGAGGTTTTTCAGATATAATGACATTCTTACAAAGGAACAGGGTCGTTAAAGTATCCTGCCTTTATAGTGGTAACTCCGTCTGGTAGCCTGCAGTTGAAATTAAACTGAAGTTACACTTCCTAACTTTGTATCCAATTAAAACAATTTAAAATGAGACAGAAATAGATGTGTTTCTGTCTTATGACCTAAACATGACCTAAACACCACTAAAAATGGTGTAAGCCTAAAACAATAACCTTTTTATTCTGCATATAAAATTGATGGAAATGACGTTGACTATAAAGTATATAAAGGAATGTCTTTGTATAGTAAATTCTGTAATGAATATATTAATTTCATAATGGTAGGAAGTCAGGTTATTTTGTCTTTCCCTAAATGTAGCATAAATTGTCTAGACCTCAGTCTTTCACCATTAATTATGACAAACTTCTTTTAATTACTAATTATAGTTTTAGGTCATAGAGGAGTAAGGGTCATTTAATTCATTTCCCTCATTTTATAGCTGAGAAACAATACCAAGAAGCAAAAGAAAGGCTAAAACAGGGATACTGAAAGCACAATCCCCCAAATTGGCTTAAGTCCTATAATTTGGCCTGATTGTGTACAAAATCACCCTCACTTGGAGAACTCAGTATGTTTGCACAATCATTTCCACATCTAGAGATTTCCATGTTTTGTCCTGGAGAGATGAGCTTCATGACTTCATTTAACCATAAGCTACGTAGATACTTGGGTATTCACTGAGTAAACAAGCACTACTTTCATGAGCGCAGCTTGCAGCCTATACATTGCCATCTCATCGTGCATGATTCTTTTCCATGTCCTCTATCTTTTCCACAAGTCTTCCGTAGAAGATCTATCTAATATGCAAAAACATTCCTCTAGGTGTTTTAGTGTCTGAATACCAGGGCACCACATATATTTTTACTATCTAACTAGAGAAGATTCCATTTCTAACTATACAGTGTCTGATGATTTCATGCTATTTCTTGCACGTACATCATCATTGACAATATGTTATACTCTGTTTACGGCCAAGTACCATTACAGGGTCACCTGAAGTGTTAATCCACTCACAGTGATCCATTATGCATAAGAACCATATGGTATCTGGGAAAATATTGGCATTAATAAGATGGAAGCTTGTATAAGGTAGCAGTATATAATCATTAAGCCTGGCATAATTTCCTAAATGCAACCTAACCAGCCTACTCTCTTCCTGATCAGTTCTCTGTGAGATCTGATCTCACTGTCCATCTGCAGTGCTTGTTCAAGACAGGTATTGATGGAATAACTGGCAGCCACTCCTCTGACCGAATAACATAACCCTTACAAATATGTTCTGTCTTCATCCACTTGGTTTTCCTTGTAGATTGCTAGGCTAAACTCTTTTGTAGACCTATGAATCTCATTTGGTAGTTACCGTGGTGTTCTGGGTTCGATACAGGAAAGAGAATGTCATCTACAAACAGCATCTGGAGAATCTCACTGTCTGTTAACAATTCCTCTCACATTTGGATTCTGCACAGAATTTATGATAAATACCTTATGCAAGTATATCCTTATAGATGGGGAACCTGCAGCCTGGAGGCCACATGGGGCCCTCTAGGTCCTCATGTGCAGCCTTTCAACTGAATCCAAACCTCAAGTTCAAGAATTCGGTCAAAGGGCTGCAAGTGAGGACCTAGAGGGTCTTATGTCCCTTGAGGCACAGGTTCCCCATCTGTTCCCATCATGCTTTGTGATACTGCTGAGAGGATTCTAAACAAAATAACCTTTATGGTGCACCTCCCAAGGAATTTTCTGTAATATACATGGGAAACAGTGCAATTTTTTGGTTCTTAGGGTATTTTCCCCTTAAAATGAAAGAATTTGTCAATTTCTACACATTCTTATTCCTACACTGGGCAGCAGATGCTCCTCCAAATGAGTGATTTTTTTGTGTGTTCTATCCTGACCATGGTAGGAAAGGAAAAGGAGAGCTCACAAAAACAAAGGAGATTTATCAAAGGCTACTACTTCCCATTAAACAAAGCTTCAAGAGAGCTAACAACAGTAAGGCTGCAAATCTTGAAAGCAATGTCAGATCAGCTCGTGGGGACAGCTGCTCCAAAGATGACTTTCCCTTTTTGATTAAGAACAGCCTCATGTCTGACATTGGCCATCCATAATGCTTCACCAGTTTTCCTTTTCAACAGCTTTAAGACTGTGATTGATGGAGAAGCAAGGTGTAATCTCCTTTCTAAACTTTAAGATCTCTGATTGTGATTGATTGAGGGAGAGAAAGGAAAGGAAGAAGAGTCTCACCCCCATGCCAAACTCTGTGGAACCTGTTCTTATAAACACATGATCTTCAGGGCCTCAGGTGGTCTCTGAGGAACTTTCCTAGAAACCAGGACCTCATTCCTAAAAGATGGCCCTGAGCCCATAAAAGACTACATAAGAGAAAAGATGCCAAAGTTTGTTCGTACCCTGAATTTCTGACTTCTCTCCCATTTATTTGTTAAATGCCCCCCATGTCAAAGAACCTGCTAGATATTGGGAATACAAAGAAAAAAAATGAAACAGTCCTTGATTTCAAAAAACCTACATTTTGTCATGGGAAATAACACATAAATGACACATAAGTGCATATAGAATAAATACAAAGTAGGGATGGTGGGTGGGCAACAGCAGCTAGGATCAGGAATGCTTTCTGTAGAAAATGGTGCCTTAGCTGTCTTAAAGTAAGAGATTCCAGGAAGCAGAGATGAGGATGGAGAGCATCCCATAGTGAATGACCTGTTCAGAGGTATAGGGGTAGGATCTGGAGTGCCATGAAGGAGAAACAGAATAAGGACCAGTGACTAGAATAGAGGCCGAAAGGGCAGATTAGGCCAGTTTGTGAGGGATTTAAAAGTCAAACAAAGGAATTTATGTTTGGGTCTAAAGGTGAAAGGGAGCTCTAGGAGAGGGGAGTAACAAGATAATTATAATTAATTGTAATAGTATTAATAGAGCTGGGTGGAGGAGAGATTGAAGAGGGAAGAGTCTGACAATGGTTAAGAACCTGAACTGAGGTAGTGGAGGTGTGAATAGAAGAGACAAATTAGGAAATGTTATGGAGATGGAAAGGCAAGATTTTGCATTTGACTGACTTGGTGGGGTAGAGGAATGAGGAGTCAAGGGTAATGGTGGATTAATCTGGGACCCTGACTTGCAGGATGATAATGCCCCTGACAGAAAGAGGGAAGTTTAGAAGGGTTGGGTTTCAGGGAGAAGACCATAAGTTCTATTTTGGACATGTTGAGTTTAAGATGTCTGTGGGATATCCAGTTTGAAATGTTCATTTTTGGCAGTTGACTATGGGATGGGTCCTCAAGAGAGACTGTGTCAGTCTTTATACTCTAAAAGCATGCCAAATGTATAGTGAGCATGTTAACATTCAATTTTATATAGTATTTTATATTGAGGTGCCTTATGTATATAACATGAGAGGCTAGAAAAGAGTCATTAAGTTTGAAGTTTCTCTATTGGGTCAAATACTTTTCTTTTTTTCCCCTTCCTTCTGTCCTCCCTCCCTTCCTCCTTCCTTCCTTCCTTCATCTCCCTCTCCCTCCCTCCCTCTCTCCCTCTCTCTCTCTCTCTCTCTCTCTCTCTCTCTCTCTCTCTCTCTCTCATAATCAACAAACACTGAAGGCTATAGTGTCTACATGTCTCAGTTTCTTCTTTGGCTGAATATGTTATCCACCATAAAGACAATGTATCCATGTTACTACTTTCCTGTTCAGTAAATTCTTGTAATTTCCTGGCTTTTAAAGTCTTTTGCAACCTGAATACAACCAGTCCAGACTCTTTACATATTTCTCCCTTTCCCTCAATGTACGATCCAATCATGTTGACCTCCTCTCTGTTCCTCTCATGTCACCCCCACCTCCCTATATCCGGGCATTTGTATTGGCCATTCATCTCCATTCCCGTATACATTCCCTTCCTTACCTCTACCTCATAGTATCTTTCTTTTGGTTCTAGATACCTACTTACCACATGAAGTTCAATCACCATCTTCTACATGAATCATCTCCTGACCCTATCAAGGGCTAATGCCTTCCCTCCCTAACTCGTATTTAAGTATTTTGTATTATTTTTAACTTATTCTGTATATTCTTATATATGTTATATATGGATATATATATCCTTATAAGGATATATATATACATATACATATGTGTATATCTATATATATATATATATATAGATATATAGATATAGATATAAGCTTGTAGAGAATTGAGATTTTAAACTTTTTATGTTTGTATTTCTAATACCCAGCACAGTGCCTGGCACATAGTAGGAAATTTATGCATGTTTGTTGATTGATAAATATGGTGGTTTCTTGTCATTGATACTAAATTTCGACAAAGTATTTTAATCAGTTATGCTAAAAACTGCCTAGTAAAGGTATAGGGGGATCTTTTCTTAACATGATAAAAAAAACTAAAACTAGAGACAACAAGGGAACAAGCATGTATTAGGCATCAACTTTATGCCAGGAATGCATACTAAGCACTTTATAAATATTTTCTCAATTGGTAAATCAAAAAAGAAAAAGAAATTAAAAGCATAAACATAATCAAAGAAGAGTCCAAATTATTTCTTTTTGCTGATGACATGATAGTTTACTTAGAAAAATCCTACGAAATTGTCATAGAAATTAATGGACAAAATAACTTCAGCAAAATCACAAGCTCCAAAGTAAAGCCAAAAAAGTCAACAGCATTATATATAGTTCTATATAAATCTATATAATAATAACAAAGTCCAAGAGGCCATCATAGAAAGAGAAGTCCCATACTTAACTACAAACACATAAAATATTGAGAATCAATCTACTGAGATATATCCAATATTTGTAGAGATTCAATTATAAAATGTTCCTCAAAGAAATAAAGAACAATGTAAAAATAAGAATGTCCGGTGTTCACAGTTTGATCATGCCAAAAATGCTACTAAAGTTAATTTATACATTTAATGCTATACTAATAAAACTACCAAAATAATTCTTTACAGAGCTAAATATAATAATAATAAACAATGATAATAAAAAATGGGAGGATCAAAAGATCGAGAACATCAAAAAGGAAATGATGAAAAAGTAAGAATGAAAAGAAAATAACACTAATCACCTCAAACTACGTGTATAAATATACATATTATTGTATAAACATCCACATGTATTTATAATATATACACAAGCATTTATGTGTGTATGTATCACAGCAATTATCAAAAACCATTTTTTAAAAAAATAGAAAAGTGGTACAAACTTGACAAAGAATGATCAGAAGTAGTGAAACTCAGTGCTGTGTAAACTTGAAAACCAATTACCTAGGAAAGAACACTGTCTGATAAAAACTGCTGGGAAAACTGGGAAGCAGTCTGGCATAAATTAGACTTAGAGCAACTTCTTATACTTTAATTTATCCCTCAATAAATTAAAAATAGATGTGTGACCTGAATATTAAAGCTCATGCCATATAAACATTAGATGACATCATATGTCATTCACAGCTATGAGTAGCTGTTAAATTCTTAACCAGACAAAGGAGACAGGCAATTGCCAAAGATAAAATAGATAATTTTAATTACTAGAAATTTAAAAAAAAAACTTTTCCACAAGCAAAATTAAAGGATCTTGGATCAGGGATGTGGTAGATTATTTAAAAGATTTTTGCATCAAATATCTCTGATAAAGGTTTGGTATCCAAGATGTTTAGACAGCTAACAGAAATATATAAGACCAAAAGCTATTCTTCAGCAGAGAAATGATGAAAAAATATTAACAATCTGAAAAGAAGAATTATAAACTATTAAAAAAAATGATAGAATGCTCCAAATTACTAACGTGAAAAATGCAAATCACAAGAGTTCTGAGGTTTCACTCTTTCTGAGTAAATTGTCAAAAAATACAGAAGATGATATTAGCCCATGTTGAAGGGGGAGAGAAAAGACAGATATAATGATGATTGGTGGAGCTGTGAATTAATACAACCATATAAGAAGAAATTTGTAATTATACAAATAAAGTCACTAAAACATCCATAACATTTTGACCTAGAAATCCTACTCCTAGCAATATATCCCAAGGAGGAAAACAACAGAAAGGCATATTCCAGTAGTCATAGTAGTAGTCAAGAACTTTAAACAAAATGAATGCCTACTAATTGGGGAATGGTTAACTAGAATATGGTTCATAAGTGTAATAGAAATTTATTAGTCTGTAAAAAATGAGAAACATCATGAATACAGAGAATGGAAAGACATGTTGATTCTAAAGTAAATTAGACAGAGTGAGGAAAACAGTATATACATTGACTACAAATAATGTAAATGGAAAGAATGACAATATTTTTTAAATTTATTTTTTATTTTTAAAAATTATTGTATTTGTTTTCAGTATTTGACAGTCATTTCCATATATCTTAGATTTTTTTTTCCCTTCCTTCCCCCTCCCCTTCCCCACTCCCTGCCTGAGATGGCATACAATCTTATATAGGTTCTACACGTACTTTCCTATTAAATACACATTGCATAGAAGAATTAAAATGAAGGGAGAAATGATAAAATAAAACAAAACATAATACAAAAGAAAATGGTCTATTTCTATCTGCAATCCAATTCCACAGTTCTTTCTCTGAATGTGGAAGGCATTTTGCCTCGAGTCCATTAGAAATTTTTTAAGTCCATGCATTTCAATGAAGTACTAAGTCTACCAGAAAAATTCCTCGCACTCTGTGGTTGTTGCTGTGTACAAAGTTCTCCTGGTTCTGCTCCTTTCACTTAGCATCAGTTCATATAAGTCCTTCCAGGCTTCTCTGAAGTCTTCCTGTTTATTGTTTCTCATAGCACAATAGTATTCCATTACATTCATATACCACAACTTGTTCAGCCATTCTCCAAATGATGGACATCCCCTTGATTTACAGTTTTTGACCACCACAAAGAGAGCTGCTATATATATTTTTGTATATGTGGGACCCTTTTCCATTTCTGTGATCTCTTTAGGATAGAGTTCTAGAAGTGATATTGCTGGGTCTAAGGGTATTTACACTTTTGTAGCCCTTTGGGCATAGTTCCAAATTGCTCTCCAGAATGGTTAGATCAGCTCACAGCTCCACCAACAATGAATTAGTGTTCCAACTCTCCCACATCTTCTCCCACATCATCTTCCTGTTTTGTCATGTTAGCCAATCTGATAGGTGTGATGTGGTACCTCAGAGTTGTTTTGATTTACATCTCTAATCAACAGCGATTTAGAGCCTTTTTTTTGTATGATTATAGATAGCTTTAATTTCTCCCTCTGAAAACTCTCTGTTCATATCCTTTGATCGTTTATAAATTGGGGAATGACTTGTATTCTTGTATATTTGACTCAGTTTTTTATATATGTTAGAAATGAGGCCTTTATCACAGATTCTAGTTGCAAAAATTCCCAGTTTTCTGCTTCCCTCCTAATTGTGGTTGTATTGGGTTTGTGCAAAAATTTTTCAATGTAATGTAATCAATATTATCCATTTTGCACTTCATAATGTTCTCTATCTCTTGTTTGGTCATAAATTTCTTCATTCTCTATATGTCTGACAAATACAGTATTCCTTGCTCCCCTAATTTGTTTATAGTATCAATCTTTATACCTAGATCTTGTTTTCATTTGGACTTTATTCTTGTGTACAAGGTAAGGCTTTGGTCTATGCCCAGTTTCTGCCATACTGTTATCCAGTTTTCCTGGCAATTTTTGTCAAGCAGTGAGTTCTTATCCCAAAACCTGGGGTCCTTGGGTTTATCAAACAGTAGATTTCTATATTCATTGACTACTGTGTCTTGAGTATCTAATCTATTCCACTGATCTACCCCTCTGTTACTTAGCCAGTACAAGTGGTTTTGGTGATTGCTGCTTTATAATACAGTTTGAGATCTGGTAGGGCTAGACCACCTTCCCTAGCATTTCTTTTCATTAGTTCCCTTGATATTCTGGACCTTTTGTTCTTCCAGATGAATTTTGGTGTTATTTTTTTCTAACTCTAGAAATTATCTGGTAGTTTGATTGGTATGGCACTGAATAAGTAAATTAATTTAGGTAGAATTGTCATTTTTATTATATTGACTCAGCCTACCCCACAAGCAACTGATGTTTTTCCACTTACTTAGATGTAACTTTATTGGTGTGAAAAGTGTTTTGTAATTGTCCCTGGGTTTGTTTTGGCAGGTCAACTCCAGATGTTTTATGGTATCTGCCATATGAAAGAATGACAATAACAAAATAATCAAAATTTAAAGTTTTTAAATTATAATAACCAATTAGCTCAAGTAGGAGAAATGAAAAAAATACTTCCCCTGTTCCTTTGCAGACATAGCAGTCCACAGGTGTGGAATATTATATATAATCTCAGATTTTTTCAATATGTTGATGGGTTTTGAAGAATTTTTTCTCTTCTTTTTTTATCCTTTGCTATAAGTTTAACCTATATAAGCTCTGGGTCATCTTTATCCCAACTCCCACTCCCACAGCTATGTCTCAGGTCCCAGAGCAAGGGTACATAGCCACATTAGTTTCTCTGTGTATCTCTAATGTATGGGTATTGTAATTCTCCATTGTCATCAACTATAGCTCCGACTGGTGTGAATCCCCTGAAGATTATTAACTGGGCATCATTTTATTTAGCCCGTCTTAAGTAACTTTTATAAAGATGTGTTTACCAAAGTGGTTTGGCAAGAACAGTTGATAGAAAATATCCCTCCAAAAAAAATTCCACCAGTAAACACAGGATCCAGAGGAAAGTGGTCTTAATGCTATAAATTAGACTCCTCCATTCATTTACTTATTGATCTCCTCCCAGCTTCAGCTGTAAAATGTTTGACTTAGTTGGGCTTCATGTCAAGTCACTACAGGCTTGGTTTCATTTTGGGAGACACAGCTTTTTTTACTCTTTTAGTTAGGTGATATTTTTCATACCTTCCATCATAACATTTTACAAGTAACTTGACAAATTACTTTTTGCTACATTTTAATTAGAAGAACAATCCAACTGTTGATGAAATTTTACTAATAATTGATAATTCCATGTTAATACTTGGAGTGATTTAATTCCCAAATGTAAATAAAAATAATTCCATATAGTATTTTGAAAGTATCAATATCATTTTTCCCTTGATGATTTTATATTATTTGTAACTTTATTTATGGAAAGAGTTAAAGTTCATATGAGCATTGTGTCTGATAACTTGCACAGAAAATTTTATCTGTGTGTGACAATGCTCACTAACATACCTGTGACCAAAAATAGCAGCTGATTTTGAGCAAACCCCTAGATGTTGGATGCTGTTGACTTTCATTTAATTGAGAGAAGACAGCTGTGAAATAGCTTTACACTAATCTGATTTTTTTCCCATTAAATAAAGGAAGAACTGGAAATTGGTGCTTTACAGGGAGGTTATTGAATTGTAAATAAAGTATTCGTTATCAAAAATTAGCTCAGCACTGATTTGAAATATCTGCTTTGTAATTGATGATGAGTGAAAAGAATGTTTTAATATAAGATGTGTTTTTGTTTTACATAATTAGAATTTGATTACAAGCTATAGAAGAAAAAATATAATCCCAACTGTACTTCAGTCTTTTTCAATTTTTTTGATCCTGAAACATTGTTGTTATTTTTTAACTTCTTTGTTTATTTTAAACTTATCTCTTTATTCTTTGTTTCCCAAATTCTGCTTATACTTCCTGATTTAAGGCAGATCTGGGACTAGCCAAGATAATATTTAGGCATTATCTGAAATGCTAAGGAGGTGAAAGACAAAAGCGAGGAGCAACATAAATCAAAGCTATTGAAAAGGACTAGGAACCCAAGTTGGGTGGTTTGGTTTGGTACCAAACTGTGTCTTCTAGGGGAGCAATCAAAGATCATATACCTGGAAGAGGGAAGAGAAAAGAAAAAGCATTTATATAGCTTCTACCATGGGTGAGGCACTGTACTAAGGGATATAGAAAGAGGCAAAAAACTGTCCCTGCCCTCAAGGAGCTTATAATCTAATACATACAAATACATACAAAATAAATTATATATAGTAAATAGGAAATAATTGATGAGGCAAGACACAAGAATTAAGAGGAATTAGAGAAGACTTCCTATTGAAGGTGGGATTTTCCTTGCCACATAAAGGAAGCCAGGGAGATCAGTAATCTGAGTTGAGGAGGGAGAACATTTCAGGCATGGGGGACAACCAGAGAGATGGCATGTAATCTTATTGGTGGAACAGCCAGAGTCCAGTGTCACTGAATGGAAGAGTAAATGTCAGGGAGTGAGGTATAAGAAGACTGGGAAGATAGGAGAGGCAGGTTATGAAGGGCTTAGGAGGCTAAACAGAGTATTTTGTATTTGCTCCTGGAAGCAATAGGGAACGAGTGGAGTTTATAAAGTAGGGGGTGACATAGTTGGGCCTATACTTTAGAAAAATCATTTTAATGACTGAGTTGAGAATGGACTGGAGTAGAAAGCCTTGAGGCAGGCACACCTACGGGTAGATTAATGCAGTATGGAGGTATGAGATAATGAGGGCCTGCATCAGAGTGGTAGTGTCAGAGGAGAGAAGGAGGTATAAGCAAGAGGTATTTCAAAGGTGAAATCAAAAAGCCTTAGGATATAGGAGGCAAGAGACAGTGAGGAATCCAAGATGATTCTGGTTGGGAGCCTCAGGGACTATGACGATGGTGATGTCTTCTACAGTAACAGGGAAGGTGTCCAGTGGGGAGAGTCTAGGAGGAAAGAGTGATTCTGTTTGGGACACACTGAGTTTAAGATATCTACTGGACATCTAGTTTGAGATATCTGAAAGGCAGTTGGATATGGGAGATTAGAGATCAGTAGTGAGATGAAGGCAAGAAAGATAGATCTGGAAATTATTAGCATAGGAATGGGGAACCCTCAGCCTTAAGACCATATATGGTCTCTAGGTCCCTAAGTTTGGCCCTTTGACTGAATCCAAACTTCACAGAACAAATCAGCCTCAAGGCCATAGGCTTCCCACCCCTGAATAAAGATTAAATTCATAGGAGATGATGAGATCACAAGTGAAATAGTATAGAGGATCCAGGACAGAACTCTGAGGGACACCTATGGTTAAGGGCATGACCTGGAGGAGGATTCTGCAGGGCTGTTTTTCATTTTGTCATTTTAACACCAAGGCACACAATACTTTGGATGTTGGCACTTAAAAATGCTTATTAGATTGGAATTAATCCAATTGAATCTCCTGATAGGAAATCTTAACCAGATATGATAGCAATAATATGTACCAGCATTGCCTACCCCTCTCCTTCCCTCTTGTGATAAGGATTAGTTTTCTATAAAAGGAAACAAAGCAGTTCCAGGGCCTCACTGACCCATTTTTTGACAAAGCTTTCTGGTCAACTAAGGGCATAACAAAAGTCCTACCCATGTAGTCAGGGCCCCTCAGACTCAGTCAATTTCTGAAGACCATGTCCTTCACCACATCCTACCTTAATAACCAGACAAATTTCCATATGAAGATGAGAGCTGAATCTATGTATCCTTTTTACCTACTCATGCTATGTTAAGGCAAACTAAACCTCTTTTTGTTAACTATTCATTGACTTTCAAGTGCCTTATTTTGTATTGCAGTGACCTCCAACATCTCTCTTTCTCTCTCTCTCTTTCTCTGATACACACACATACATTTTGATATCTTTATATCAATATAATTGTTTTCCTTTGTGATCTTATGTATTTTATTTTGTGCATTTAAAAACATTATTCTGAAGAGTCCATGGTATCACCAATAAAGGTTAAAAATTCTAACTTAGACACTAATGGTCTAACCCTGCTTAGATTATCTTATGTTCATGATTACATGTTTTATTCCCCAAGAGAAGGTGAACTCTGAGGGCTGGGACTTTTTTAGTTTTGTTTTGGTATTTCCTAGCACATGACTTCCATCAGTTAGCTTGACTTGTCCTGCCACTGAACTTGGATGATTCTGGAACTGGGAGTGAGGCTGTCAACTCTTCCTCATTTCAATTCATGCTCAAATCAAGACATCACCTCCTAATGTCATTGATTGACTTCAAAAACTGAAGGACAAACAAACAACATAAAATGAAGTTATCCAGGGAGTATCATCCTTTGCTTTCTCCATTAGGCAAACTCTCTTATTATATAGTTCTTTAACCATATATTTAGTCCTGTTCTTCCTTGGAGTTCCTCACTGGCTATATATTTTAGCCTACTGATATTCCCCATACCCTTCTCCATGGCTCTCTCTGTGACATTCATTTTTAATTTTTTTGGTTGTATTTCATGTTTCACTGCCATATCCCAACATTGGTAGAATGTTGATATTCATTTTCTTGTTAATGCTTAGGTCTTTAAAGGAGTTTTGCAATTTCCCTAAGTCAATCCAGCCCTCTTTCCTCCTCCTGTTCAGCTCTGGGCCCAACTTATTATCCATCTGTATTATCTTCCCCAGATTTACACACTGATGGATAAGCTATACAGGTAGACCAACCAAACCATGTTGAAATCTGGGCAATAGACATCTTTCATCCACTTCTTTCCTGAACTGAACTGTCTGACCAAGCTCTAAGTACTCTACAGCACCTGCTTCAGCCACCTCCTTGGCCACTGGAACAAATTGTTCTCATCTGCCCATTCTTCTGGGAAAAGTGAATGAGGGACTCACTGATGGGTTTGAGGTCTATTTGTTATGTTCAACTAGCCTGTCTGCCAGACAGTTTTACTGAGGTGAGGTTTGGCAAGTCATCATACCAAAAATTCTAGTCCTCTTTGAACACTCCATACACTCCACCTTCATAAAAAGGTCTCTCTATGGTACGTTAGGTAGACTTCCTGTCCTACACCTCAAGAAGGACATAGAAATGAATAGCACAGTATAGATAGGCATGATTGGATTGTGATATGAATTGTTAGGAGGAAATTTTAAATCAGTGTAGTCGAAGATCTATTCAAGTGATTGAGTATAAAGGCCACATTTCCATTGACCTTGTTTTACTAGCCACCATCTTCCTTAGGTGGTAAATTAGGAAGTCTGTCTATGACTTTTGATCAGAAGAATTGGAGCTGAACAGATCCCTAAAGATCATCTAATCCAACTTCCTCATTTTTTGGATGAAGAAACTGACCTGGAGAATAGAAAAGACAGACTTGTCCAAAAAAGGTCTTATTTCTGAAGGGATTGGTGGGACCTTGTTTGATCCTGTTCTGAGTGATCTGGGATTCTAATGCTGCTTCCTCAAGAACCTAGAGGAAAGCTTGGGTCAGTAATCTGAAAACTTCCAAAGCCTAAGGAGTCCAATCTGGGACTTGGTTTCATAGGATCCCTCCCCATCTGAGCTTTTCAGGGTCCTGACCTTGATTTGGAGACTGGACAATACAGTTGCACACTCACCCCCTTTCATAGTGTAGTGCCAATGCAATATTCACAGTATCTGCAGAGACCATGAATATCCTGGTGCAATTCTGAATCACAAAATGCAACAGACTCCCCACATGGAAGACAGAACCAAAACATTTATTCAGACACCAGAAAGCCAAATCCATCATAGTAATAAAATCTATACACAATAACAATGCAGAGGACAATACATCCCCAAGTCTTCCTCCTGCTAGGTTTCCCACAAACCAGCTCCATTAAACAAATCACAAACAAGCTCATTCAGTCACACTATCCAGCTGCCTGCTTGCCTGCATCCTTCCTCACTCTGTCTGCTCACATGACTAACTTCCTCTGAGCTCTGCTCTAGCTCTGCCTCTTCTTGTTCCACTATTCCTGCTCCATGCATTCAGCAAACTCCTCCCACCACAGGCTTCATGTGACTCAGACTTCCATGTGACCCAGGCAGATCACATGGGCCTATTAATAAATGGGAAAGATCTTCCCATCTAAATTACCATTACACTTAGCTCCAATACACAATGGCTAGCTTCGCCTTGGTCTCTATTCCCTTCCCTGTACACAGCTGTAGGCTCTAGCTCTAGTTCTGGTATTGTTATGAGACCACCCTGATCTAAGATCAGTGACACAGCTTTAGGATTTTCCTTGGTCTGTGGAGCTCCCTGCTAGGTGTGTACAGTTGGAAACCATAGTCCTTGTCCCTGAGCTGGACTGCTTCTGCACTGGTCCTTCCTGGCTGAACTGCCTCTCCAGTTCCCAGGTCTATACCTGTTTTTCTTGTACTGGCCTGGGCTGGAAGAAAAAAATATCTTAGTTTATCCTTAGATTTCCCTTTTACCACTAAAACTGTTGCTTTTCTTTGATCTTAGGTAAAGTGATAGTTTGAAAGAGCTGGGCTGTATTGCTTTCACCATTTTGCTAGTTCCCTTCAACAGAAACAATTTAAAACTGGAATACAATGTTTATTAAACCCAATGTTTATTAAACAAATGACTGATGGAAAGAACTCTCCCTTCGACAAGGACTTTTGGGAAAAAATATTAATATCTTAAAATCGTAAACCATATACCATAAAAAGCTCAAATTGGATATGCTACCTCTCACACCCTTAAAAAAATGAGAGTAAGATCAAGTACCATTCACAATTATGACTAAGGGTAAAATTCATAAACAAGGATAGAGAAAATTATAAAAGATAAAAAAGATAATTTTGACTATTTAAAATTGAAAAGCTTTTGCAAGAATAAATGAAAACAGAATTAGGAAGCAAAAACTGAGAAAATATGTGCATTAAATGTCATTTAATGATATCCAAGCATCAGAATATCCAAAATATACTGAATAAATAAAATATTTAGAATATCCAGATTATACTTCAATCCAAAATATAGAAAATGGTCACATTTATGACACCAAAAGCCATTCTCCAATAGATAAATTGTCAAAGAACATAAACAGTTCTCTAGAGAAGAATTTCAAACTTTAAATGACCACATGAAAATATACTCTAAATCACTAGTATTAAGAGAAATGCAAAATAAAACCATGTTGAAGTTTTACACTGTACCATTCAAGGTGGCAAAGATGACCAAAGATAGAAATAGTCGATATTGGAGAGGCTGTAGGAAGAAAAGTCCACCGAGGTTCAGCTAGTGGAGCTATGTACTGTTCTGGATATCAATTTGGAACTATGAGTACCTCTTTGATCCACCACTGGGATGTTTCAAATCCATGTTTCAAGAAAGTCAAAGACAGAAACAAAGGCCCAAGATATAAGAAAATGGACATAATTGTACTCTTTATTATAGAAAAGGACTGAAAAAAACCCCAAATTGGTGTCCATCAATTTGGAAATGACTGAAGAATTACAGATATGTGACTGTATTGAAATATTATTGTGCAGTTAAGAATGACATATACAAAGAATTCAAAGAAATGTGCAAAAAAATGTATGAATTATTGTAGTATAAAATAAACAGAACCCTCTAAAAGTTTACAATTACTATAATCTAAATGAACAGATCACAAAAAGAACTGAGTAATGGAAAGACTAATGAAGATCAAGGAGAAAAGAAAAATACTTTATTAAGGATTAAATTGGAAGAATATTAGGACATGTTGTTGCATATATCAGAATGGTCTCTATATTGAATCTTTTTTGTTTATTTGTCTTACCTTGTCACAAGAAAGAAATCAGTCTTGAGGGGATGATGGTAAATAACTACAATGCAAAGACAAGAGATACCAATAACATTTAAAAAAAATAAACAGTCTACAATATGCTTTATTCTACCTTGCACAAATATTTTCATGTATCAGTACTACAAAAATGAAGTGTTTCATCTAGAGAAAGAACTACAGAATTGGATCGCAGAATGAAGCAGAGCATTTTCTCTTGTGTTATGTTTTGTTTTGTTTTATGATTTCTCTCATTCATTTTAATTCTTCTATGCAACATGACAAAGGTGAAAATGTATTTGATAAGAATGTATGTGTAGAACCTATATAAGATTGCATGCCATCTCCGGGAGGGAGGGGGAAAGGAGGGGGAAGGAGGGGAAAAAATCTAATATATATGAAAGTGAGGGTAGAAAACTGAAAACAAATAAAATTATTTTAAAAAATGAAGTGTTTCCAGGGCCTATTCCATAGGATACTAATAGTCAAAAGATAATTCAGAGGGGAATTCATTAAAAACCATCTAAAATTGGTGGCAGTTGGCAAGTTTCAGGGGAAAAAATATAATGCACTACAACAGCTTCCTCAAGTCTCTAAGTTTTGGTTCCAGGTAAGCACTGTTACCCCTGTATGTAATTATATCTGAAGTATAGTGCTGTGTGAATTACTTAGGTCAAGGAATAATTTTGATGTGGTTTTATTGTGTGACAGCAATGGTCATGCACGTATGATTTTTACTAATACCAGGCTAACTAAGAATGTCTAAGTTTGACTAAATGAAAACAGATGGAGCTGATTTCCCCATCTTTAGTTAGTCTTGTCTGATGAGTGCTGGATTTATACCATACGTATAAGTTTCATTGTTCTCTTTTGTTTTATTTTTAGTTTTGTACATTCTAAAAATAGATGCTCTCCAAGGAAATGTTCTAAAGTCATAGCACTGAGCACACTTCAATGACTATTAGAGATATTGCAGCAGCACTTGGTCTGGATAAGTTAAATGTAAGGTATGTTGTTCCTTTTTGATACCGTTAGGTTCATAGGGAATGGTGTAATGGTAAAAGGAAATGGAAAAGATATTTTATGTGAAGTGAATGAATTGTAAGAACTCTTTAAGGATACAAGATGCTGTTGCTATTGTACATGAACATTTTTTAAAAGGGAGTAGAAAAGATCTTTGTCTTATTAAAACTGTTAAAATATATGTATGAAAGCAGAAGACAGCTTTCAGATGGGAATTTAGAAGTTTTGGACAGAAAATGAATTGTGACATAAATATAAAGACTTAAGTCACCTTGTCATCTAATGTAGGAAGAGCTTTACTTGTGTGTCAAAAAATCTATGGTTCAAAGAGTCAGACAAATAACTTTAATTTATCTGAAACCTGGAAAAATATGAGTACAATGAAACAACCAATGGGCTTGAAGACTGTATTAAAGACTTTGGTGAAAGAGAATTATGGTACCTCAGCACATTTGAATATAACTATTTTATCACTAAAGAGAATAAAACTAAAAAAACAAGAAATTATGTAAATAGTTGGTCCCATACTTGTGATTATAAAAGGGCTATTAATTTAACAGGAAAAATTGGGAGAGTTGCTAATTTTTAAATGAAGATAAATCACTGCAAATCAGGAGGTTCTCATTTAAGTCATCAAGGGGAGAGCAACCTGACTTGGGAACTAGAGAAGGGAACCTAATTCAAGACACTACAAGGCCTAAAAATCTCTTGGAGCTGGGGAGCAGTCAGTTGACAGAAGGTTTCAGCTAGATGGTTCCTCTGACTGATGGGAGAAAAAACTTATTTCATTGACCAAGAGCTACAGTGACAGGTATTACCCTTCAGCACCATCTACAGTCAAAAAATGACCAAATTTCTTGTAAATACCTGCTACTCGTTGCTTCTGTTTCTTGTAAGAGAAGAAAAAATAAAGATAGACTTTGCAGCTACTTTGTGTCCTGATGAGCTGGTTAGATTTATTTGCCTTGTTTAAAGATAACCCAAGCTATGTTTCTATGATTTCTATTCTGATCAGACAGTGAAGCATTCAGATGATTGATTAAATGACTTGTTTGGTCTGTTGTTGTGTTCGTCCTTTATTTTTGAATAAGACCATGACATCAGAGAAATGATGCCATGACTGGCACTTGACTTTGCTTTGAGTGAGGGAGGGCTGCGCAGGTCATCAGTCTCACTTCTCCTCCAGAGTCATCTGGGTCCAGTGACCAGATAGTCATCAGGATGACTGGAGATGGCCCAGGATGCAATGGGAGACCTTGGTCTTCTTAGGTTGCCCTTTTCAGGTACTCACTTAGAGGGTACTATCCACTGAGTGAGTAGGTCTCTTTAAGAAGTAGTCAGGGAATGACCCTTTTAAGTATCAAAAGAAAAATATAATTAAATCAACCTGGGAGGGAACAGAAATTGTTACTATTGATAATCACTGTAAGCCAGTCATTAAGTGAAGCTTGGGTAGGAACCCATTGCTGTCCAGTCTAGGAAGGAAGAAAGGAAGGAAGGAAGGAAGGAAGGAAGGAAGGAAGGAAGGAAGGACCTTTAGCCAGTAAACCTCAAAGGAAGGGGAGAGGGAGACAGGAGAGTATGAGCTGGGTAACCCAACCAGCTGGGTCCCCACTCCAGCAGCTCCGTCTACTCACAGATTGTGTTCATCCTTTGTTTTTGACGAAGATCATGACATCAAAGAAATGATGACATGACTTGCATTTGACCTTGTTTAGAGCGAGGAAGGCTGTGCAAGGTCACCAACTTTACTTTCTCCTCCTGAGCCATCTGGATCCAGTGTCTGGTCTGTATAGCCCAGAGACAGCCATTTTGATGAGCTTTACAATTCTTTGCTTTACAAAGAATTGCTTGCTAAGCACTTTAAGAGGTAATACTTTCTAAATGTCACTTTAGGAGTGACAGTAAGTTTAAAGAGGGTAAATGGCACATTCTATTAGAGAAGAAATTGTCCAACTAAAGATTTGTGAGGACCAACAACCATGCAACTGTGAACACAGAAGCAAATCTATATAGCGCTGCAAATCTGAACACACTAATGATATCTCCCCACCCCCAACCCCTTGCCATGTTTTTCCCTGCCAAGTTCCTGTAAGTATGTGCTCATTTTCCCCACTAATGATATAACCCAGATGTATGGGTGGAATTTAATTTATTTTATTATTTGGGTGCTTATTTCAATACATGAAAATATTATTTGTTTTGTATTTTTTTTTGCTAAATAAATGATTTTCTTTAAGATTTTAAAATATCAGTGTGAGAGGTTGGTTGTATAAATATCTTGTACCATGTGGGTACATTTTATTCTGAATGACTGGTTGTAAAAATAGAAACACATCAGAGGAGGTCCAGGAGCTAGAGTGGTGAGTAGAGAGAGAGAATTTTCCCTCAACAGGGGAAATTACCTATAGGACTCTGAGAAAATTTGAGTGTAACTGTGTTGGTCTGTCTCTTGTGGGAGTAGTTGACAATACTACCCTAATTACAAAAGCACTTCAAGTTTCATTTAAACTCTCAGCAAAACAGAGTGAGTCACACTGAAAGCAAGGGAAAGACTGTTTAAAAGTAATGCCAAGAACTGGGAAACCTATACTGCAAAACAGCTTAATTAAATCTCAGAAAACCAGCAAAGTCCTTCAGAGGAACCTGGCAGTGGGAAAAGTTTTAGTTTATCCATTTCCATTGTGGTATAGGCTTCATGGAGTTGGAGTAATAGTAAGAAGACCAACTTAAAAGAAAAAAAAAGAGGAACTGCTAACCACTGATATAAAAACAATAGCCACCTACTTTTCACAGCCAAAATGAAAGAAAAACTAAAGTGCTGAAAATTGAGGGGAAAGGTAATTTTTAATAATGAAACTCACTTTGTTATCCATGGCTACAGCAAAACTGTTGTTGGAATAAATCTAGATATGCCTGGAAGATGTTGGCATCTTCATCAGAATATGGAAAGCCCCTCAATATTTTGAAGTGTAGGTAGATCTTTTTACTTTGAATTTGGAAGTCATATCCCTCTGGACGGGTAATTATGAACTCTGAAATCCACAAAAGTTGAAAATAGGAATTATATAGAAAATAGGATAATTTCCTAAAGCAAATAGACTATTTATAACACGACCTGATGCCATGCTACCCTTCACAAAGTTAAAAAATGTATCCAAGAGTTAGATATAAATAAACATTCTTCATCTGTGTGGGAACTCCCCTACTTGGAAACTCCAATGAAAACCTATAATGAAGCCTAGGCTTGGGAAAATGGGATCTTCATCAAAGTTCATTAATATCCAGTGTGATAACACTTTGGTTTCATGATGAAGGTTTAAAGAATGCATCAAAATTTTATGAACTTAATGCCAAATTATATAAAAACAAAAAATTACAGCAAAAAAGAGTGTATATTAAAAGATTTCTAAAGGCATAAGAAGGTCTAAGGTTTCATTGCATATCAATAAATTATATTATTTTACTTTGTCCTAAGTAATTCACATGTTGCTAATATCAGATGCCAAGAGGATTGCTCAAAAGTTTCTGATTACTCATATTTGCTCAAATAGTAACACCCATTTTTCTTTACTTTTAATGACATTGGCTAATCTTAGAACTTTTCCAAGTCTTTTTTTCAAAAGAGCAGGGAAAATGGTTCTATTCAATATATTTGAAATAGATGGAATTTGGGTCATTACACATGTGTGTGTGTCAGGGGGAGACAGGTTTTGGTTTTTTTTGTTTTTTTTTTTTGCTTATTCTGCTTTTCAGGATTTCTTTGCTGTCTTTTCCTTGATAAACTTTAGAAAACAGCTAACTCTTAGTTTTAGGGTTTGTTTCTTTTTTTTTTTTGGTACATCCTTGGTAAAGAAAGCTTATGTCTCCCCTTCTATCTTTTCAGGAGAAAATGGTCTCCCTAACTCCTTAAAAATAAAATCCCTTGAGAAGAAGAGAATTTGGTAGGAAGAATGCCTTTATCCTCTTGCAAATCCTTTCTTTTCTCTACTCAATCCTGCTGTCTCATGCTTTGACAATAATACAACCTAGTTTCAATGTGCTGGGGTGATTGGTGCTATAAAAATGCAGAGTTTCATAGAAATTCATAGTATTCTACTCCTTGGTAGATGTACTTTCCATCAACTAGGGAAGGGAAGAGACTAAAAAATAGTAAAGAAAAATCTTCTAGTACAGTAAATTTCCCTAGTATTGATTTTTTAAATTAAAGTACATTTTAATTTTAAGGGAGTTTGTCTATAATACAAAATTGCTAGGATATGTATACACAGATACACCTGCATATATATGCACATACATATATATACATGTATATACCCTCACACATATATTATACACATACATGCAGATACAGACACATATGTACATATATATGTATGTATATATTATATATACATCAGAATATAAAGAATGGAACAGGAAAAAAATGGGGAAGACTATTCATAGAGAAGAATTTCCCTTATGTATTTGTTGTTGAATGTGTGTGTGTGTGTGGGGGGGGGTGGGAAGTGGGGAGAATGTCCGTAGGACTTATTTTTCCATATATCTTTAAAAAAACAGTCTGTAGTCATATTCCTGTAAAACAATTGGATGTGATCTTTTCTCCGTATGTGATATGATAACAGACTAAATGGTTTTCTGGTCCCAGGGTTCTGGAATTCAATAAAAACAAATTGAAATTACTATAAGCCATAAAGTTCTATTTTATTGAGAGAGGTTTGTGTTAATGACTTACAGGGGTGGGGAACTAAGACAAAGAGGTGTTTTTTTTTTAATTATAGTATTCTTCTGGTGCTAACCTAAAGTTCAGTTTCCCATGCAATCACACATAAATCCCAGGTCTGTAGGCCTAGCCTTAATGAAGGGCATAAGAAGCTGCCTATGGAATGGGATATTATATCTGTGTGTGTTTGTCCTTTGTTGCCAAAGAAGACTATGCTATCAGAGAAATAATGACAAGACTTGCACTTGACTTTGTTTTGAGTGAGGGAGGGCTGTGCATATCACCAGCCTCACTTCTCCTTCAAAGCCATCTGAATCTAGTGACCAGATATTCATCAGGATGACTGGAGATGACCCAGGATGAGGCAATTGGGGTTAAGTGACTCGCCCAAGGTCACACAGCTAATGAGTGTCAAGTGTCTGAGGTGAGATTTGAACTCAGGTCTTCCTGACTCCTGTACTGGTACTCTATTCACTGCACCATCCAGCTACCCCTATATTGTACCTACACTGTACTTAAAATAACTATCTCTAGTCAAAACCTTCTCTTTTCAGTCTACTTTGGCACTACCTTCTACCTGTCCTGAAACTCTCCATCATTCAAAGTTCCTCCTTTGGGTTAAAAACAAAGGTCTGCATTCATTTAGGATTTAGAGAAGAATTGTGGGATTCAGAATTGGAAAGGGACCTGAAAGGTTTATTGAGTCCAGTCTCTTCACTTTTAAAATGAGCAAACTGAAAATGAGCAAAGCCTCGGAGGTTGTTACTTTCCCCAAATCATAGAGTTAGTAAGTTGACCAGATCTGGGGGTTAAACCTTGGCATTCTGAATCTAGTACTTTTTCCACCACACCCCAATTCCTCCCCTCCTCACAAGGTTATATCCATTTCTACCTAGGGCCAGAAGATCAAGAGCACTTACCCTAAGAGAACACACTTCGGAGGCAATGGAACAATTTTTCATGTGGACAGTTTTACCTCACTCACAATTCTGCCTAGTGCCTGGGTCATGTGTACACTTTGAAGACAGATATGATTGGACACAGATTGGTACAGTGAGAAGAACTCTGTTGACAACCATAAAAATGCTCCAAATCACTAATATTAATCAAAATTAAAATAAAAATGACCTTGAGATTTAACCTCTTCAAATTGTGGAAGGTGATATAAGATGGGAACAGTGAATGTTGGAAGAGGTGTGGAAAGATAGGCACACTAAAGTATTGTTGATGGATCTGTGTATCAGTATAACCATTCTGGAAAGCAATTTTATGCAAATGAACTGTCAAAAAATATCTATACCCTTTGATCCAGAGAGTCCACTGATATATATATATACACACACCCCAAGGGGGTCATTGAAATAATATCTCTCTATACACCAAAATATTTGTAGCAGTATTTTTGCTGCGTGTGTGTGTGTGTGTGTGTGTGTGTGTGTGTGTGTGTGAGAGAGAGAGAGAGAGAGAGAGAGAGAGAGAGAGAGAGAGAGCAATATACTGGAAACAAAGTAAATTACCACAGATTAGGGAATGGCTAAATAGTGGCAAATGGCTGTAATGGAATATTGCTGTGCTAGAAAAAGGAATATGATGAATGAAATGAGTAAAAGAAACATGAAAAGACTTACATGAACTGATGCAAAATGAAGTGAGTAGTCAGGAAAAAATTTATACAATGACTACATCAATATAAATAGTAAGAAAAATCACCAGGAAACAATGAAAGATGAATGGAAATGATAAAAAAAAAAGTTTTGCCTCAAAGAAGGAATATGAGAACACACCCTTCCCCTTTCTCTGCAGAAGTGAGGAGTCCCGGACTATGGAAGGCAATATATTTAAATGTGTTGATTTGTTTCACTGAATTTAGTATCTTCTTCATCTTTTTGTTTTATTTTATTTTGTTATACGGGATAACTCTCTAGGGAGAGGAGTTAAGATACAGGAGGCAATGTAAAAACAAAAGATATCAATAAACCCTGTACGTTTTTTAAAAACAACTCTGAGTTAGAGAGCCTGGGTAGAAGTCTCAGTTCTCACATTCATTGCACTGCCTTGTATAACCTCGTGTAAATCCCTTAAATTCCCTGAATCTAGGTTTGCTCCAGAGTGAAATAAGGACGGAATGGGACCCTTTGAGGTTCCCTACGATTGAATGTAAACTCCTTGAGGAACGGAACTGTTTTCCTTTGCTTTTGTATTCCATGGTGCGTAGCAAATTGTAGTCATTTGATAAATGCTTGTGGGTTGAGGTGATTTCTACTCTGGACCCCAAATTCTTCAAGACCATGGACACTTCTGGGACCCAGGGAATAGGTTTTTCTTTCCACTGGGTGGCGCCAGGACCTTCGCTGTTTTACCCAGAGGGACCAGAAGGATTCCAAGAAAATTTTTAAATCTAGAAAAAGAAAGAAGGAGAAAGGAAGCCCGAAGCAGGCGCTCCGCGCAGGACCCCGCGGGCACCCGGGAGAAAGGTCCCATCCAAGCTCCCAGCTTGACTTTACTGCTGAGTACTCACTTCTCTTGTTTCCTAGACGCCCAGATGTGAGCGCACCGGACGAGTGTCTTATTCTATTATTTTAAAAGCGTTTCTTCTCTCCCCTTCCCACCTCGGGGTGATTGAAGGAATTAATAGGCGAGGTGTGGAGGGAGGGAGAGAGGGACCGAGGGAGGCGGGGAGGTGGGAAATGGAAGCAAGAGACGCCGGGGGCCTGCGTGTCTCCTTTGCTTGTCTGCTGCTGACACCTCGGTCCGAGTCCCCTACAATCTCAATCAACAATCCATTAGAACTCAACAGGAGTAAAACGAAATCCTCGTTTAAGTGTATTTATCCGATCTCTTTTTTTCTCTTTCAAATGCTAAATCCATTCCAGCATATGCCCCCTTCTTTCTATCGCCTTTCTCTAAGGACTGGCAGCCCATACTACTCTTGTAAATATGAAAGATGCTAATCATATGACATATCACGTCTCAGTCGGAGCCTGGAATAAAGCCTTGAGATCTGGGATCATTGCCTCCAGACAACAGCTTCATCAGCCGGAAAGTTGGTTTTTTTCTCCTTTCCTTCAACTCTCAATCCCTTCTTTGTCTGGGGAAAAATGCAGCCGACTCGAGCCACCCAGGCCATATGGTTCACTCTGTATTTTCTTAGTTGAATTCTGAATTGTTTCTGTGACTTGCGAAGTTTTTTTTGGAAGTGCGTATAAAGACATAGAACAGCTACTTGTGCGGGGAGGGGAGGTCTGGCGGAGCCGCCCCGACCCACGCCACTGCAGGATCTTTGGGGGGGACGAGGTATTCCTCCCCTGCTGCTCTGTCCCCTCCTCTCCCCCTCCTCTTTCCTCGACCCCCCGCTGGCGAGTCTGTTGGGCCCCCGGGTTCCTCTGCTTTTCAGTGGGGAAACTTCAGGCCCCTCACTCCCAACGTGGATTTGTGCGTAGAGAAATATCATTAGCGTTATTAGTTTTGCTAGCAGAATTCCAGTATGCAGGTTTTTTTTTTTTACTAGTACTTGTTCCTGGTTATAACAGGAGAATACAAGGAAGGTTTTTTTTTTTTTAAAGTGCAAACCGATCTCAGATGATTATCTTAGCGTCACCCACTCACCAAGATTTTACTCTGAAAAGAAACGGATCACCCTACCCCTTGGTTCTTGCTTGCAACTCTGATGCAAAACCGATTTCCCTCTCCTTAGCTATAATCCTAGCATATCTGGGAGGTGGAAAGAGAAATATAAAATGTCGACCTTTACTTTCTCCTTCCTAGCAGTCCCCTTTGCATTAGCAACTTCAAACAATACACTTATTTCCAAAAGAGAAACCGATGCGTTTTTAATAAAGGGGAGTGTCAGTAAAGGGGAGTGGCGGCGGGGGTGGGGGAAATCAGCTGTTAAGATCTTTATCCATTCCCCCTGAATGAGTTTTGTGTTTTCCAGGTTCGGGACAGTTCTCGCTGTAGCGCAGACTACCAAATTTCCTTTCTCTCTGTCTAACTCCTTACACAAACCCCCAAAGGCCTTTTCACCATATCATTAAATTCTACAGAGGTGGTCAAGCTCGCACTGCTTTTCATGAATCGGAGAAAGAAAAGGGTCCTTAAAGTTTAGAAGATGCCCAAGGAAAGCCCCTTGAATGACATCAAAAGAATGAGTTTCCATAGCTGTTGAAGCACGAGAGCTGTGTATCTGCACAAAGGGGGATTGGGGCACTGGGACGGTCTCACTGCTCTATCCCAGCACAATTGGGTCACTGAAATAGGGAATTAATTACCATTGGAGAGTGGGCAGCCCATTCACCACTGGCTGAGTTTTATTAAACGCCAATATAAATAACAAAACAACTCTTGTGGCTGCACTATTCCTACACGCCAAAGGAAGGATTATGTTGGGGATTAACATCTTAAAGTCTATGAGACTTTCTGACTCAAGACTCGGAGCTGGTAATCGTGTTTGTCTCCTGGTTCAGCGATTAGCGCTCTTTCTTGCACTTTCGCCTGGATAGCCAATGTCCCTTTTTGCAGGCACAGAGGGCTTTTTCTTGGGGGGGGGGGGCGAGCAAGAGAGAGAAGGAGTTGCTTGGCCTTCTATTCTTCATTCCTCATTTACACCACCGGCTGTCCTTCTGCTCATACCTGCAGGAAATAATCCGTAGGCTGAAGCGCCTTTACCAAAGCCCCAAGTGATTCCTTTGCTTCGTGGGAAAGAAGGGGGACAGACTAGGAGTAGAATTAAGGAAAGTGAGGAGACTGGAGAGAAGTAACTTTCACTAGGGTGTGATGAGGAAGAAAGGTAGGGGACTAGAAAGGCAGGAGGAGCCTCAGACCTAGGAATCCTTCTCGGCATCTGCCATGCAAATCTGATGGCAAGCACGCAGAGCAGACCCCAAATCTGCCCCGCCCTCCAGTGGAGGACTCGTTTTAGGGAGGTGGGACTGAGGATTGCTAGAGTGCGAGTACCTAGATGAGAAGAGACCACTGGAATTTCTCGATTGCATTAGGGGCTCTGCTCTTTCCGCTTCCCTAACTTTGGGCAAGCGCGGGACCCCAACGGGTCCCTCCACTTTTAGTTTGTTTACATGCTTGCTTTTAGCACTGGGACAGTTCCGTCGCCTTCTCCAAGCACAGCTGGAGGATGGGAAGAGCTAGAAGTAGCGGATTCAGCAAGGTAGTCAGTCCCGAGGGTGCATGCGAAAGTGTACTTTCAGATCTTGGAAAGTCAAACTGAAAGGAGAGAGAGAGAGAGAGAGAGAGAGAGAGAGAGAGAGAGAGAGAGAGAGAGAGAGAGAGAGAGAGAGAGAGAGAGACCCACAGATGACCCAGAAAGTCGCTTATATGAAAGGAACACAAAAACACAAAGTGCATTAGTGCTCTATAAGGGCTTAACTTAGGGAGTTCTCCATCCCGTTTCCCAAGGCTTTCCGAGCTCGTAAATGTTCTAAGAGACACAGTGAGCGCAAGCCTCAGAGCAACGAATAATTGGGGATGAAGTCGGGCGAAGTGAGAATCGGGCTGCTTTTTAGTTATCAAATCTGTCCCTGCCCAGCTATTTTCAACGTCCGTCTCTACCTTGCTCAGATGCTTTCGGGTGAGCATTCTGACGCAGAAGCTTGGATGAGCCACTTGTGGGACACGTGACCTTATTAGGGATTCCACTTTCTCATTTCCTTTGACTTCTCGGTGATATTCATCCATAAGCTTGAGAGCAATTCACGAAGCCGCCCTTCAGGTCAGAGTCTCGGGAGAGCACGTGCACTACTTGGGGGAGTAGAGAAGCTGATCTAGAGTAGAGGAAGAAAGTGGAGTGCGTTCCCCTAGAGAAACACACTTCGTACTTAGAAATCCCTTCGTCTTTGCCCCAGAGGTGGAGTGTCTGAAGCCCAAGGGGGCCGGTACCCTGTTTCAACCGGATGCTCCTCCATTTTCCCTTTCCCATTCACCTGCAAAGGCGAGTTGTCGTGGCTGGGACCGTTGGGACGCGCCACTTGTGAGGTCGAAGTGTGTGTGCATTGGCTGACGCCGAAGGCCCCACAGCAACACCTACCCTAAACTTTTAGGGCTGTTGGGTCGTCTCAGAGTTCAAGCTTCTTAGAAGCAACAAAGACTTTTCTAAAGATCTCCACCCCCCTGCCCCTTCCTTCCCCCCGCTTCTATTGGTCCCCCCTCCCTCCCCACACACACACAGTTCTTAAGACCCTGCCAGGAGTTTAAATCATTGTGCTCTGGTTTCTTGATAACTGCCTGCTTTGAGCTTTTGTTTCCCTTAAAGTAGGATTGGGCATAGAAAAGGGGCTGAAGATGAACAGTTTGACCCTTTAGGACAGACAGTTCAGGCATTGGACAGTAGGGCCCTCGGTCACCAGCCTCACCAATGCTATTCAGTCCTTCCTACCCCCCTCCCCCCGCCCTTTTTTTTGGCAGAACATTTCAGCTTGGTTTCATCTGGACAATCTTTTTAGACCACACAAGTGCCTCTTGAATTTATCTAAGTTAAAAGAGTGCTAAGAAAGTTTAGTTTGGGTCACGTTGCCCTCGAATCTGTGACTGAATCAAAATCGCCTTTCTTTCACGAAGACTGTGCGACCCTTTGAGGGGACAGTATCTGTATGTGTGTGTCCCTGGGTCTGCGCCAGAGAAGTCCTTTTGAGAACGTTCTTAAACATCTGCTTTTGTTTTTAAGCAAGGATGTATTTCTAAATTCAAGGGAAAACTGGTCCTTGAGGAGTCGTTAGGAATATTTGAAGGAACCTGTTAGTAAGAACCCAAATTCCAATGGCACAAATTGAGAGAGGAGACTAAAAAGTTTTTGCTTTTGTTTTTTCTCAACTTACGCTTCAAGTTTTGATTTGATTCAAACCTATTCCCGGGAACAAAAAGAAATCGAATCTGATAGACCCTTTCCCAAGACAAACGCTAGTAATGTCTTTATTATCTATTATGTACAAGCAGCTTTCAGGTATGGTTTAACGTTTGAATTAATGCTGTCTGAATAGACTGTTCAGAAAACTTCCCTGCCTTCTTGTAAAACGTTTCCAGAGGAGAAAAGGCTCTGTAAGCGCTTTGGGATTTTTGTTTGTTTTTATTTGGGGGTGTTTTGGTTTGTTTTTTTTTTTTTTTGTAATGCTCAAGACAGAACCTGAGACACTAGCATCGTAGACAGAAAGCATGCCTCAGAGTCTGGAACACCTGAATTCGAATCTCACTCCTGACACAGGCTATCTGTGTCACCCTGGGCAAGTCACTTAACTTTTCAGGACTCACAGAACCTCTACAAGACTATAAATTTGCACAGAAAGAGTTGACTTGCTTTACTAGACATAATCACTCACCCGACTCTCTCTGTTCCCCTATCTCCAAGTTATCGGACAAGTCTTCGAAAAATCCAAGCAAAATGGTGTATTTTCTCCTTAGTTTCTCCGTGCAAACTATAGGGATTTTCCTCCTGTTACATGGGAGCAGATGCCGTAGAAAACGAGTAAGATTCGGAGGCAGATGATGTGACTTAAAATGCTGCCTCGGTTACTAACTACTTGTGTATGACAGTGGGCAAGTCATGTAACCTACTTGGGGCCTCAGTGTCCCCATTTGTAAAATGAGGATACTGCCCTAGAAGGCCTCCGGGATCTCTTTCAGTTATAAATCTGTAACTCAATGGCAAATTCCCTGAAGAACTCATTCTAACTTCCTCTTAGAAGCTTTGAATGTAAGCTCGAGATTCCATTCCATTGGAAATCATCCAACTTGATAGAACTAAATATCAGTTATAGCCCAGAAAAAAAGAGGCTCATAAGGTCTGCAGGTTGACTGCTCTGGAACTCAGTTCTTTTTCTCTCGCTTCTCTTAATTCATTTGACTACTTCCAACAAACCAGCACTTCTTAGAGAATTTTTGCAGGTTGACTACATTTCCAAAGCAGATGCCAAATAAATCTTTTCTCTGTCTCTATCACTATTTGGTGGATTGTTTTTCTTTACTATCAACTTCCCTGAATAGATGCTGATGACTGAAGACGACTATGCCCTATGATGCACTTTTATTTCCATTGTTTAGTTCTTTTGGACTAAAGACGCAGCTTCTCCTTTCCTCGATAACTTTTCTGTTTAGATTTGGATAACCTGGTCTCAGGATTTGCTTTTTCATTCTTTGTTTCTTAGTGTGTGTGTGTGTGTGTGTGTGTGTGTGTGTGTGTGTGTGTGTGTGTGTGTATTGTTTGATTTTCACTGATAACGTCTTGTAGAAATGTACCGAAAATCGTACGATCATCCCCTAGACCTAGCATCCGATCTTTAGACACACTTAACGTTTAACTTCTCAAGGAGTTCTCTTTGATTTAGATTTGACAGCATCATGGTTATTGGCACAGTGTAATAAAATAAGGCAAGGGACAGGGAGGAAAGGGACTAGGAAAGATTAGCAAAGATTTACTTTGAAATGTCCCATTTTCAAAGAAAAATATCAAGGTTGTTTGGGGACTGAGCGGAGGAAAGGGAACAAATCCCCGTTCTAAAGGAAAGGGATTAGAAAAGAGATTCAGTGAGGAAAAAAAAGATGTGGAGAAAAAAATCAACTTTCCTATCAACGGAGAAAAATTAAAATGGTTTGCAAAAATGAGGAAGTGAGGAAGGAGGTTAACCTAGAGTACAGAGAGCTTCACTTTGCAAATGTTTTATTTTCTTGGTACTGTTAAGTTCTAAGTACTTACTTTTTCCTATCCACTCAACCCAGGATTCCTAGTTTTAAAAATCTATAATTAAATAATTTATTTTAAAGAACACAAACAAAAAAATTCCCAAACACCTACGACCTTTTCTGGTTGTTTCCCTTCCTAAAACAAGACCCCAAAGTCTTCACATTACAGAGTATGAGAGAGAGAGAGAGAGAGAGAGAGAGCTTACAATGCAAACCTTCTCCTCCTTATTTTTGTCCCTCCCTTACCTTCCCTACATCCATCGAAGTAAAAATAAAAACATCGAAGCAAAATCTCTTCTACTTAGGAAAAAGAATTTAGCACCTAACTGTTGGATTTAAACAAACACAACTTCCTTTCCAAAGTGCGTCGCAAAGGACAATTGCCCTGTCTACACGGTCCTGGACATCTTTAACCACTCACACCAGACTATCCTGTAACCCCACCCATCTACTCCTTCCTTCCATACACGGGAATAACACATGTTCAACCGCTCTCCCCTCCCTCCCATGTGTGTATCCGCTTGGGGTAGGGGATGTAGTTGGGGCAAAGAATCGGAGAACTGAGTAGGGGAAACATTAGCTTTCAAATGGCGGAGAGCTGACAGAAGAGGCAAAGGACCGAAAGTTTTGAAATAGAGCTACCCTTCAATTTCAACTCATGGAAAAGCTGCTAGAACTGGAATCACGTACCTATCCAAAGTCTCCCGAGACCTTGAGGGGCAGCTTGTGAGTCAAAACAACCAGACTTGGCCCACCTGGGAAACCATACCTCGCCCAACAAACACAAGAACATATCTCTAGACACTGCTCAGTGGCTATCTAGTTGTATGACCTTAAACAATTAATTTCTCCACTCTGGGACTCGATGGGCTTTTTTTTTTTTACTCATTTTGTTTACTCATTGTGTTAAATGAAGATAGTGGACTAGATGATTTCTATATTATGTTGTAATATAGTATATCTTTTAGAAATACTTCTACTCCCCAAAGCCTTCTGAAGGGAGTCTTCACCACTTCCATCTCGGCTCGAATCGTCACGGATCGATACTTCCATCTATTCATCTTATAATATAGCTTTGAAAAAATAAAATTAAAAAGAAAAGATCTGCGGCCTCATAGTCCGGACTAATTCCACTAGAATTGACTCGTACTAATTCTTCATCTCCCTTTGCAGGGGAAGAAAGGAAGGAAGACTGAGAGAGTGGAGGGTGTGAGCATGTGTGCGCGCACTACCGCCCGCTTGCTTTGGGATGGGGAGGATGTGGGAGCGGGTGGGGGTGGGGGTGCATGCTTCTCGGTGTCCCCTTTTCCCCCACGCCCCCCACTCTCACCCCCCCCCCCGACCCTAATGAGGCTGCTGAAAGGGAGCGGGCTCTGGTGCGCGTGGCTTGCAGAACTCCCAGAGTCCGGGGTGCACTGATTGGCCAGCTGCGCCTCGCGACCACCATTCATTAATAAATTAGCGGCACGCTCCAACCGAGCGCGAGCCACCAATCACAAAGAGGAGCGGCGGCGGCGGCGACAACAGCAGCTTTAGCAGCAGCAGCCGCCACCGCCGCTTCTGCAGCCTGGGCTGCGGCTCCCAGCTCAGACTGGAGCTTTAGAACCACTTTATGCTGATTAGATAAAGAGGAGGGGGGAAGCGGGGGTGAAGAGGGGGAGGATGGATGGATGGCAGCATAGGGGAGGGGGGAAGGGGCTAAGAAAGAGAAAGAAATGAGTGATGATAATGCAATGAAAAGAATAAACCCGGGGAGGGAAGAGGGGGGCGAGGGAGGAGGACAGGGGGTGGGAGATCTGGGGGGCCCCGGGGGCAGATTTGATTGTTTTCTTGGTAGTATATAAGGGGTTTTAAGGAGAGTCGTGTGCCAGACACACAGCCATTGAACCACAAGCAGCTTCACTTTAACTGGAGTGTCGAGGTGTCGCGTGCCAGGAGTTGCACCACCGGGACTGACTGACAGACAGACACGCAACACCACCAAAACACACAAGACCAAGGGGGCTAAGGGCCCCTACATCGACTCTTGGCAAAGGGGCTCTTGGGGAGGAGCTCCCCCGGACAAGCACATCGGCAGCACGAGGTCGCTCTCCAGGTGGTGAGCACAGCCCCGCTGCTCCAAGACGCGGAAGAAGAAGGTTAGGGAACAGGCTGAAGCCCAAACCCAAGCGAGAGATTATAAAACGCAATTAAGGCGAGCCAAGTAAGTTTCGGAGCTGCTTCAGACTTTCGAGCTCCCATCCTGCTCTTATTTATCCGTACCTTTAATGGCCACCATTTAACCCCTGTGATCGCTCTTTGTCTTCTGCCTTTCTCTTTTAAGACACTTTAATGCCAGGGACCCGCAGTGTCTTTCCCTGGGGATCGAGTTGCGATCCAAAGGTGTAAAGGGTGGGTGAGAAGACACAGCCGACCTAGCAGTGCAAGAATAGGTTACAGTAAAGGACTAAACACAGTCGCACGGGGGCGCAGAGTGGCGATGAGTGTGAGCCTGGAAAAGCATTTGACTAATTCTTCACCCGAAGGTGCAACTGGAGGCAGGAGAAAAGAAAACTGGATTCTATTAGAGGGTCGTGGCGGGTTTTATTTTATTTTATTTTATTTTTTAAGAAGATACCCCTCTCTCTCATACTTTTCAAGGAAAGACCTTTCGGATGGTCGATTCATGTCATTACTGAGTTTCTCTGTATTTTTGTCCATTTCCCGACAGGTGCCTTTCCCTTCGCTCGTGGACAGAATGTTCATCAAATCCGAAACCTTGGAACTGAAAGAAGAAGAGGACGTTCTGGCGCTCCTGGGCTCGTCCTCCCCTTCCTCGCCCTCCCTGACCCCGCTGACTTCCAGCTCGGAAGAAGAAGACGAGGATGAGCCCGACGCACCGGCCCGCGGGCGGCGGCCACAGCTGGTCCAAGCCCAGCAAGCGTCCGGCGGGGACGGCGGGGGCGGCGGCGGAGGGGGCGGGGAGGAGAGCAAGCCCGCGCCTCGCCTTCTAAGCCTGGCTCACGAGTGCAAGCGACTGCCGAGCCGGGCCCGGGGGAGCTCTCGGGGCGCCAAGACCGCGGAGACCGTGCAGCGGATCAAGAAGACCCGGAGACTCAAGGCCAACAACCGTGAGCGCAATCGGATGCACAACCTGAACGCGGCGCTGGACGCGCTGCGCGAGGTGCTGCCCACGTTCCCCGAGGACGCCAAGCTGACCAAGATCGAGACGCTGCGCTTCGCCCACAACTACATATGGGCCCTCACCGAGACCCTGAGGCTGGCGGATCACTGCGGGGCCGGGGGCGCGGGCTGCCTGCCCGGGGCGCTCTTCTCCGACGCCGCGGTGCTTTTGAGCCCGGGGGCAGCCAGCGCGGCCCTGGGCAGCTGCGGCGCGGACAGCCCCTCGTCCGCCTCCACGTGGAGCTGCGGAGACAGTCCGGCGTCCGCGTCCTGCACGCCCACCAGTTCTGCTTCTCCATACAGCTGCACTTTATCGCCCGCCAGCCCGGCCAGCTCGGGGGGCGGCTCCGACTTGGACTACTGGCAACCCCCGCCCCCAGACAAACACCGTTACGCACCTCTGCACCCCATAGCCAGGGACTGTATGTAACCTCATGGCTGTCCACATTGCTCCCTGCGCCCCTGCGCCCTCCTTCCGTCATCCCCTCCATGCCCCAAACCCGCGAGTCAGCTCACTTGACAGTTTAGTTGTATGTTACATAGCTGCAAAGTCCTTTGGTTGTGTTTGCTCTGGTCTAACTTGGGAGTGGTGGTGATGGTGGTGGTGGTGGTGGTGGTGGAGGGGCAGGGGTAGTGATGATGGAGGAAGGGACGCTGCCTCCGAGAGGTGTGTTCGAATTCTGCATTGTTCTTGTTTCAGTAGCTCCAGACCACTCGGCTCTCTCTGCCGGGGCGCGGGCGGGGGGCGGAGGGAACCAAAGGGTCTACCCAACCAACGGAATCGCCCCTCCCCTCCCCCTTTCTCTTTTGGTCTCATCCATGTGAACCTCGGAGGGGGAACGCAACTGGTTCGTGTGATCTTGTCACCTTTGCATCTCCATAAAGATGTTAATGTCGGCCAGAAAGAAATGTCTTAGCATCTGAATGATAGGACCGGTAACAAAATTATCCACAGATTCGCCATGGCTAGCATCTGCTTTCTTCCCAGTGCTGCCCGCAGCCTGTGGGAATTTCACCTGTCAAACCAAACTTTCCCTCTCTGATGTGCACTTTGCTCAGTTTCCCAGATTTGTCACAATGCCCTTTGTCCAGCCCTTCTCTTTCCTTTTTCTTCTCCATTTTGCCATCTGTCTCTTATGATTTATAAGGGGAAAAAGTTGTTTTGTTAGAGGGCCAGGTTAGAAGTCATTGTATAATTTGTAGGCTTTGTAATGATTGAATGCAAGCGTGGAAATTTAGGCTGAACTCTCTATCAAAAGGAAAAAATGTGGAGGAAAAGGGAGAGATCGGGAGGGAGGGTTGCTTCATGCATTATTTATCTCGACCTTTTGGGAGAGGAGGAACTCCCCCATTCTTTCAAGAGATTAAAAATAAATCAACAGACTGAAAACCTAAGCAGACACGGAGCATTACCGCGACCAGCCACACACGTGGTCCCTTCTATTTATTATAAAGAAAGATTTCATGGGAAAAGTATGTATTTTTTTGTATATTTTACAGAGTTTATTCTAGTATGTATTTACAGCCCGAAAAATAAGAGGGAAACCTTCTTGTGACTAAAATATAAATAAAGTATCTAATTTTCATAAGTTTTGTGTTGTAATATGTTCTTGACCACTAGGGTTTTTTAGTCATGGATTGAGCTGTGTGTTATGCCTTGATGGAGCTTAGATTTTGAAATTGTTACCATGTCAATCACTGACATAATTCCGAAGAAGAGTGTGATGACGGGGCAACACAAGACTTTTCTTGGGGAAAAAACAAACGAATCAAAGGGAAAATTGAATTATCCGAGACAGAACCAAGAAAATATGATGTGATTCTCCTTTCAAGTACAAACAAACATATTTTATAAAAAATCAATTTCTGATTGATTAAGGTCATCAGATAAAATGGAAATTACAACTTGAGTAATAATACGTTCCAAAGTTCATTTTATGTAGTTAAAAAATTAAACCAATGAAAATGGATTTCATAGTGTAGTTAAACAAACATTGGTTTGGGAGTCAGAAGATTTAGGTGCTAGTCAGAGGTCTGTCACCAACTGTCCTGATATCGGGCAAGTCCTTTAAACATTCTGGGCCTCAGTTTCCTCATCTGAAGAAAAAGACTGTGGGACTAGTTGATCGCTAAGGATTCTTCAAGCCCCAATATTCCAAGTCTTAAAAAACTCAAAACCAATTGGTGGAAGCTGACTTCAGGAAATTCATTTTAACAACCAAGTTGGATAAAGTAAGTAAATGGCAGGAATTGAAGGAAGGGTAGAAAGTGGTAGAAAGAAGGCAACTTGTACAGAAAGATGTGTACTCCTCAGTTTTCCAATCTGAAAATAATCCAATGTTCAAAGCTCCTTCATAAACAGAAAACTAACCTCTAAACCTTCTCTCTTCTCCATTTCTTTTCCTCATTCCACAACTCTGATCTATGTAAATAACAAAAGATCCTCAGGCCTGGGAAAGCCTGGGACAGGGATGTAGAAGTGGAGATCATAGGCATTTTGAATTCAAATGCCCTTATGCATTTGTGAATTGAGCTAGAGAAAAATCATATTTTATTTGAGAGAGATTTCTGTTTCGTGTCTCAAGTTGTTGAAACGTTCCCTCCTATCTACAGATGTCATTCTAACAGTTTTTCGTCAGCCATCGACACCCATTGCCTCTCCCATCATCATAATTATTATCAGCCCTGCTTCTCATCTGAACCCAATTCTACGCTCTTATAAATGAAGCAATGATTTGGTTTCATGGGGGAAGAGTTTAGTTTTAAACAGTTCTGTGTCTGCTCTGTGAACATTGTAATTAGTACCATCCACTTCCAAGATTCCATGTTACTATGTCACCTACCTATTGTTGCTTAGACCATTATCAGCAAGAAAGTGTTATTTTCTCAACGCCTTCATAACCCTTCTTTCCCTATCACTTCCAAATGATAATATTGGGGATTTGTAATCTATAGGGTCACGATGCCAAGCAGATTAGTTTCTGTTGATTTTTATTTCCTGCCAGTAATAATGAGGAGAAATAATAATTCTGTTGGGATGTCCCTAAAGACTGAGAAGGAGCAGTTCGAGTTTTGGCAGGCCTGTAATTGGACAATTCTAGGACTCAGGTGGAAACTTTTTGCAGTTAGGTTAGGTCCCATCAGGTAGGCACCTGCTACCAATAATCCTCTCTGAATAATGGGTTAGAGGGCTATGGAATGGGTGTACTAAATTCTAATCACCATCATTTTTCTGAATTTAGTTGCTGCTAACTTAACTGTCACTTTTGCCCAGCCTATCTGCAGACAGTTTCATTTAGGTGAGAGCAGGCTGCATAATTAATCTAGTTGGGAAGCAATGATTTGAACCTATCCATTAGGGGTCTTTCATCTCTTTCTCAGCCTTCTCCTCTGTGCCTATCCCCACAAAACTGTCAGAGTTGTCCAGTGGAGAGTAATAGCTCTTTCATCAGAAATACTTTTTTCTACAATGCCTGCATCGCATTTCTTTTTTAGAACAAACTAGAGACCCAACCTCTCACCTCAAAAGTGATGGGAGTGGTCAGAGCCAAGCAGTAAAAAACTGAAGTGCCTTTTCCATTATGCACTCAGGTCTAAGGAGAAAAAGCCAGGCTGTGCAAGGACCAGGGCCTTGAAGTTAAGTCATGGGCTTCCTAGCAATTCCCAGAGGGGGAAGATTTCCCCCCATCACTGAACACTGTGCCTCTTGTTTCCTCATCTGTAAAACTAAGGAAAAGTTGGTCTAGATAGGCTTCTGATGTCCCTTCCCCATTCTAGGTCTAACATTCTATGACTTCTAGGACCACAAACTTGAAACAACTCAATGTAGGGCAACCTAGAAATGGGGGGCTTAGCCACACGTAACTTACCAACTCTTTCAGTGGCAGTTTAGAGAATGTAGGGGAGAATTCAAGGATTGTTCACATACTTGGGTGTTGTGAATCCCAGTCTAATTTAGAGACTTTGAGAGCCCTGAATGGTTTGGAGAGGGTTTAAAATTTTATTTTTAAATGCCACGTCTTCCTCATCTCAAGATCTCAAGGCCCATTTTCCTTGTATAGAACTTTTTCCTCCCCCTGCCCCCCCCCAATACTTTTAAAGTCTATCCCAGTTCTGCCTAAGTCCTACATTGTCAGTGTCCTCCAAACCACCCTTCGGGGGCTTCTGCGGCTATAGCTCAGAGAGCTAAAGTCTTCCTCTGGTTGCGAGCAAAGCCTGCAGCAGGCCAGGTTCTGATCCTCAGGCTGGTGGGCAGGTGATGGAGTTATGAGACTGCTGCCCTGCCCTTCCATTGGGAATTTCTCACCCTAGTTTTCTGTGTCTGTTTCCCGGGGTGTAAGGTATCTTCAAGAGCAGTCTGGTCCAGAGAACGCTAGGGCAGCTGGGGAGGGATGCCCAGTCGGTGACAGAGGAAGAAAAGGGAGCAAAGAGCCATAATTCGGCTCCTGGCTGGCTCTCTTAAGAGTCTGGCCAATGATCTACTCTTGGTCTCCCAGAAATCATCGCTTCCGTTCTTGGTCTCCCCAGAAGCACAGGCCCCGGCCCAATTCCCCTGCACCGACTCTGCAGAGCCCACTGAGGCCGGCTCCCGACAGGATCCTTCAGCGTCTAGTTAGCAGGCTAGAGGCACCCAGCTCTATCTCCTTACCACCCACACCTCTTAGGTATTCGACTCTCTCTACCCACCTAGCCTCACGAAGCCCAGTGCAGCCTTCACTCCAGAGTCCCGGCTGCTCCCAGACGCGCCTCTTCAGTTTTCTCTGGCACAGTCTGCCCCAGGCTTGGCTCCCTCCAGGTTTCCTCCCCCCACCTTTCCCCCACATTTATTATACAGCCCGGAGCAGGTTGTGACTCCTGGGCATAGACACCTGGAAACTATTAAAAAGCGCCTTCTCCCTCGCCCACCCTTCCCCCAGCCACCGTTCTTTCCCTCTCTCTCCCCCAGGCCCTTAGGCCCCCTGGACTCCCCTGCCTAGCTCCTGAATGCATTGATTAAATAAAAACGGGCCCTTAGTGAATCTGGCCAATGCGAGGCGATCCTGGGAGCGTGAAAGCCTTGGCCCGGGAATCCGCAGAAGAAAATGTGTGAAAAGAGAATTAGTGAAATTAGGTTAGACCAATAAAACGAGCTGGCCCCTTCCCCACTCTCCCCCCACCATTCTCCCCCACTTTTCTCCCCCAGCCCCGGGCTACAAGTACAGGGGACGAATCTATTGTTTCCGACCTTGGCAGGGGGTTCATTGTGTGATAAATAATTCTCCTCCACACACACCCCCTCCCCAGTTTCTTTTACCCTTTTTTAAAAAGTCGGAATTTGCATAATCACTACTTTGATGTGGCCAGAAATCTGAAGCTTGGTCTCCCCAAATCTGCCATTGGCAGAGAAGAAAACAAAGCCAGACCCAGAGCTTTCACTCCGCTGACAGTGTGGGACACAGCGTCACAAACCGCTCTAAGCTCCGGCCTTTTTTTTTTTTTAAATAAAGGGTCCCTTTTAATGATTAAACTTAAGGAATGCCAAAAAGGGACAGGGGAGGGGTTAAGTACCAGTGTCCCTCCCCACCCCCCCCACTCCTTTCCAATCCCCCAAGGTCCATTGTTCTCAATTTCTTTCTGCAAATGGACTTTAGGGGAGACACTCCAGGTGGTCACGAGCCCCCTCCCCCAGTCTTCCCACCAGGCCCACACCGCGTGTCACTTTCTTCTTTTATTTCTCCTGACCGAGTGAGGATAGTAAGGAAGCGTTTGAGTCTGCCGGGGGGCCTATGGGTGACAGACTTCGGAGTTCTGCACCGAATGCCTTTTATTGACCCTGACCTGGGGTGGGGGTGGGGGGTCAGAATTTTCTTTTCTGTGCTTAGGACTTTCCCCCTTTTCTGTCCCTCCCCTCCCACCCACTCCACTTCTTTGTCTCTCCATCTCTACTTCCATCTCTGTCTGTATCTCTCTGTCTCTGAATTCCCTCCCCTCTCCAGTTTGGCATGTGTCCTCTGGACTGAATACACTCTTTAAGATCCTACAATCACCCCTACTGACTCTATAGGTGGAAATGGAGGCTGGGAAAGAGAGGATTATTGCCGGGTTCAGAGAAGGCCGAGACGTCCCGGGCTGCTGCAGTGGTTCTGTTCAACATCCTCTCTGTCTAACCACTGGATGGCCACTGGCAGACCGTGGCTGACTTCAGAGGAGGGGCAGGAAGGGCAATGGAGCCAGTCCTCTGGGAAGTAACAGGACAAAGTAAGGGTAGCTGAGAAGCTGTATTTCCATACAAGGTGGCAAGCATGAGTCAGGAAGATGGGTCTGGGAAATAATCCTTATGGTGTGATCGCTGCCATTGTCTGGGAGCCCCAAGGGCTAGGGATGGGGGAAGGAGAATCAGGGAGGAGGGTGGGAGAGTTGTTTCTGCCAGCGTTTTGGTACACTCACCAATGGGGGTGGGGGAGAGGAGAAGCAGAGGGAGGAAATATCTCATTGAATTAGCTTGCAACTGAAAAAAAGTTTACTGGAGAGGAGACAGTCCCTGGACGGAGACCTACTCTTTTCTCCAGTGGATGTTCTCATTTGGAGGCTGTAAGATTTAATCCTCCCTCCCCCCATCACAGATCTAAGTCTAAAAGTGACCACAGAGGCCATATATCCCAATCCCCTAATTTTACAGATGAAGAAATGAGGCTGGCCCAGAGAGGTTAAGTGATTTGCCCAAAGTCAACTAGGAAAGACTTCTTATAGGAGGGCACCCAAGTTGAAGCTTGAATGGACCTAAGGATTCCAAAGAGTAACAAGACAACATTCCAGGTAAATCAAAATCTCTCACTCTTCCATTCCCCCTTACCCTCCCCCAGTCATACGGTACAAAAACTTATAGTCCTGCCAAATATTAATGACTAGGGCTCAGCATTCATATATGCTTTCAGTGCCCAAGGATGAAATTCATCCAGTTCAAGTGACTAGAAATCATGATAGCCAACAAGGTGTTCTTTTATTAGATTTGTAAATAGTATAGAGCAGAGTAGTGTGTGTAACGAGATCAGAGAGTTAAATTCATAAATTTAGAGCTAGACACCATGTAGTTCAATCACCTTCACTGGAGGGTTGAAAAAAGATGAAGTATAATTTGTATCAGAGATAGGACTTGAACTGACAGGTCCTCCGATTTCAGTTGGTACTCTTACCATCATACCACAGTGCCTAGGATGGTCTGTCGCTGTTCAATCTGTGTTTGATTGTCGGGGCGTATTTGGAGTTTTCTTGCCAAAGACATTAGAATGGCTTGCTATATCCTTCTCCAGGTCATTTTACAGGAGAGAAAACTGAGGCAAACAGGATTGAGTGACTTGTCCAGAGTCTGAGTTCAGATTTGAATTCATGGAGATGAATTCCTCATTCCAAGTCCAGTGCTCTACACACTGTGCTATCCAGCCATCTGGGAGTGTTTAAGGGCTGCAGATTAATTAAACCAAAGTGCTGGTAATTTAGGTTTAATATTGGAATAAAAGAAACATCGCCGAGTCATTTAACAGCTAACAAAAGGAGATTTACCGTTCCATAATCAGGGAAGTATATTCAAGAAAGTATTTCTAGTTGATTCATCTAAATGAATTCCTCCTTCCTGAATTACTCATCATCTACCAGTCAGACTTTTCATGGTCGCTATTTATTCATATAACCAGGAAGTGATATCTGTAGCCTGTCTTTAAACCAATTAAGACTCAAGAATAGTTTCAATGCTTAAGGGAAAAATCTAGTCTAACTTACATAAGGGGAAGGATGAGAATATTGCTCCTATCACAGATGGGGAAAGGGTAGATAGGTAGGATCTTTCTGTCACCAAGTTCCAAGCGTTCCTCCATGGTCACACTAACCAGAAAGGGGAAATAGAAACTTTCCATAGGTTTAGATTGCAAATCTCAGAGGTTTAGCTTCTCCAAGGTTACTTACTAGGATACTATTTTTGTTGACAATGTCATCACCTTGAGCAAAACCTTCAATGATTCCCTATATCCTGTAAAGTAAACATAGACTTCTTATTGTCATTTCAGGCCTTCTACCATCTAGTTCCAATCTAGAGGGATAGCTAGGAAAAGACTGGGTTTGGGGTCAAAGGACTTGGTTTTGAATCTTGTCTCTACCATTTATTATCTGCATGGCCCTGTGTAAGTCACTTAAACCTCATTGGATTTCCTCAACCTTCAAGTGAAAGAATTGAATTTGAGATGGATGTTCAATGTCCCTATCAGCTCTAGATTGTTGACCCTAACTCTTTGGTCTTATTCCATACTGTTCTGCTATATGCAATTTAAAAAAAATCATTCTATATTTTGTTACATTGCCTAAATGTATGTTTGTGTATATAGTTATATATAACTGTCTCTCTGTATATGTAGACAATATATATTTAAACATATGCATATATGTGTACATACATACATACATACATATATCTTGTAGCAATTCTCTTTATTGAGTTGGCTTCCATCAATCCTTTTATCTGGGGACCAAAATGTTGCCCATACTTTACATAACTTTACAGTATACTTTATTTAGCATATCCCAAGATAGCAAGTTGACAACAGAAAGTTGTCAAACGGGGTAGCGGAAAGAGAACTGGCTTTGGAGTCAGAAGCCCTGGGCTTGAACTCTCACCCTACCACTTATTAACCATGTGGCCTTTAATAAATCCCTTCAGTTGTCTGGTTCTTACTTTCCTTAAATATAAAATCATAGAAGTTGGACTGAATGACCCCCAGGTCCCACCCAGCTCCAAAGATGACTATGTAACTTATTACCTATACTACCTTGGTCTCAGTTTTCTTTCTTTCTTTTTTTTGATATAGCATATATATATATATATATATGTATATATATATATACATATATATATATATAGCATATAGTGAGAGTTTTTTCTTCATCAAAAAAAATTCTAGCGTTAAATACTAAAATGAATTTCCATATAAATAGTTGAAGAGAAAAAGAGAATTGTATGTAAAATTGGAAATCTATTATGTACTGTTTGCTTTTCTTTTAAAAGTATATAATAATAATCAATGATATAACAAACTTTCAAATCTCCCTGTGATTTCTTTTGGTCTTCTTTCTGTTCTCTTCTATGCATCAAAAAAATGACTTACTGGCTCTCTTTTCTTTGTCTTTATAATATTGTTCTATTGTGTGAATTATTCTTCTATTTCTATTGGTTTCATTCTGAATCAGTTCATAAAAGTCTTTCCAAGTTTCTCTGAAACCATCTTGTTCATATTTCTTATGATGTAGTAATATTCTATTACATTCTTATAGTGTAATTTGTTCAGAAATTCTCCAGTGGATTTTCTCCCCTTTCCCCTCTCCCCTACTTGGATTCTAGTTTTTTTTCACTACTATAGAGCTACCATAAATATTTTTGAATTTGAATCTATGGGCATTTTACCTCCATCTTTGATCTCTTTGGGGTATAGGCCTGGTTCATGGTATCACTAAGTCAAAGAGTTGAATATTTTGTGACTTTTGGGGCATGACTCCATGTTGTTTTGAGGATTTGTATTGCAATTTAGTATTAGGTCTTAATTTTCTCAATTGGAAAATTAGAGGTTGACTAGATGAATTAGAGGGTCTCTGCAATCTTCAGATCTATGATCCTATGAGTCTAAAGCTTGGTCCCCTTTCCTATTGACCTACCATTCTTTATCAAGTCTTTCTCAGATTGTGCCCCTTGTCCATTACATAGCTTTATTCTGAGAGTTTATTCTCTCCCAAAGCCCGTTAGCTTAAACCAACACAAAACATTTTATTGATGCCTTTTGCCTTTATACAGGTCTGTTTTAACAATGTGTATAATATTCTGTCTTAATAGGAGGGTCACTTTCATGAGGTTCATAGTTCAAACCATCTGAAAAAGCCTCCATATTTTACAAATCAGGAAAATGACACCTAGGGACATTAAATGACTTTCCCAAGGTCAAACAGGTATGTTGACCTCTTCCGTGTTGCAGAGCTGCGATTAGAAAAAGAGGGATGTGATTAATTGACCTCTGATGGCCCTTTGATCTCTGGATCTGTGACCCTATTCAAATTCTTGAGAGAGAAGGTTTGAGTGTCGGGTTTGTGTCATTGTTCATCTTTCTATCCACAGGATTTAGCTCAGTGCCATACATAGAGTAGGCACTTTGCTTTGTTATTGAATTGCACTTGCATGACTTGGTATTCTCCTCCCAGCTCTCTTATGGATCTAGAGAGCTCCTTCCTGCTCTCTTCTCCTGTTGATAATTTTCTTAATCAGTTAAATTTTCCCATCCCACCTAACACATTCTTTTCTGAACAACCTCCTGTCCTCTTTCTTTTCATCTTGCTCTCATGTGCATTTCTAGAGACATACCTGGGGGTGTGCACAACATAGGAAAGAACCCTTCCAATCCTGGTTCTAGAAACAATTAAAGACAATGCTGAAGTGGCCTGCCAAATGGAAATATGTCCCTTCAAAATAACCAAAGGGGACCTGAGGCTCGTTTCTGTGGCAACCACTGGCAATAAAGCCTAATTCCTGGTGACAAAGAGGTCGTCTTCCCTTTAAAACGTGTTTACGGTCCCTTTGTGTATTGTATTTTGGCATAAAAGCTTCTCTGCTCTGTCAGAACCCAATGAGCAGTTCTATGGCTCTCAAGGGGGTTTATTGCCCTCCTTGGCATAAGAAAAGCAGAAAAGAGCCAAGCTAGTGCCAGGGTGACAAAAGAGTAACCCCTGGGGCGCACCATTGCTTTCTTTCATGTAATACATAAATCTTTCCACATATCGCTGTAATTAAAATTAGGGTTCCAGGGATGGCTATTCTTTGGTTTTGTAATTTTAACCACAGATCTCTCACCTTTTCCCTGAAAACTTTCCTCTCTTTCTTTTTGTCTTTCTGTCTCTCCATCGCTTTCTTTTCACTTTCTATCTCTGTCATTTTCTCTCTTACTGTCTCTGTTTCTCTCTCTTTGCTGTATCTGTCTCTCTGTCTCCACCTCTTTCTCTCTCACTTTGGCTTCCTCTTTCTCTATCTCTTGCCCATTTTCTCCCTCTCTCTTACTCTATGTTTCTGTCTGTCTTCCTTCTCATATTTCTCTGTCTCTTTTTCTGTTTGTATGTCTCTCTCCATCTCTCTCATTCTCACTTTCTCTTTTTCTCTTGCTCTCTCTTTCTCTGTCTCTCACTTTGTCTTTTTCTCTTGCTTTTTCTCTCTCTGTCTCTGTCTCTCTCTCTGTCTCTGTCTCTCTCTCTGTCTCTGTCTCTCTCTGTCTCTCTGTCTCTGTCTCTGTCTCTGTCTCTGTCTCTCTGTCTCTCTCTCTCTCTCTCACACACACACACACACACACACACACACACACACACACACACACACACACACCCTTCACTTTGGGGAACTACTGGATTTCCTCACCTTTCTCTTACTTTCCAAATCACGTTAGAAAGCTAAACCTTACAAGTCTAGGAAACAGTGACGTTCCACTTGCTAATGCCATGTGTATTAGGTCCAAATCACCATAATCAAATACTTGACCACAAATTCACTTCCCATGACTCTTAGAATTGATGCTGCACTATTTCATTCAACTGTCAAAATCCTTGAGATTGATATTCTTAGGAAACATGATTTAAATAGAACTGTAGTAGCAAAACTGTGAAATGGTTTGATCTCAGAACATTGTCTTTCCATGAATTGGACTGAAACAGGGAAGGATTTAGGAGCTGTCCTGGGTTTTTCTGTCCACTGTGATCCTTCCTAAAGCCGTCTCCATTCTAGAGGTTTCATTGATCATTCTGGGACCACTCTGAAGTTTTGCTTGAGAAAATGTCTGAGGTGAGTTAAGAAAATCTGGGATTGAACTGATATCTATGCTCCCATTCTGGTTCTCTGTGGAACCCCTTTGACCAATCAGGGATGAGTTTCCTCTTTTCTCCTTAGACCATCCATCCATCCATCATCATCAGATCATCTATAAACATCTATTAAGCTCCTATAATGTGCCTGACATTGTTCTATACGCTAAGTATGCAAAGATAAAAACTTCCACAACTACTTCCTGCTGAGATTGGACATAGAGCTGTCCCTGCCCCAAGAGGTCCCATTTAAGAGATCAGTTCTTTAGCTGGTATCTGGAGTTTGGTCAACTTCAGGTCCAGAGATGGCGCATCACCATCAAGGATAGGAGGTGACATCTGGCTTAAGTGATCAGGCATCTGCAGGTGGAGGGTACTAAATCTATAGGAAACAAATAATGCAAACAAGTTTGACAGATGAAAAGCCAAAAACAAACAAACAAACAAACAAAAAACCCATCAATAACCAGAAGCAGGGTAGATATAAGGTCACCTGTGGTTGTGGAACCCATGAATCCACTATCTTAGTCTCATTCATAGTAGAATATATGAATTAAGGGTACAATTTGGTAATCACCCTCTCCTGAATAAACAACAGTTATGGTATTAACTTTCTCATGTTCTATAATTTCTGCAGCCTTTGGAACGTTGTCTGGATTCTGTTTTACCCATACGTTAGCTTCTGATTTTATTCTATCAGTAGGACCCAATACTTCAGTTCTTCTGTTAGTTTTTTCAGAAGGAGGGTAAGTATTCATAAGTGGTCTTGTTTCACAAAGAATAATAATCACTTGAACTAGTCTATCATTTTTACAAACTGCATGGGTCCATGGCCTAAATTTTGCAATGTTACAATAATTTCTCCTTGATAATTAGAATCTATCACTCCAGCCAATACACGTATTCCTCCAGCTGCTAATCCTGATTTAGGTAATATCTGTCCAAAATAATTTTGGGGGATTCTCATACATATTCCAGAAGAGATTATTCTTATTTCTTTCTATCCAATCAAACAATGTAAATCATGTCCTGCCAAACCAGGTTCCCTGGATATGGTGCTGGAATATCTGGCCTCACAGTCCAATACTTAATTTAGAAACTTATGTGTTTGTTGATTTCTAACTTGCAGATCTGGGGTCATCATTTTGGTTAGAGGTATATTGCCTCCCAACGGTCTATTATTCAAATTATGTAAAGCAATGAACAAATTATCTTTCCAATGTTAATAAGAATTTTTAGAACTTAATTTCCTTAACTGTTCTTTCAATAATCCATTCATTCTTTCAATTAACCCAGATGTTTGTGGATAATATGGAATATGATATATCCATTCTATGTTGTTTAATATAGAATATCTCTTCATTTCATTACCTTTGAAATGTGATCCATTGTCATTTTGAATCTGCATTGGAGTTCCATAATATGGACTCATGATATCTAAAGTTTTACAGATGTTTTTCTGGGTCACATTCCTATACGGACAAGCCACTAGTATACTAAATAGGTGTCAACATAAGTACACATAAATTTGCATCCTTTATTTTGGTGTAGGAGTCCAGTATAATCTATTTGTCAAATTTGGGTTGGTATTTTTCCCCTTGCTATCTCTTCAGTTACTACCTGAGGAACAGTTCATTCCTTTTCCAACTGACATATATAACATTCTTCAGCTACTTGTTTTTTCTCTTTTTTAAAATTAATTTTATTTATTTTCATGTTCTACAATCACTACCATATAACTTAGATTTTTTCCCCTCCCTTCCCCTTCCTTCCCCCTCACTCCCTGAGACAGTATACAATTTTATATAGGTTCTACACATACATTCCTATTGAATACATTTTCATCATAGTCATGCTGTATAGAAGAATTAAAATGAATGGGAGAAATCATATAACAAACCAAAACATAATACAAAAGAAAATGATCTGCCACATTCTGCAATTGAATTCCATAGTTCTTTCTCTGTATATGGAAGTCATTTTGCCTTAATAGACTGTTGGGAACTTTTTTTAAGTCCTTGAATTGCAGTGAAGTTCCAGGTCTACCAGAAAAAACTCTCACACACTGTGGTTGTTGCTGTGCACAAAGTTCTCCTGGTTCTGCTCCTTTCACTCAGCATCAGATCATATAAGTTTTTCTAGGCCTGTCAAGTCTTCCTGTTCATCATTTCTTATAGCACAATACTATTTCATTATATTCATGTACCATAATTTATTCAGTCATTTCCCAGTTGATGGGCATCCCTTTGATTTCCAGCTTTTGGCCACCACAAATAGTGCTACTATAAATATTTTTGTATATGTGGGACCCTTTCCAATTTTTATGATCTCTTGGGGATACAGTCCTAGAAGTGGTATTTTTGGGTCCAAGGGTATGTATATTTTCGTAGCCCTTTGGGCAGAGTTCCAAACTGCCCTCCAGAATAGTTGGATCAGCTCACAGCTTCACCAACAATGAATTTGCATTCCAACTCTCTCACATCCTCTCCAACATTTATCATCCTTCTGCTCTGTCATATTTGCCAATCTGATAGGTGTGACGTAGTGCCTCAGAGTTGTTTTGATTTGCATCTCTCTAATCAATAGTGATTTAGAACATTTTTTCATATGACTATAGATATCTTTAATTTCTTCCTCCGAAAACTGCCTGTTCATATCCTTTGATCATTTATCAATTGGGGAATGACTTGTATTTTTGTGCATTTGACTCAGTTCTCTATACATTGTAGAAATGAGGCCTTTATCACAGACACCATCTGCAAAAATTCTTTCCCAGTTTTCTGCATCCCTCTGAATCTTGGTTGCATTGGGTTTGGTTGTACAAAAACTTTTCAATTTAATGCAATCAAAATTATCCATCTTGCACTTCATAATGCTTTCTGTCTCTTCTTTAGTCAAAAATTCTTCCCTTCTCCATAAATCTGATACACTATTTCTTTCTCCACCAATTTGTCTATAGTATCAATATTCACACCTTGATTGTGTACCCATTTGACTTTATTCTTGTGTACGATGTCAGGCATTGGTCTATGCCTAGTTTCTGTCACACTGTTAATCCAGTTTTCCCAGCAATTTTTGTCGAGCAGTGAGTTCTTATCCCAGAAGTTGGAGTCTTTGGGTTTATCAAGCAGTAGATTGCTATATTCGTTGACTACTGTGTCTTGAGTACCTAGCATATTCCACTTGTCTACCCTTCTGTTTCTTAGCCAGTACTAAGTGATTTTGGTGATTGCTGCTTTATAATACAATTTGAGATCTGGTAGCACTAGGCCTCCTTCCCTAGCATTTCTTTTCATTAGTCCTCCTGATATTCTGACCTTTTATTCTTCCAGATGAGTTTTGATATTATTTTTCTAGCTCTAGAAAATAATTGTCTGATAGTTTGATTTGTATGGCACCGAATAAGTAAATTAATTTAGGTAGAATTGTCATTTTTATTATATTGGCTCGGTGTACCGATGAGCAACTGATGTTTTTCCACTTACTTAGATCTAACTTAATTTGTGCAAAAAGTATCTTGTAATTGTGTTCATACAGTCCCTGGGTTTGTTTTGGCAGATAAACTCCCATATATTTTATAGTGTCTACTCTAGCTTTAAATGGGATTTCTCTTTCTATGTCTTGCTTTGGGGCTTTGTTACTAATATATAGAAATGCAGAAGATTTGGGGGGTTCATTTTGTAACCTGCAACTTTGCCAAAGTTGTTTATTATTTTAAGTAGTTTTTTACTTGAGTCTCTGGGATTCTCTAAGTATATCATCATATCATCTGCAAAGAGTAATAATTTAGTTTCTTCTTGTCTATTCTAATTCCTTCAATTTCTTTGTCTTGTCTAATTGCTACAGCTAACATTTCTAGTACTATATTGAATAATAGTGGTGATAATGGACATCCTTGTTTCACTTCTGATCTTACTGAAAATGCATCTAACTTATCTCCACTGCATATAATGCTTGTTGAAGATTTTATGTAGATACTACTTATTATTTTGTGGAAAGTTCCCTTTACTCCTATGCTCTCCAGTGTTTTTAATAGGAATGAGTGTTGTATTTTGTCAAAAGCTTTTTCTGAATCTATTGAAATAATTATGTGGTTTCTGTTAGTTTTGTTATTGATATGATCGATAATGCTAATAGTTTTCCTAATATTGAACCAGCCCTGCATTCCTGGTATGAATCCTACTTGACTATAATGCATTATTCTCGTGATAAGTTGCTGTATTCTTTTTGCTGAAATCTTATTTAAAATTTTTGCATCTATATTCGTTATAGAAATTGGTCTATAATTTTCTTTCTTTGTTTTGTCTTTTCCTGACTTAGGTATCAAAACCATATTTGTATCATAAAAAGAATTTGGGAGTATTCCTTCTTCCCCAATTTTCCCAAATAGTCTATATAATATTGGAATTATCTGTTCTTTAAATGTTTGAGAGAATTCACTTGTAAATCCATCTGGCCCTGGAGATTTTTTCCTAGGGAGTTCATTGAAGGCTTGTTCAATTTCTTTTTCTGAGATGGGATTGTTTAAGTATTCATCTTCCTCTTCTATTAATATGGGCAATTTATACTTTTAAAAATAATTATCCATCTCATTTAGATTGTCGAATTTATGGGCATAAATTTAGACAAAGTAATTTCTAATTATTGTTCTAATTTTCTCCTCATTGAAGGTGAGTTCACCCCTTTCATTTTTGATATTGGTAATTTCTTTTCTTTAAGTCAAAGGTTTACCAGTTTTATTAGTTTGTTCATAAAACCAACTATTAGTTTTATTTATTAGTTCAATAGTTTTCTTAATTTCAATTTTATTGATCTCTCCTTTGTTTTTTAGTATTTTTAATTTGATATTTACTTGAGGATTTTGAATTTGTTCTTTTTCTAGCTTTTTCAGCTGCATGCCCAAGTCATTGATCTCCTCTTTCTCTATTTTATTCATGTAGACATTCAAAGAAATAAAACTTCCCCTAAAAACTGCTTTTGCAGTATCCCATAAGATTTGGTAGGTTGTCTCATTACTGTCGTCCTCTTGAATGAGCTGTTGATTGTTTCTATGATTTATTGTTTAACCCACTCCTTTAGGATTAATTTATTTAGTTTAGTTTATCTACTTGGTTTTAACAATGAACGAGAGGTATTAATACCTTGCTTGGTTTTGTGCCCACTGGTGTGTAGCCTGGACCCCTAAATGACCAGCTATTTGATGGACCATTTTGCTAGTACTGGATCACAGTTGGTGTCAGAGTAAGGACAATATGTTGAGTAACAATCTTGGCTAGTCTATCAGCATGTGCATTGTGCTCACGTTTTGACGTGTTGAGGGCCACATGAGCATCTACATGAAAAACTGACAAAATAGTAGCCAAAGACATGTCCCATATATCTTCCCATAATTCTTTGCCCCAGACTTATTTGCCATGAATTTCCCAATTTTGATTTTTCCACACGGTGTCCATGTAGCTAACTCATTAGCTATTGCCCATGAATAAGTGAATATATGACACTGTCCTCCTTGTTCTGTTTTGATAGCTTGGTGTAAGCACATTGATTACTTCCATCTATCCCAGTGCTTTCCAAAGTATGCCTAGTACATGGGTTATAGGCTATTGCTTTCCAGTGTCTTTTGTGGCCCAAATATTTTGCTGTCCCATCAGTAAATTATGAATATCTCTTTTGTTCTTCAGTTAATTCATCATAGCTCTCATTCTGTTTTATCAAGGACTGTAAAAACTGTTGCTTTGGTTCAGAAGGTGTACTATTTCCCTCAGCATCTATGTTTGCTATAGATTCATCCAAAACAGAAACTCCACTTTTGCCTGTTTTAGATCTATTTTGAATATACCATTTCCATTTAATTTCTTGTGAATATCCAATTCTATGAGAAGCTGGGGTACCCAATTCTCAGGTCATCAGGATTCCAGGCCTTAGTATTACCTCATGGCCCAGAGTCAGCTGTTCAGTCTCTACCAAAGCCCAATATGCAGTTAACAACTGCTTTTCAAAAAGGGGTATATTGAACTCCAGATGAAGAGGGCTTCCTAGACCAAAATCCTAAGGCCTATTTACAGGTTTATTGTTTTTGCCATAAATCTCAGTCTGCATATTCATCCTGTAAAATCACTTATAATTCCACTGGGTCACTTTGCATAGGTCATAAATCTAGGGCCAGTTGAATAGCTGCATTAACTTCATCAAAAACTTTGGTCTGCTCCAATTCCCAATCAAATTCATATTGTTTCCTAATATTTTACATAAAGGTTTCAAAATTTGTCCTAGATGTGGTATGTGATGTTGCCAATATCAAAATAACCCTATAAACTTTTGAGCCTCTTTTTTATTGGTGGGGATAGGAAAATCCTGAATCTTTTGTTGGGCTGGTGGGAGAATCTCTTGCAGCCCCTGATTTCATTGTATACCCCAAAACTTTACAATTTGAGCTGGCCCTTGAATATTTGCAGGTTAATCTCCCACTCTTTGCTTTTCATATGCTCAATTAAACTCTTCTCCACTTCTTGTATAGTTTTTCCCTGCATCAAAATATCGTCTATGTAGTGGGTAAGCTGTATATACCAGGTAGCTCTAATTCATCCAAATGTTCAGCCACAATCCTATGACAAATAGTGGGGTTATGCAGATATCCTTGTGGCAAGAGTGTAAAAGTATATTGTCAGCCCTGCCAAGTGAAAGAAAATTGATCCCATTTTTTCGAATCTATTGGAATAGTAAGAAAAACCATTGGCTAAATCAATAAACTTGCATACGAAGTCCCATCATATTTCTGGCTTTTTCTATTAAAGTAATAGTATCTGGAACAGCAGCAAAAAATGGAAGAGTGACTTTATTTAATTGTCTATAATCCACTGTCATCCTCCATGTTCCATCTGACTTTCATACTGGCCAGAAATGGATTATTCCATTGAGTGGTTGTGGGGACCAACACTCCTGCTTCAACATACTTCTTTTTAGTATTAGTAATCTCATCTTGTCCACTTGGCACACGATACTGCTTTAAAATAGTCACTTCAGAAGGTTCAGGTAAAATGATTGGGTCCATTTTTATTTTATCCACTAAAACTGTATTAATTCCTATCTTCCTTACTGCAAACTGGTATCTCCCCTCAGGTAAATTTAAAGTCATACCTCTCAATATATCTGTTCCAATGATGTATTCAGGAATGGGTACAATTAACAAGATATATTCTTTCTTAAATACAATTGTCCAATTTCATCATTAGATTAACTTATCTGGATGATATTTCAGCCTCTTCCAATGCTGTGATGGTGATAGGAGTTCCATGTTTAAACTTATCATAGTTTCCATACATAAGGGAGGCCCCTCCCTCAGTATCTATTAATGCCCTAGTTACAGTATTTGATTCATTTTTCCAATATATGGTCAAATTGATATGGAATCTGTAATCCCTTCTGTGTATTTTTTTAATCTGAGCTGGGGCTCTGGCAACTTCCTATTGTCTTGGAAGGTGCAAGAAATTTGGATACAAGAATTCAGGAGGATCGGTGGTGGCAGTTCTTCTCTATTTCGTTTAGTCCCTTTTCTTGGTACATTCTGTATAGTTCATTAGTTGGAATACCATCTATGCTTCTAAAATCTATCCCTGATCTCAACAGAGCACACAATTTTCTCCTTGTCAATTTATTCTGATTTTGAATCTGCTATTTACTCTTCTCTCTCTAGTAATTTTGTCTTTTCCCCAGTCTCCTAAGTCACCTAACTGCAAAATCTTGTCCAGTACTCTGAAATATCCCCAATTATTAGAGTCAAAATCAAGTGCTTATAAGTAGGAGGAGTCATCTTCACTATTATATTTCTATGATAAACTGCAAAGGGAGTACCATAGCATGCATCTACATTTCTGATTGTTGTGACAGTTTTCGTTATCTCCTCCTTTAACTTTCTTATACAGTCCTTAAGTGAATGCCAGAGTCTGTCACCACTAGGCCACATAGAGTCAGTAGGATACTGCCTACTGTAGCATTCTGTAGCTAAAGCTAATGGATTAGTTGTATTATTACCTCCTTGCATATTCTAATCTCTAAACGATTTTGGTACAAAAATTCTAATACCTATAAAATTCAGGCAGTTGATGGGATCTATAGTTATTCCTTTAGCTCCATCATCACTGATTCTTATCATCCAAGATATTAATGTTTCTCCCATACTTTGGGTAAACCCACTCAAAATTTCTGTGACCTCCTACTGAGTAAAATCCTCAATTATTTCCCTAAACACTGGGTTACCTCCTTGGTTCTCCTGTTTCTGCCTCACTACTGTACATGCTTCTGACTGAGAAACTTCTTCCTTTAAAATTATTTCATTTCCTTTGTCACTGTGGCAACTGGGCTGGGTCTGTAGAAAGGTCAGATGTGCATTTCTTTTGTTAGCTTTCAGCTTCTTCTGAGCTAAATGAACAGTCTTTCCTTCTGCTGACACCCCCCTCCCCCCCCAGACAGCTCTTGTACTCTTTTTCCATCTGAATTTTTTCTCTATGCAGCTCATCTCTGTCTCTACACATAATATGGTAAGCCATTAGTAAAATCCAGCCTCTCATACTTACCCCTGCTAACTACTTCCCTGGTCTTATTGGTATTCCTTGCAAACACCTTTCCAAATCTCCAGGTTCTCCCTCCTGTAACCTTGCTTCCTAGTTTTCACAAGGTCCAGTGTTTTTAGCCCACTCCTTTTCTAGTGAGGAATACAGTAAATTGTACCATCTTGGGATATTAATGTCTTCCTTTAAAGCCTTTCTGCTTCCAAATAGAGATTTTTTTACCTTGTAATCCTGTTCATGATGCCAAATGTATCACCAAGGCAATATTCACAGCACTGGTGGTGATTATGAATATGCCAGTGCAGTTCTCAATTGCCAAGTATAAAAGACTCTCCATATAGAAGGCAGAAGGAAAACATTTATTTAAACACCAGAAAGTCAAATCCCAGAACTAGAAAGGAAAATCAGTCATGGTGACCAAGAAGTTAATAAACACAATCACAGCAGGGGGCAAAGCCATTCTCAAATCTCCCCTCCCTCCGCCAGGGCCTTCTCACTATCAGCTGTCACAATGTGTCAATCTCAAACCTTCCCTCCCTCAGCCAGGGCCTTCTCACTGTCAACTGTCATACTATGTCAGTTGGGCCTGTGTCAGTTGACCTGCACTCTATATAGTCCCTCTGACCTGACCCTACTCACTCACTTCCTTCCAGTTCTACTCAACCCTTCCTGTTCTGCCTCTTCAGCAAGCTCCTCCCATCACATGTCACCCAATCTTCCAGGTGATTTAAGCAGGTCACATGGACATATTAATTAATAAGAAAGATCTTTCCATTTAAATTGCTATTACACTTTCCTTCCTTTCTTCCTTCCTCCCTTCCTTCCTTTCCTCTAAGATATGATCAGTTACGTCATTGATCAAACTTTTAAAATCTTTTGAAATTATCTTTCATTAATGAGTTTAACAAGTTCAAACACCTCATCATATCATCTAAAGAATAAAAAGGGATATTTTATGCAAAACAGTACCTTCTTCAGTCTTTCAATATTGTTTTCCTTTAGATTACCAATTAATCAATGATCAACATTTATTAAGCACCTACTATGAGTCAGGCACTGTGCTTATTGCTGGGGAGACAAAAAGGCAAAAGATGATTCTTACCCTCAAGTAGCTCAGAATCTAATGGAAGAAGACAACATATAAACAAATATATACAAAACAAACAGTGCATATTGTTTTCCTGGTTCTGTTGACTTCCCTCTACAACAGTTAATACAAATTTCCTTAACCTTATCTCACCTCTTCATATTTATCATTCCTTGCAGTGCTTTAGTGTTCTGTTATATTCACATAGTCATTGCCCAATTGTAGGCACCCATTTTGTCTAATAGTGGGCTCAGAATGCCTTTGAAAAGAGAGATTATGATGATGTCCAACAATATTCACAAATAGAGAAATCAAGTTTCCAGGCCATTTATTATGATTCTGGCTTTAAAGTAAAAACTGGTAGTACTAACAAATAAAAGTTTATCAAATAGAATGGAAAGAAAACAACTGAAAGGAGGAGGTGGGAGTAGACAAGAAGAAAACCTTATCTAAAGCCTAGGGGCATCCATGATCTTCAACCAGCCCCAAAACTTCTAGAACTTGTTAACTACATTTAAAATTTGATACCTAGAATTATTCTAATATATTGAATTCAACTTGGTTTTTCTTTCAGCACTCATACAGAAAAGGAGCCAACAATATCAGATGGGAAATATTTTTTTTTTTTAACAAAGTAAACCATTTTAAAAAGTATTGATTCAAATTGTTTCTGGGTAGAAGTTTCTTTTTTCTTTCTTTTATTCCAAGACCAAATTACCTATCTTCTCCTCTTTCCTCTCTAATCTATTTTTTTAAATATTAATTTATTTCTACTTTTCAACATTCACTTTTATAGGATTTTGAGTTCTAAATTCTCCCTTCTTACTTCCCTCTCCCCAAGATAGCATGCAATCTAATATAGGTTATACAAATATGATCATATTAAACATACTTCCACATTAGACATCTTGTAAAAGAAGAATCAGAACAAAAGGGAGAACCCATGAGAAAGAAAACACAAAAACCAAGAAAACAAAGAAAAATACTGTGCTTCGCTCTGCATTCAGACTCTATAGTTCTTTTTCTGGATGTGGGTAGCATTTTCCATTATGAGTCTTTTGGAATTGTCTTAGATCATCGCATTGCTCTCTGATCTTTCAAAGACATCTCTTGATTTGCTTGTTAGAAGGCTAGAGGCATACCCTACAAAGTTATTTTAAATTGTTCTTCCTGAAGGAAAAAAAATCATAATTAATAATAAAAGATTAAGTCTCAGCTTCCCCCAAATAGCACTTCTCTCTCTCTTTATCTTCTTATTTAATAAAGAAGAGTTAGACTGGACGAATGCCGATGGCATATTTACCTTCGTGAGTTAAAAAAAAAAGTTAATTACTGCTTGGAGCAAGTTAGTCTGCCTATCCTGAGCTGTCTTTTATTAGTTGTGCCCTTCATTAATTTCCCTCGCTGGATTTGTTGCTAATAGCTGCCTGGTCCCAGGCTGCTCAAAGCAGCATCTGTGCTACAAAGCAGAAAACCAGGAGCAAGGCCAAGAGAGGGTGGGGGTGGGGGTGTTTGATCGAGTAATGGGGAGACACTATTTACAAATCAACCCTTATTAACATGATGGCTTAGTCTGGGAGGGGGAAGGGAGGGGACTGGGGGCTGTGCATCCAGAACCTGCCAGCATAGAGTATGGTTGTTTGGATTTTAACTTCACTCATATCAACTAGTGTTTAAGGGGCAAGAACTTCCTACCTCTCACAGATAAGAGGTAGCCACAGCATCGTGTTAAGAAATATCATATAGAGATCTGAAAGGGACTTTAGAGGTCCCCTCCCCAGTCCAACTCCCTCATTGTACAGGTTGAGTAAATGTAGCCCATGAGGTTGTGACTTAGCCAAGATCACACAAGAAATCAGGGGCGGATTAGAGCAGGTCTGAGTTCTCTGCCTGTAAAATAGTACTCTTTCTATTGTATTACCTACCATATGACAACAGCAAAAACACAGATCTGCTCTCAAGGGAGGAATTGATTTTTCCCATATGGGGCCTGAGATGAAAAAGTGCTCTCCTCTCTCTCTCTCTCTCTCTCTCTCTCTCTCTCTCTCTCTCTCTCTCTCTCTCTCTCTCTGTTTCTTTCTCTCTCACTTCCTTGGGGCTATATGCACAGAGATCTGTAGTAAAAATACACAAAGTCAAAGCTCGTAAGAGATTCTTACTGATTAGTTGTTGATACCATTACTAAATGGATCTCTCCTTTTCCATTTCCCTAGATTGTATAATGTCCAGCACTAGGGAGCTAATGATCCAGTTGCACTAGGTCTTGTACTCAGTTTTGGGTGTGACATTTTAGAAGGGACACTGATAAACTGGAGAATGTTCAGAGGAGGGTAACAAGGTGGTTAAAAGGTTTATGTATTTGTACCATATCAGAATCAGATAAAGTAGAATGCAAGATGGTGTGTCATGTGTAAGGAACAACAGGGAGGCCAGTGTCACTAGATCACAAAGTACATGGAAGACCAAGTAAGGTACATGAAGACTGGAAATATAGAGGCTAGGTTATAAAATGAAGAGGGATTTTAAATTCAGATTTTAATTTTTAAACAGAGGATTTTATGTTGGACCCTGGAAGTGGTAGGTGACCACTGGAGTTTATTGAATGGGGGTGGGGTGGGTAGAGAACATGGTCATATCTGTGCATTAGAGAGATCAATTTGAAAGCTGAGTGAAGGATAGACTTAGAGTGGAGAGAGACTTGAGGCAGACAGTTCCACCAGGTGGCTATTGAAATAGCCCAGGCATGAGGTGATAATGATGGCCTGCCCCAGGTGGTGGTAGTGTCAAAGGGGAGAAGGGGACATATCTGAGAATTGTTATGAAGGTAGAAGCAATAGAACTTGGCAAGCAATTGGATATAGGGAAGAGAGAGAGTAAGGAGTTAGACGATGACAGGTTTCAAATCTAGGAGATAGGGAGGATGGCGCTACACTTGATGGTAACAGGGAAAGTAAGAAGAATTGGAGGTGAGGGGGAAGATGATGGGTTTAGATCTGAGCATGTTTGGTTTAAGATGTCTATGAGATATTTAGCTTAAGCCAACTAACAGGTAAATAGAAATGTGTGACTAGGTCAAGAGAGAGGATAGGGCTGGACAAATAGATTCAAGAGTCACCTTCAAAGAGCCTTTGCAACTCTTCCTTTCACCAGGAATGCCTGGAAATTCTCTGATTAATTAAAGGTTCATTTCCCCCCTTCCTATAGAGGCTATATGATTTTTTCTCCCCTCCCTATATGATTAGGCTAAGTTTTGCTGGGTAAAATTATTCTTAGCTGTTATTCTGGAATATTATATTCCAATTTCTCTATCTCTTTATAATGCTCACTGCTAAATCATATGTGATTCTGACGCTGACTCCTCAGTCCTTGAATTCTTTTTTTTTTCTGACTGCTTACAGTACTTTTATTTTCTTTGACCCAGAAGTTTTAGATTTTGGCCATGATGTTCCTTAGAGTTTTCATTTGGCAATTTTCTTTTAAGATTTCTTAAACTATGATGTCTAGGCTTTTTGGTCTTTTTGGCTTTCAGGTAGTTCCATGATTCTTAAATTTTTTTCTCCTCCCTCTGTTTTTCAGATCAGGTTCTTTTTTCTCCTATGAGATACTTTTTATTTTCTTCTATTTTGTTTGTTTCAAGATAGCTTATTTTCTAGTAGATTCATTGGCTTCTATTTGGTCCACTTTAATTTTCAAGTTTATTGCTTGACCAAATTTTTGTGCCTCTTGTGCTAAACTATTAATCCTCTTTCTAATTCTTTCTTCCATAGCTTTCATTTCTTTTCCCTTTTTTCCTCTAGTTCTCTCATTTCATATATAAAAACTACTTTAAAACTCTTTCTGGATTGAACTCAGAGTCTTCTGGACTCCAGACCTGGCATTCTATTTACTGAGCCATCTAACTCTGCCCTATTGTAGGGCCCCTTCCCTATCCTATCCCAGATTATGCCAGTTTATGCTGTCCACCAGTAACCTATATCCTATTTTGTTGATCCCTCCTACCCAAACTTACCTAGAAATTCTTTCCCTATGTCCATGCTCTCCCATTCCTTCAGGTGCTAGTTGCATTTAGGGGTTCCAACTCTCCCTGCCCCCTCACCTGGAAGAAGTAGACTTTAAGCACCAAATCTCCCAGACTTCATTCAGTGTAAGTTTCTCTAGTCCCTTCACCACCCATCTCTCTTTGCTCATAGAAATATTCATCAATAAAACCCCCTCTCATCTCCAAAGTAAGCCCTTCTTTTTCCTTTCCATTGCAGTCTTTCACCTCTCATCCTCACCCATTTCCTTATAGGCTCCTGTCTTTCTGAGGCCACAAAGGTCACCTTCACCCTCATGGCTAATCTTTCCTGAGTTCAAATCTGGCCTCAAACACTTACTAGTTGTGCGACCCTAGGCAAATCACTTAACCCTGTTTTCCTCAGTTTCCTAATCTGTAAAATAAGTTGGAGAAGGAAATAGCAAACCACTCCAGTATCTTTGTCAAGAAAATGCCCAACTGAAAAATGACTGAACAATAACAAAAAAAATCTCATTTCTCTTTTGAGCCATTCAGGAAGTGTGTGGTGGTTCCACATTCTCCTCCAATTCCACAGAGTCCTCTATCTCATCAAATGTTGGATTATCATCCAACACTTGCCCTCTCCCTCCCCTTCCTCCACCAGAGCATTTATCTATCTTTGCCAGAACTAGTTTACTAAATCTAGAGATCATATTTTCTCCTCTTGTTATCATATTTTTCCTATTGATTTATCTGTTTTTGTCCAAGGTCTTTCAACTTTTTTATTCCTAAAATTTTTAGTACTTTGCTCTCCCTTACCTTATCATCTTTATCACTATTCCTGATCTCCTCACTTGATGGGCGTTTGAATGTTTACTAGCCTAGATCTCTGCTTCAAGTGACTTCTGGGTGATCAGAACTGGCCCCCGCTGGATACTCTGCTCTTTCCCTCAGGCTTGGTGGCTTGCTGCATTGCTCTCCACAAGCACAGTGTCTTGCTGTGGTGAACTGTCCTGTTCCCTTTGTTTTTCAGTTCTCTGGTCCAGCACTAGCAATTCAGATCCTGTTTTCCTTGGAACTGGTGCTTCTGGGTCAGAGTTGTTGGCAATCTTTTGCTCCTAAAAGACTGTAGCCAACCTGATTGATGAAGCCTGAAAAAACTGATGTAACCTGGAGTCAAGGTCTCCTCAACATTGGAAGGAGCAAGATTGAACCAGGGTGTAGGGACAGGTTTTGATGTAAGCCTCTGTTGCATCCTTCAGTCTGCTAGTGTAGCCTCACTATCAATGGTAGGGGAGGTGGGAGTGGAGTATTGATTGAGTTCAGGTCCAGTGAGACCCTGCGTCTGGATTCCTGAGTTTGGGCTTTTAAATCTTCTTTTTGTATTTGGGGTGTTTTAGACCATGGAAACAGATCAAATTGTTCTATTTGAGCATGTAATTTCGCTTTGGAGAGGTTTGAGAGATCATGTGGATCAGATGAAATATCTAGTCTGTCATCTTCCATTAATATCTTTTAAATGTGAAACATTCACTAAACAAGAAAGCAAAACAACAATAGCCCTAACATTATTCACTCAGGAAAAGGCAAACATTGAAATAAGATACTATAGCCCACCATAAACCTGGGTCACATTTTCACATCAAATGCAAATAGCGTCCTTGGTGGAGAGTAGTTTATGGAAACCTAACAGTCAGGCCTATGACTAGAGAAAGCCATGTTCCTAGAGCAACTAACAACATCAACAGACTTGATACCTTTGCTCTCTGTAGGCAAGAGTTTGCACTACAAGTCATATGCTAGGCAAAACTGCTTCTTTGTTAGAGGCTTCCTTTTTAGCCTTCATAGCTCTCCTGCTGGGAGAAATCACTTATTTGCTCTCTTAGGGCTGCTGAAGTAATGTCATTCTCTTTTAGAGCACAGCCACCCTTGAGAGGGCACTAAGAAAATGTTACACTCTTAGAAAAATAATAGTATTATACTTTTTGAGTAAAACAATAATTCCCTTGGTCAGGAACCAGATATGCTAACCAGATATTATTAATAACAGTTTGTTATCGATGTTCTATAGTGGAGACTTTCCCTTTCTAAAGCCATTAGTGATAGTGAAGAACAATGCAGGCAAACCCCTGTGGATTTTCTACCTTAAGCTATAGATGATAGGGCAACGTAATATTTCTCTAGATAGCAAATACCAGAAAGGATAGCAAAATCCTCTTCAAATAGCAGAGGATTCTCTTTTCTCCACTCAGTTCTCAACACCAAAAACAGCAAAAAATACCTTTTCTCCAATAAGCATAGCTCACATCTAATCAGATGCAAAGACAGTCTTTCCTTATCTCTTTCTCTCTATCTCTCTCTGTCTCTGTCTCTCTGTCTCTCTCTCTCTCTCCATAGAGGGCAATCAAATGGCAGTGAAGTTCCCCTCTTTCAGGTTATAGATAGATAATGTTATCAGGCAATAATCTCTGACACCTCTTCATAAAGGAATATAATCCCACTTTCCTCCAATCATCTTCTAGCAGCAAGGGGAGTCCTCAGTCAATTTCTCTTTTGCTGTGATGTCTTCCCTTTCTTGACTTCTCCTGACTTCTCTTGTGCTCAGATTCTGTCTTTAACTTGTTTTTAATGCCTAAAATCAGGATTTCCTTGTGTTTAGTGACTCATATCTACATTATAGTGGGAAATTTTAAAAATCCATCTGTCAGGCATGATCCCAACTCATCTTTCACAGTTGCTCTGTGGTTCCCAAATATTTATTTGATTTATGATTTCTATTGTAATCTTCAAAACCCTGAAACTGAAGTCCAGGGAAGTTCAGAGACTTTCCCAAGGTTAGATAATTGGTAGAGTTGGGATTTGAATCCAGGTTCTTTGATGACAAACCCAATGTAGTTAGTCACAGTGCCATTCTCATATATTCCAGCCGACTCTGAAACTTGTTTAGAAATATCTAATGAAAACAGAGCTAAGACAAGGTATTTGTGAGCTCTATTAAAGTTTGAAAATTTTGCAGTCCTACAGCTGAACCATTTGCCTCCCTTACTGAATAGTTGAATGAGTAGATTAAAAAAAATTATTTGCTAAATGCTTAATAGGTGCAAAGCAACAGAAATACAAAGAGAAAGGTGAGACAGTCTTTATTCTCCAGGAACCAACATTCCAGTAAAAGAGACAACACACAGAAGATTTCAGCAGCAAGTCACATGTAAAGGCACTATGGTCCTTAGGGTGCATCAACAAAGCAGATAAAATGTATTTTCTTTAATCTGTTTCCATTGAGAAAAATCATATTTATTTCTGCTATTGAGTCACTGGAAAGTGCTAAGAATTTTCCTGATGAGAACTTTGTTTTCTGGGTCCTAAACAGAAGAGAAAGTAGAGGAGGTAAGTAAGGTCTGTAGAGGCACTTACCAGGACATCCCTCTGCAAAGGTTGCTTTCCTGGAAAATGTCTGTGAGGGGCCAGGGCTCCTGGGCTGAGAGGTGCTTTAATCCCTGGGTTGATTTTTCATGCTGGAAGTGGTAGGGATGATGGGTCCTTTCTTCCCCTGATGATGGTTCTGGATCCTAGGCTCCATTAAGGACTGAGGGGCAGTGGTAGTTGAGGTGGTGATACTATCTTTGACAGGCCTGCTCCATGCTCTTGTTTTTTAGAAAGCCTTGTTGTTTCAGCTAGGTTCATTTGACTACCCTGTTTGTGGCAATTTGTTGGCAGTTAGTGGGAATGACAGGCCCTATCTCCACAGATTTTGCTCCCGTGGATTAGATTGAAGCAGTAGTCTAGGTGGCACTTTGATTCCTAGGGCTTTTGGACACTAGTCTGTTTCAAGCAGTGCTGTAGAGTCAGGAGTGGTTGAGATTGCATCAGCAGTTTGATCTGACTGGCACATGCCACCACTTCTCTCTCCCTCAGGGTGTTTTAGCTATTTATTGCAAAAGCACATATAAGTTTCTTTTTTTTCTGATGAGATTGGTGTGCCTGACCCATGATTTTATTGTTATAGGAAAGTCCCTGGTGAAAAAACTCTCCCAACCAATGACAAATCAGAATCAGCTCCCTAGATGAAGTCTTAGAGAATCTCCTGGGGCACTGATAGATTAAGTCACTTGCCCAGGGTCACATCATCTGTGTATGTATCAGTTCTTAGACCTGTACTCAGATCTTCATGACTCCAAGGCCAGATAACTCTTCTTATTTTATGCTACCTCTTCCATGTGAATCATCATAAAATACCTACTTATCTGCCAAATGAGATCAATTATTTAGCCTTATTGAATATGGCAATATTGAAATTTGAATATGGCAATATTAGAAAACATCCCCCCTTGTGACTCACCATGCATTGCACAATAACCAGTTGCTTCTCTTGACTTCTTCTAGTCTTGTCTCCGAATAAGGATCTAGATTTCAAAGTTTTCAGTTTTGAAATAAACTCCAAGGAGTGTGATAAGAGTGAGTCCATGTGTCCAAGAGGCACATAATAGATGAAGGCTAACTGGAGGGCTTCTTTTCTACAAAACAGGCTGAGAAACCTCAACTGCTTGCTGAGAGGGTCTGAGACTAGCTGCTGCTGGGATCCCATTTTATCCATAGTCTTGAGGAGATTCACAGATGATTTTATTCTGAGGAATGATGATAAGATTTCTAATACTAATATTTAAGCTAGAGGACCACAGTTCCTCTTCCTGGAACCTCTTACGCTCCCCTCACCATCTCCTTCTACTAAATGCTTCAACTATACACATTTCTTCTTACGTATATAAGCAACTACTCTGGTGGTCCCTGGAAGGCTGTGACTGAGAAAATTTCTGCATGAATTCTGCAGACAGAGCATAGGAGCACTGGGAACATTACCTAGTGAGGCAGTTTCTGTAGTTGTTGGTTTGCGTGAAGGAACACAAATCTTTCCCAAGGTTGTTTTGGATGATACTTAGAGAGAATTTCAAGAGAGGGCCAGGTGGGACAAAATAGAACAGGGCAGGGTAGGGCAGAACAGAACAGGAAAGGAAAAAAGAAAAAGAAAGGGGGAAGCAAGAAATAGAAAAGAAATGACAGAAAGGAATAGAAAGAGAGAGGAAAAGAGAGGAAAAGGAAGAAAAGGAAAGAATGAAAGAAGAAAGAAAAGGAGGGGAAATTGAAGGAGAGAGAAAGGAAAAAATGAAAAAATGAAATGAAGGAAAAAAGGAAAACAAAATAAAGAGGAAAGAAAAAGGAAGGAAGGAAGGAAGGAAAGAAAAAACATAATAAGATTTTGAAAACCTCAAGTGATATATTTTCATTCTCCTCTCATAAGTTACAAGGGCTCAGACCAAGCCTGAAAACTGGGACTTCTTTCAGACTTTTAGAAAGGCTAAGATCAATTTCAAGACTGACAGTTTTCTATGTAAACTTGCAGCCTAAGTTATTTTCCTCAACTTTTAACCACATTGATGATCATGCACTTACAAGACTTCAATCTTTTTTATTTTTCAGACCTGCCCCATATTTCCCAACACAGATTTCAACCTGTCCCCCATCTCTTCCCACCCTGCCCCTATATCCACACTTGTATTCAAATTGCTGAGTTGTGGTAGCTAGATGGTATAGGGGATAGAGCCCTGGACTTGGGCTTCAAAAGACCTGAGGTCAAATTTTGCTTTGACACAGTGTGATCCTGGCCAGATCACTTAACTTCTGCATTGGTTTTCTCATCTGTAAAATGAAATAATAATAATATCTACCTGGAAGGGTTATTGAGAGGATCAAATGAAATAACAATTGGAAAGCACTTTGCAAACTTTAAGGTGTAACATAAATGCTGACTATAAGCTAGAAAGTAGGTGTTGGCTTAGTTTAGAGGCTCTTGTCAAGGACTTCACAGAATTTCTCCCTTTTATTACCCAATCCAACAGATGGTACATATCTTTAAGGTGATTTATCATTGTGCTTATTGGCAGCACTGCAAAGTAAGCCAATCAAATGTTCCCAAAACAAGGACAACCTATGAGCCATCTTTCCATTTCAAGACCATTTCTTCTATTTCCTGGTTTCATTTATAAGTGGAAATGTCAATATTAATATGGTTCATTTCTTCCAATTCATTGGTCATTTGACAAACATTTCATTTTTAGGATGTCAGTGATCAAGGGAGTGTTTCTATATGGTCTCAAAACTTTGATTCTTGACACTTGCTACTCTCCTTTGCCTGATCAAATTCAATGGAGACTATTCAAAGGAGCATCCAGAATATCAGTGCCTGGTAAAGACTAATGGTAAGCAGGTATAGAGCAATAGCATATTAACATGATGTCAGTATTTCTTCATTGACAGCAGCATGATACATTTCCCCATGTGTGTGTCCTGGCCATACCTGCACCCCTAGTGTGTCTTTGTCATATGTGATCCCTAGCTGTATGTTCCCCTGTGGGTACTCATTCATCCCACTGATAGTGTGTATATGCAAAACAGTGAAATTCAAATTTGTGGAGTAAATGTTTTGTTCTGTTTTTCTGAACATGCCATTTTATTAAATACTTTTGCCTTTAATTACATTCTCTGGCTGATTATTAAAGATAAACACATCAGTGGGGGCTCATGAACTATGGTAATACTTGAATCCAAGCTGTCTTTTTTTCTGCTAGTAGGGAGATGTTTCCAGGGATCATAGTTAAAATAGCACCAAATCAACATGTTATAAAATGCATTAAAATAATAATAGTTAACAACAATAACAAAATAAAAATGGCTATTTTTTGTTTTAAATGTTTTATTTTTCCCCAATTACATGTAAAAACAATTTTTATCATTATTTAACAATTTTTTTTTGAGTTCCAAATTCTCTCCCTCCCTTACCCCTTCCCCCTCATTAAGAAAGCAAGCAATTTGATATTAGTTATACATGTGCAGGTACATAAAACATATTTCCATATTAGTCACATTGTGAAAGAAAACACACACACATACATACACACAAGAAAAATAAAGTTAAAAAATTATGCTTCAATTTTCATTCAGACTCTATTAGTTCTTTCTGCAGGGGTGGATAGCACTTTTTTCTTCTTAAGTCCTTTGGAATTTTCTTAGATCATTGTATTGCTGAGAATAACTAAGTTATTCATTGTTGATCATCATATAACATTGTTGTTACTGTGTACACTGTTCCTCTGGTTCTGTTCACTTCACTTTGCATCAGTTTATGTTAGTCTTTCCAGGTTTTTGTGAAGTCCACTTGCTCATCATTTCTGATAGCACAACAGTTTATCATTACATTCATATACCACAACTTTTTCAGCTATTCCCCAGTTGACGGGCATCTCCTTAATTTTCAGTTGTTTGTCATAAAAAAGTTGTCATGAATATTTTGTACATATAAGTCTTTTTACTTAAAAAAGTCTCTTTGTGATACTGACCTAGTAGTGATATTGTTGAGTCAAAAGGTATGCACAGTATTATAGCCCTTTGAGCATAGTTCCAAGTTGCTCTCCAGAATGGTTGGATCAATTCACAACTCCAACCAACAATTCCTTAGAATCTCAATTTTCCCACATCCTCTCTAACATTTGTCATTTTCCTTTTCTGTCATATTAGCCAATCTGGTAGGTATAAAGTGGTACCTCAGAATTGTTTTAATTTGCATTTCTCTAATTAACAGTGATCTAGAGATTTTTTTTTTGGTGACTATAGATAGCTTTGACTTCTTCATCTGAAATTCTTGTTCATATTCATGTTCATATCCTTTGACCATTTATCAATTAGAGAATGACTTTTAATCTTATAAATTTGACTTAGTTCTCTATATATTTGAGAAAAGAGACCTTTATCAGAGAAAGTTGCTGCTATTTTTCATCGTTATGATTAAATTTTGAGGAGCAATCTGGAGTTTTACTCAAAGAGTCATTTACTTGCCTATATCCTTTAACCTAGCAATACCACTACTAGGTCTGTTTCCAAAGATGATTAGGGGGAAAAGAAAAGTACCTATATGTTCTACAATATTTGCTGCTATTTTCTTTGTGGTGGCAAAGAACTGGAAATTGAGGGGATGCCCATCAACTGCAAATGGTTGAACAAATTGTGGTATATGTTCATGATGAAATACTATTGCGTTATAAGAACTGATGATCTTGTTGATTTTAGAAAAACATGAAAAAATGAAAGCATGAAATGAGCAGCACCTAGAGGTTGTTGTATCCAGTAACATCAATATTGTTTTAAGAAGAACGTGGAGCAAATAAATCATTCTAACTACTATAAATACACAAACTAACTACAAAGGACATATGAAGGAAGATACTATTTGCCTCCAGAGAAAGAACTGATGAATAGAAATAAGTATAGAAGAATTGTACATATGTACATACATACATACATACATACATACATATTTGTGTCTAATGGTAGCCATCTCTAGGGTGAGGGGAGGAGGAAAAAGAAATTTGCACAATAACTTTATTTTATATATATATATTTTAAATGTTATTTATTTATTTTTATATTTGAACATTCATTTCCACAAAATTTTGAGCTCCAATTTTTCTCCCCATCTCTCCCCGACCCCACAACACCTTGCATTGTGATTATCCCTACCCTCAATGTGCCCTCTGTTCTATCCCCATCTCCTCTCTTTTCTTGTAGGGCAAGATAGATTTCTATACCCCATTACATGTATTTCTTATTTCTCAGTTATATGCAAGAACAATTCTTAACATTTGTTCCTAAAACTTTGAGTTCCAACTTTTCTCCCTTCCTCCATCCCTACCCATCCCCACTGAGAAGGCAAGCAATTCAATATGGGCTATATATGTGTAGTTTTACAAAAGACTTTCATAATAGTCATGTTGTGTAAGACTAACTATATAACTCTATCCTACCATGTCCTCCATTTATTCTATTCTCTCATTTGACCTTGTCCCTTCCCAAAAATGTTTACTTCTAGTTACTCCCTCCTCTCATTTGCCCTCCCTTCTATCATCCCCCTCACCCCACTTGTCCTCTTCTCCTTTACTTTCCTGTAGGGTAGGATAGATTTTCATACCAAATTGAGTGAGCATGTTATTCCCTCCTTAAGCCATATGTGAAGAGAGTAAGCTTCACTTTTCCCCCCTCACCTCCTCCCTTTTCTCCCCATTGAAGATTTTTCTTATCTCTTTAATGAGTGATAACTTGCCCCATTCCATTTCTCTCTTTCTCCTCCCAATATATTCCTCTCTCACCCCATTAATTTTATTTTTCATAGATATTATCCATTTTGATTCAACTCAACCTGTGCTGTGTGTTGTGTGTGTGTGTGTGTGTGTGTGTGTGTGTGTAATCCCTCCACCTACTCAGATACTGAGAAAAGTCTGAGTTACAAATATTATCTTTCCATGTAAGAATATAAATACTTGTACTTTAGAAAATCCTTTGTGATTTCTCTTTCCTGTTTACTTTTTTATGCTTCTCTTGAGTCTTGTGTTTGAAAGTCAAATTTTCTCTTCAGTTCTGGTCTTTTCATCAAGAATGTTTGAAAGTCCTCTATATCACTGAATGATCTTTTTTCCCCTGAAGTATTATACTCAGTTTTGCTAGGTAGGTGATTCTTGGTTTTAATTCCAGTTCTTTTGACTTCTGAAATACGTAGAAGCTGCTAGATCCTGTGTTATCCTGATTGTATTTCCACAATACTGGAATTGTTTCTTTCTATCTCTTGCAATATCTTCTCCTTGACCTGGGAACTCTGGAATTTGACTACAATATTCTCTTTTCGGATCTCTTTCAGGAGGTGATGGGTGAATTCTTTCAATATTTATTTTTCTCTCTGGTTCTAGAATATCAGGGCAGTTTTCCTTGATAATTGCATGAAAGATGATGTCTAGGCTCTTTTTTTGATCATGACTTTCAGGTAGTCCCATAATTCTTAAATTGTCTCTCCTGGATCTATTTTCCAGGTCAGTTGTTTTTCCAAAGAAATATTTCACATTATCTTCTATTTTTTCATTCTTTTGGTTTTGTTTTGTAATTTCTTGGTTTCTCATAAAGTTATTAGCTTCCATCTGCTCCACTCATTTTTAAATAACTATTCTCTTCAGTGAGCTTTTGAACCTCCTTTTCCATTTGGCTAATTCTGCTTTTTAAAGACTTCTCCTTATTGGCTTTTTGGACCTCTTTTGTCAATTGAGTTAGCCTATTTTTAAAGGTGTTATTTTCTTCAGCCTTTTTTTGGATGTCCTTTAGCAAGCTGTTGACTTGCTTTTCAAGTTCCTCATGTTCTGAAACCACTGCATATTTATTTTGGAGGTACTGGATGCAGAAGCCTTGACTTCCTCTGACAGTATGCATTGTTCTTCCTCATCTAAAGGATGGAAGGAAATACCTGTTCACCAAAAAAGTAACTTTCTATAGTCTTATTTGTCCCCCTTTTTTTGGCATTTTCCCAGCTAGTTACTTGACTTCTGAATCCTTTGTCAAGAGGAGGGTCATAGTGCTCCTCCTCACCACAGGACCAAGCTCCAGGCTGAGAATCACATCAGTTGCTCAATTTTCCCAGGGGCTTTAGGTAGAGTGCTTCACAAATGGACACTGCAGCTGTTGTCACCTCTGCTTCCTGGGGCCAGTGCTGGGGGGGATCCTGCTGTCCTGTTGCCCAGTTATGAAAGCTCTCCTGCTGACCTTTGAAGCTTTCTTTGGCACTTGTGGTTTGAGGGATCTGAGACCCTCCACTGCTACTGGGGATTCTGCCCCGGAAGCCTGTTCTGGTCTTGTTCCTCCTGGTGCCATGTGGTCAGGGCTGGGCTCCACCCTGCTCTGTGTCCCATGCAATAGACCTTACCTGTCGGCCTTCCAGGTCACCCTGGGCTGGAAATCTCTTTCACTCTATTGTTCTGTAGCTTCTTTTGCTTTAGAATTTGTTGAGAGTTACTTTTTACAGGTATTTTATGGGCTGTGGGGCAAGAGCTAGAGTATGTGCATCTTTCCACTCTGCCATCTTGGCTCTGCCCCTTTGCTGTTTAACATGCAATTAATCTTTCAAAAATTATCTTATGGTATGGAAGTGCTTATTATATTCCATAAATTAAAAATAAAGTAAATGAAAATTTTGAAGTGACTATTGTGTTTTCAATAGTCATATTCCCCAAATATATCTTTTTCCTCTGTCTCTTTTCAACTTGTTCCTCTTCAAAAATGTTTTGCTTCTGATCACCTTCTCCTCCAATCCATTCTCCCTTCTCTTAGTCCCACCCTCTTCTCATATCCCCTTTCCCTTCTATTTTTCTGTAGGATAAGATAGATCTCTGTATCCAACTGAATGCATATGTTATTCCGTCTTTGAACCAATTCCAATGAGAGTAAGATCCAAGCGTTCTCTGCTACCTCCACCATTTTCCCCTCTACTATAAAAGCTCTTGTGCACCTCTTTTATATGAGATAATTTATCTCACTCTATCTCTCTCTTCCTCCTTCTCTCAGTGCCTCCCTCTTTTTCATCTCTTAATTTTATTTTTTAAATATCATCCCATCATCGTCAACTCACACTCATAGCTTCTATGTGTACTCCTTCTACCTTTCCTAATAGTGATTAGGTTTTTAGCAGTTACAAGTATCATCTTCCCACATGGTAATGTAAACAGTTTGATCTTATTGAATTCCTTATTACTTTTCTTTCCTCTTTACCTTTTTATGCTTTTCTTGAGTCTTATAATTGAATGTCAAATTTTCTATTCAGCTCTGATTTTTTTCATTAGAAATTCTTGAAAGTTCTCTATTTCCTTGAATATTCATTTTTTTCCTAATTGATAATACTCAGTTTTTCTAGATGAGTGATTCTTATTTGTGATCCTAGCTCCTTTGCCTCTGAAATATTATATTTCAAGCCCTCTGATCCTTTAATGTAAAAGCTGCTTGATCTTGTGTTATCCTGACTGAGACTCCATAATATTTGAATTGTTTCTTTCTGGATGTTTGCAATATTTTCTCCTTGATGTGAGAACTCTGGAATTTGGGAATTTTCATTTTGGGATCTCTTTCAGGAGGTGACTGGTGGATTCTTTCAATTTTTATTTTATCCTCTCATTCTTGAATACCAGGACAGTTTTCCTTGATTAATTCTTAAAAGATGATGTCTAGTATCTTTTTTTAGATTAGGGCTTTTAGGCAGTGCAGTAAATCTTAAATTTTCTCTCCTAGATCTATTTTCTAGGTCAGTTGTTTTTCTAATGAGATATTTCACATTTTCTCCTATTGTTTCTTGACATCTCACAAAGTTGTTAACGCCTGCCCAATTCTAATTTTTAAGGAATTCTTTTCTTCAATGAGTTTTTATATTTCCTTTTCCAGTTGGGCAATTTTGCCTTTTCAAGGAGTTCCTATCTTCATTGGATTTTTGTGCCAGATCATTTGGCTTATTCTGTTTTTTTAGATGTTATTTTCTTCAGCATTTTTGTACCTCCTTTGCTAGACTGTTGATTCCTTTTTCATAATTTTCTTGCCTCAGCCTCTTTAATTTTCCTAATTTTTCGTTTACCTCTCTTAATTGATTTTTAAAATGTTTTTTGAGTTCTTTCAGGAATTCCTTTTGGGTCTGAGATCAATTCACATTGTTCTTTGAAACTTTGAATGTAGTAGTTTTGACTTAGTTGTCTTTTTCTGAGTTTGTGTCTTGATCTTCCCTGTTACCATAGTAACTTTCTATGGTTAGGTTCTTTTTGTTGTTTGCTCATTTTCCCAGCTTATTTCTTGGTTTTAGCTTTCTATTAAAGTTAGGCTCTTTTCCTAGGGCAGAAGGGGCTCTATTTCAAGCTTTTGATTTTTTGTGCTGCTATTTTCAGAGCAAATTCTGGAGGTCTGTGAATTTTCGGTTGTTTCAAGGTAGCATGATATAAAAAGAGATGTGGTTACTACTCTCCTGACCTGTGCTCCAGTTTGTTATGCCCACAAACACTTTTTTCCCCAAGTCACAGTCTAGTGTGCTAGTGTTCCTCCTCACCCTAGGACTGTAATATGGAACTGTGTATGAGCAACACAACAGAATCCTGCTCTCAGTGTGCTTTTAGTTGATATTTAAGGAAGCCAGGGGAGCCAGGGGGTGAATATGAAAAGGGAGAGCATTCCAGGGATGGAATGATGGAAGTTGGGAGATAGAATGTCTAATTTGAGGAATAGCAAGGAGCATTTGGAAGGAATCTCTCTCTCTCTCTCTCTCTCTCTCTCTCTCTCTCTATATATATATATATATATATATATATATATATATAGATATAGATATAGATATATATATCAGACCTTACCATCTGCCATGTCTCTATGCCTACAGATATTGACACTGTCATTTAACTGACTGATACCCTCTAAGGATTCCTGGATCTTGTTTCCCTTTCCCTCTACTGCGGCACCCTTATGACTTTTGTAACTTTCTCTCTGATGTAAAGCTGAACTTTCTTTTGTGTGTTGTCTTCCCTCAATTAGAGTGTGTGATTCTTGAAAGGAGGAACTGTTTCAGTTTTTCTATTTGTATCCTCAGTGCTTAATACAGTGTTTGGCACATACTAAGCACTTAATACATGTTTTTTTTCCCCCTTCCTTCCTGTACACTTTCAGCGAGATAATCCTGAATTCTTCACCTAGGAGAGAAGTGGAGATCAGAAAAGTCAAAATGGCAGCTGAGATAAATCTACACTAAATAGTTTCTCCTCCTGCAACTTTCTAAGCTCTAATTTAACCCTCTCTTTGCTCTGGAGAGAATAAAACATATCTTGCTTAAAGAAAGTTGTCAATAGCAGAAATAACTTGTTTTCCAAGAAGGGGAAGATGTGTGTGAGGAAATAATTGGAAGAATAGGAAGGCAGAATTTTATTTTATTTTCCCTTAAAAATGTGCATGGGTAGAAATATGCAGATAGCCAAGATGTGGGAGAAAATCTATTAATTAGATTCTGGAACAAAGGGAATTTTCTTCTCTAGATAATTAGGAAGGTGACTTGGATTTTCATCTACATGTGATGAGATTAGTGCTGGGGATGGGAGATGGGAATGAATTGACCCTGTAGCCTTATGTTCCATAACTGCCTGGTCTCTTCCCCCTCTGTCTCCACAGCATACTGGAATATTCCCAGCACATAATGTTTTAGGAGAAGTAGCCCATCACCACAAGCACTCTCTCATCTTTTCTAGAAGAGGTCTTGCAGAGACACCATCTTTCTGGTGTGCCTTCTCCTTTGTTTCTTCTGTCCCACATGCTGAGACAGATGACAAGGGTCATTTCTTGTTTAATGTTGAGGACGGCTCACTTAAAGTGACCTTTCCAACTGTGAGGAAGCCATTCACGGCTGACTTTAAAACAATCCTCCACAAAAAAGTGTGTCTATTTCCTTCAAGTCTACACTGTCAAATTTAGACCTGGGTTCCCCAAGGCCCTCTGCATCTTCTGTCTTTTCAGGAGATGTAGATTTCTGCCTTTTGAAGGGTTGGAGGGAGAAAATAACTCCAGGTCTTACAAAGAGACAGGTGTAATATTTTCCATTGCATCAAATAAATCATTCTTCTCTCTTGTACATAAATATAGTATTTTGAGCACACTAATCCTGCCCTTCCAATCAGTTATATATCAAAAACAGAACATTTTTATAAAATGATTCTTTGGAGGAGTGTAGACTGAGCCAAGGGAATCACAATTCTATCTATTTATTGGATCTTCACAATCTCCAAAATCTTTTCTGAAATCCCTGAGCTATTGGAGCCTCTTTTCCTCCTCTTTCCCCCTGGTCAACAATAATTTGTAAATAGTTTGTAAATAGTTTCTATTTACTGACATGTTCATTGGTTGATGCAAGCTCCCCGAAAAAAAGTGCTGCTTCATTTTTGTCTTTGTATCTTTGTATCACTGACTGGGACATAAGGAATACATAATAAATGTTTGTTGATTGACCAAGAACATAGTCTCTTGGTGCTTTACCACTGAGAAATACTGTGCTACTCACACCTTTTTCAAAGGGATCTATTCACTCTCTCCTTGATTGTCTCTGCTTGTCTTTCCTTCTGTGATTTGGGATCATCCCTAATGGTATAGACATGTTGGTCACTATGATTTTGGGGTATTCTATGCATGAGAATACGAAACTCAATCATGAATGAAATGGTTCATATTAATGATAAGTATAGGAAACCCTCCTTTATCTATCTGTGGGTTATTCCCAACAAATGGATGGCTTCCCCATGACACACAAAATGAATCTTTTCCCCTTCAGTCTTTAGTTAGCACATACAAGGAATGAGGACTATTTCAATATTAAATTGAAGGAGAAAAAGAGATTGTAACCAAAAATGCTAAGGGGTGGTATTGAGTAGCAGAAAAAGCAGTGGGAATGGAGACATAATGGCTTAGTTTGAATTTCTGTCTTAGACATCTGGGTAAGTCACTTAGTCTTAGCTTCAATTTCTTCATCTGTAAAATGGTTGGTTTAGGTTTCCTGGTCTTCCAGGAAGGTTTTTAAAAGAATTATGGATTTGGTATAAGTCTGATTTCTGCCTTTCAAATTTAGAGTCATAACTAGGGCTGGAAGGGACATCTTGTCCAATCCCTTCTTTTGACAAATGAGGAAACTGAAGTCCAGAGTTAAGTAACAAAATGAAATAACAAAGTTTTGTTACTTGCCCAAGGTCATATGAGGAAGTGAGCATTAGAGGCAGGCAGGATTTGAACTCCAGAGCCAGCATCCTTTGCACGGTACCATAATTATTGCCTACAACACCTTGGATGAGTTATTGAATCAGTTTTCTCCTCTGTAACGGTGGCTAGTTGATCTAGGTGGGCAACCATCAAGGTATCTTCCTTCCTATGACTTTTGGATGGCATGCTATTTTAAGGCATCTGTTGTTCTCTGTCAGTTAAGAATTGACTATAACAGAAGGCAGAATTTCCAGGAGACCTTTTTAAAATAGGTTATAAATATTGAACTCTATTCTCAACAACAGCAAATTAGATTTACCTTACTGGTGACCAAGTACTTTATATACATCATCATCTTTGATTCCCACAAAAACCTTGTGAGAAAATAATACTCTTATCATTTTCATTTTGCCGGTGAGGAAACTGAGGCTCTGAGAGGTTAAATAATCTAATCAAGATAAAATATAGTTAGTAAGAGTCATGTCAGGATTCAAACCCAGGTCTTCTGATTCCTAATCCAGTGTTTATTCCAACATACTGTGCTAAAGTGCCCAAACTGTCCAGGCTCATTTGAAAATATTTTGTGTTCATATCAAATCTATACAGAGAATATAAGGAAATTAAGAGGGTTTTCTGAACTGGTAACAGGACTGAATTTTAGAGTTTCACTTCCTGCTCAGATTTTGACTTGCATCATAGACTCTACTTCTGAACTGGGATTCTGAAGACTGTGTGTTATCTTGAATGGGAACCTGCCTCTCTTGACCTCAGTTTCCTCATCTGCAAAGTAAAAGAATTAGAATCGATCAAAGATTCTTAATATCCACGGGTAGATCTCAGAGTCCCCATGGGTCAAGTCAATAAGCAATTCTTAAGGATCCTAATTTTTAAGGATGTGTCAGTCACCATGCAAAGAGTTGAGGATACAACAAAAGGGGGGGGGGGAAAGGAAGGAAAAGAAAAAAAGAGAATTATATCTTTATTTTTCACTATAATTAATTTCTTCTGCAATTTTATACATTATTTTATATATTTAAAAAAGGGGTCCATAGGCTTCCTACCACTTTCAAAAAGGGTATATAGAACACACAAAAAGTTAAGAAGCCCAGGAATAAATAAGCTAAGGTGCTGTCCAGTTCCAAAATTCTAAAATTGTTATTCCTGGAGTTCAGAAGATATAAATTTGCCCCCCTTTTTTGTGAGGAGGGAGGAGGAGGGAAGAACTTGATAGCTTAGAAGAAATTCTGGTTTCTCATTTCAAGAGCTCACAACACCTTCCCCCAGCCCCCCAGTGCATAGCCCAATCTACAGGGGTCATATTCATTGCATTAACTTTCTGGACTGGGAGGGCTTTCTTCTACATTAAGGCAGCCTGACCTGGCCTGGTCTGACCTGGTTCTTTTGCTTGCACATGCCCTGGAGGCTGGGGAAAGTTACAGCTGGCCAGAGGACACTGTCTCTCAGCCAATGTCTTTTCGTCCTGTGCAGGTGGCTCAGTGACTGCTGTCCAACCCAAGGGAATTCTTCCCTAGATCCAGGTGTTATGTATAGAGAGAATGTGCCCTATTGACAATGCATTGGGAATGCAATCCTTTAAAACCATTTGCTGTGAATCCTTCTGTTATTTGGAAAAGACCATGTCAAATGTCTAACAAAAGTGTTTAAACAACTCCCTCCTTTTTAGTGATTTGTGATGGAAAAAAAGGTTCAGTCTAGTGCCCTTTCTCAACAGACATAACTCAGAGATCCTAGGGTACCGCTATTTCTTTCTACTGGGATGTTTAGGGCCAAAGTTTAATCAAAAATTTATCAAGTAATGCTTTTTAAAAACCTAGATTTAAGTGACACGATACATTCTGTTGTTGTTGTTGTCATTTTAAATGAAACTCAAGTAGAAATTGATTTGTGCTTTCAAGAAAAAAAAATGTTTGGGAAAGAATTCCTCCCCCCCCCCCAAGAAAACAACCTAAATGGAAAGCAAGACTAACAGTGGCAATTCACATGCAAGGAAATCTGAAACTCGAAGTGACCAAGTCCTGTATTCAAATGATAAGACAGAAATTGTATTGTCAGATTATTTCAAATTTTAAGATTCAAATGGCTTTTTTAAGGGTCAGAGTGTGTCATTTCCCTTTCTTTTATAAGGGATAAAACATTCGAAGTTAAATTTAAGAATTTTGTGAATGCTTCTTGTTATAGTATAATCTCTGCTCCATTCTACCCTACTTATTGAAAAAATATTTTTAAAAGAAATAAAAAAGAAGTAATTCAGCAAAACAAACCAACACATTAACCTTGTCAGATAATGTATATTCCATTCTAATAGCCCTCCATTTCTACAGAAAAGGGCATGTGCGAGCATTTTCTCAATTCTTCTGCCAGGTTTTTGGTTACAATCACAAAGCATTCAGTTCCGTTTTATTAAAGGCATCACTTTTCAAGGCACCAATTTTTATTCATGCTTTAATTGCAAATAAAAATAAAATACCGATCCACCTGCCCTCTCCACTGTCGGGCTCTTCCTTCCAAAACAAAGAAACAAACAAAATTGTTTTCAATCAAGTACAGTTTTTCGCGTACCTGCCAGCATTTGTTTCTCTTGAGCTGGAGGAATCCCGATTCTTTTTACCCATTCCTGTTTAATTTTTATTAGTGGCATTGAGGATCACATAGTGAAATAACTAAGTTAATAATTCGCTACTGTAGCTACAGGATTCGAAACTCCTTCTTAGGAAGCAAACTGCCTTTAAGCCCCTGGGCTGTTCATTTATTTGGACACATTTAAATCAATTGCCCAGGCAGTCAGACAATGAATTGTGTCTGTCTCAAGTAATAAAATTGGCATCTCCTATGGCAGAACCCTGTAGAAAGATTGAATGCCTGTCTCTCCTATTTGGGGCAGCTACTTCTTTGTGCCCTCTTAATAAGAAAAGTGCTAGAAAAAATGCAAAGTCATATTAATTTTCTCTTTTCTTTCTAAATGCCCTAGTGGTCTAAGGACCCCGGGGTCGGACCCAACTTTTTCTGGGTAAATCTCTTCTATGACTGCTGGAGGGGGCGTCTTTTGTCCAGGCAGCGGAACAAGATAGCCGACTTAATCTTCCCTGGAAACACGTGAGTTTCCATGTATCATTTTAATCTGCAAAACACTAGAGCTGAGTAGTGTCGCATGCTGATTGTACTTTTCTAAGGGAAAGTGACTCCCTGGATCAATGATGGATTGCTTGGTCCCTTTAAACAACAGTCAAGATGGTGAATGCCCCCGGGTGACAGACAGAGTGTGCAATGGGGATGGGAGCAAATCTGATGGCCCAGTTCAAGTTCACCTGACAAAGCTGGAGCAGTCTGCAAGCAGCATTGTAGAAAGGATTATTCACAGTAGCATTATATTTTTGAATGCATTTTTTCTTCTTGCGCAGCTGCAAAGCTCCCTCACACTGAAGGTTTATGCACCATAATAAAGAGATTTAATTTTTTTCCCTGTCTCTCTCCTGCCTCTTTTTTTTTTACACCTAGTTTCTACTAAACTATTCAGGCAGAGGGCGTCTGTATATCCAAACAACTTAGAACAAACATCACCTTGAAAACAATAGCTGAGCTAAAAGGTTCTAACAAAAGCTGGAAATCTTTGCTGGTTGGAGAGACAAAAGCTGGGCATCCGCTTAAGCCCAGCACAAGTCTGGAGACCTATCTTTTTAAGGATTGCCCCTTCTCTGCTCCCAGAATCCCTGCAACACATACACACACACACACACACACACACACACACACACACACACACACGCACACTAAGAGGGAAAAACTCTCTTTACTGATGTTCACTACTGGGAACAATATGACATTTTCCTAAATTTACTTTAAACAGGGGATTTTTAATGTGTGTGTGTGAGGGACAACTTTCAGCAAAGAACTGAAGTTTATAGAAGTCTTTGCTAAACAATGTTTTTAAATACATAAAGCAGGATTACTAAGGAAATTGAAGATATTAGCTATGAAAATACGAAAAAAGTAAAATGAACAGATTTCAGGTTAAGAGCCCCTGCTTTAAGCAAAATATTTTCCCCTACACATTGACAAAAAGAAGTTGAAGGGACAACATTTATACTCTTAGCCATTATCCAGCATTCTGAAACTCATCTCAGCAAACTGGTCTTTCATTTTGTCCATCACTGTCATAATTTTTACTTTACAAAACAAAATAAACTAAGTGCTTTTCTTAAAGCATGAGAGAGAAGTACAGCAGATGAGTCTTAACCCCATGTTTAGATTAAAGTGAAAAAGTAAAGTAGAATAAATAAGCCTTCCTCTCCCCACTTTTCCCTGTAACGAGGTGGAAGTTCAGGGCATTTCCTGAACACCTATTGCAAATCTTTATAGAAAAGAAATGCTAATATATGAATAATAACTATGATGCCTGGGAGGAACTCAGAGGCCCCAAAATCAAACACATCAGAGCAAGAATTCTTCATCATACCCAACAAATAGGCATCCAGGAAACTTTGCATGGAAACCTCCAACAAAGGGCTACCTGTTACCTAGCAAGGCATCTGGGTTCATTTTGGGCAGCTCTCATTGTTAGAAGGTTTTCTGACCTCAAGTTCAAATTTGCCTCTTTATGACTTCTACTCAGGGGTGGACTGGGAAATGTTTATCCACTGGCTTTCTGGGGTTGGAGGAAGGCACTTTGAAGCACTTTTAAGTTTAATTTTCATTGTTAGGCAGTAGGTGTACCAACATTGGGCCTGGAATCAGGAAAATGAGTTCAAATATGGCCCTAAACACTTACTAGCTGTGTGATCCTGGGCAAGTCACTTAACCTCTTTCTCAATTTCTTCAATTGTAAAATGGGGACAATGATGGTGCTTACCTTCCGGGGTTATTGTAAGTATCAAATAAAATGTCTATAAAGTGGTAAGCACCTTGCTTAGCACATAGTAAGTGCTTAATAAATCCATGCATCTATCCATCCATCCTTCTTTTCTTTCCTTCCCTCCCTCCTTCCCTCCCTTTCTCCTTCCTTCCTTCTTCCTTCCTTCCTTCTTCCTTCCTTCCTTCCTTTCCTCCTTCCTTCCTTCCTCCTTCCTTTGTTCCTTCTTCCTTCCTTCCTTTCCTCCTTCCTTCCTTCCTTCTTCCTTCCCTCCCTCCTTCCCTCCCTTTCTCCTTCCTTCCTTCTTCCTTCCCTCCCTCCTTCCCTCCCTTTCTCCTTCCTTCCTTCCTTCCTTCTTCCTTCCCTCCCTCATTCCTTCCCTTTCTCCTTCCTTCCTTCCTTCTTCCTTCCTTCCTCCCTCCCTCCTTCTTCCTTCCTTCCTTCCTTCCCTCCTTCCTTCCCTCCCTCCTTCCCTCCCTTTCTCCTTCCTTCCTTCTTTCTTCCTTCCTTCCCTCCCTCCCTCCTTCCCTCCCTCCTTCCTTCCCTCCCTCCCTCCCTCCCTCTTTTCCTCTTTCTCTGTCTGAGCCAGGATGATCGCTTCTAAATTCCTGGGTACGGTGTTTCCCTCAGTGAAGCCCCATTGATTTGGCTCCTCTGCCCTAAGATAATGGTAATAGCTCGTATTAACTACGGCTCAGAGTCTCCAAACGATTAATGCACGTTATCTTATTTGGTCTTTACAATAGTTCTCTGAGATAGATACCATTGCTACCCTGCCCCTCCCCCCATTACACAGATGTGAAAACTGCACAAGTAAAAAGGAAGTAACTCAGGGGGAGGAGCCCAGATGGCGGAGTAGAAGGATACACATACCCCATAAAATACCTGTAAAGAAGAACTCCCGACAAACTCTGCAGCAGTAGAAGCCATACAACAATGGAGTGGAGGAGATTTCTGTTCCAGAGAGCCCTGAAAAACTGACACCAAAGGTCTGTCATGCACTGGACCCAGAGCAGAGCCCAGCCCTGCCTTCACCACGTGGCACTGAGAGCAGGCTTCAGGGATGGAATCTCCAGCAGCCACGCGGGTCCCTCCACCCACAGACGTCAAAGGTCAGTGAGAGAGTCTTTGGTTGGCTGAGAGGGGAGCGGGGTGCTCCTTGGGAGGCAGCAGCAGAGGCAGCAGAGGACAGGGGCTCCCAAAGCAGGCAGGAGCTCAGATCCATTGTTGAAAGCCCCTGAGAGAACTGAGCCCTGTGAGGTGGCCCTGCCCCCACCCGAGCAGCTGAACTTAATCTCATACTGAACAGCAGCCCTGTCCCCACTTGAGCACCTGAATTTAATCTCACACTGAATAGCAGCCCCGCCCCTGCTGAAAATTCTGATGCTGGGAAGCAGCATTTAAATCTCAGACCCCAAGCACTAGCTGGGAGGATCTGGAGGCAAGGTGGCGGTAGAGAGGAATCTCAGAAGTCAAGTAACTGGCTGGGAAAATGCCCAGAAAAGGGAAGAAAAAATAAGACCGTAGGAGGTTACTTTCTTGGTGAACAGATATCTCCTCCCATCCTTTCAGAGAAGGAAGAACAATGCTTACCATCAGGGAAAGACATAGAAGTCAAGGCTTCTGTATCCCAAACATCCAAAATAAATATTCAATGGGCTCAGGCCATGGAAGAGCTCAAAAAGGGTTTTGAAAATCAAGTGAGAGAGGTGGAGGTAAAAATGGGAAGAGAAATGAGAGAGATGCAAGAAAAGCATGAAAAGTAGGTCAATACCTTGCTAAAGGAGACCCCAAAAAATGCTGAAGAAAATAACACCTTGAAAAATAGGCTAACTCAATTGTCAAAAGAGGTTCAAAAAGCCAATGAGGAGAAGAATGTTTTCAATAGCAAAATTAGTCAAATGGAAAAGGAGGTTCAAAAGCTCACTGTAGAAAATAGTTCTCTCAAAATTAGAATGGAACAGATGGAGGCTAATGACTTTCTGAGAAACCAAGAAATCACAAAAC
>CM053774.1:86102790-86121253 GCA_028658325.1 Potorous gilbertii
TAGTCTCATTATTCATTCTTTGCTAGGTAGAACATACACAATTATCAAGTACTCAATAAGCACTTATTGACTGATTCATTGACTTTTTTACTTTTAGAGTTCAAGACAAAGTTTTCTCCATTTCCTTAGCACAGGTCTGATGCTAAAGTGGCCTTTATTCATTTCTTATGAGGATTTTGTTCTTAGGAACTGCCCCCAAGAACTTACATCCCTCAAGATAGAAGGGTCACATTTTCTGGCAAGACTTGCAGCTCCATGCAGATGAAATTTTCCCATAAGTTCTGATAGTGAGGAGGGATAAGATGATGACTTGGACGTTCATCATAGAGTCATGAAGATCTGGGTTCCTATCTTACCTTAGACACTTACAAGCTCCCTGACTCCAGTCAAGTAACTTGAATTTACTATGTACTTCAGTTTACTCATCTGTAAAATGAGGAAATTGGACTTAATGGCCTCTAAGTTCCCTTCTACCTCTAAAACTATGATATACTGTACTGATAAACTAGTCAGGAGGCCCCATTCTCATGAGATGGTTTATCCTCTAAGGATAAATGCCAGGGATTGTAGTTTGTCCCAGGCCTAGGTACTGACCTTGATGATCCAAACTCTGAACTCAAGTCCACAAAGAATAGTTTAGATGAATATCTCCTCTTATACATATATATTATATATGTGCAAACATATAATATACATAATACAATATACACATATAATATACATATATACATGCATAGATACACACTATACACCCACAGGTAATAAAATAATAAATAAAATAGACAATAAAAATTTTATTAAAACAATTACAAAGTATTTACAAATAAAAACAACTTAATAATAATATTGAAAACGAACAGATGGCAACTTACCTCTAATAATGAAATATGCTTAGAAAACATCTGTTACCCTTCATTTGAAGACCATAGTTCATTGTGCCTCAAACAAGGCAATTCTATCTGCAGCTCAGTTTTGCATCAACTTGTGAAATGTGTTTTTCATTTTCACACTCAAAATTTTTCAAAACAGAGGTGCCCTTTGAAAATCTAGATTTGATTCTATCTAGTTCTATTTTAATAATATATGAAAGCCATTTTTATACATATGGAACCCTACAAGAATTCTGTATCTACATAGACCAGGTTGGATCCTGAAGGCTGACTTTATAGATGAGTCATTTTTTTCTGTTTGACTCATTTGCATGATCTAGAGTGGCCCCTAAAAATTCTTAAGTATACTCATGAGGTAATTCACGTCCAAATGTCCCCAGCTGTGGGGGAAAAGGGTTCTCATCTCTCATATAGATGCTTAAGGGACCAAATGCACATCAAGTTCAAGATGGCCTACAGAAAACAGAGAAGGCACAAACAAATCCTACGGCTCATTCACTAACAAAGAAATGAGCAAATTCCCCCTGAAAGGTAACTAAACTTGGAGATGGTATGTGGGCAACCTTTGGACGTTCTAGTGTGTCACTCTTTCCCACATAACCCTCTATTTCCTTCTTCTTCTCCTCACCTATAAGTCATAATACTCTGATAATTCCCTTGGGTGGGTAAACATATTTTGGAAGTTAACTAAATAAATTATCCTCCTCTCTTTGGCCTTGTGCTAAATAACTTACAATAATAGTAGGAGGTGGCAAGATATATCTAGAGCTCCCGCTACCCATAACGTCTTCAGTTTCCATGGCCATACGGATCATTGTCTTCCTTCTCCGAGGAGCATGAAGTAGGAGAAAAATCCCCTTCTTCCTCTCAAAGTTCCTATTTTCAAATTCTCAAATTTGGAAACTTTGAAAGTTGGGGCTATCCCTGTAGCCCTAATGAAAAACAATCTCTGATTTCTGGCTAGAAGGAGAAATTCAACTTGAATCATTCTGCTTGGGGAATTCTAAATCCTCCACAAAATCCCCTCCTCCACATAGAAGTTTGGGGTTCATCTATTTCATGTACATTGTTGAGACTAACCTCTCAGGCCAAATGGGTTTCTGTCATGTGTCACTGCAGGAAATCCCTCAATGGCCCAGATATCAATGGTCACTGGCCATTCATTGCTAATCAGTGATCTCTAAAGAACTAAATCCTTTGGTTTTTTTCTCAGTCTTCACCTTCCTTGACTTCTCCAACTTACTCCTTTGATTCCAATTTCTCATTGCTTTCAACCTGGCTTCTAGTTCAACCACTCAATTAGAGTGGACTCCGAATCTCCCAAGTTCCAAGTTCACTTTGACTTTTTTTCCCCTCACTCTCTCAGATCCCATGGCCAATCAGTTGCCAAACCCTATTCTTCCTTCATGACCTTTCTCACATCTGTCCTCTTCTTTTCCTTCATCTATCCACCAACTTAGTGCAGATTTTGTTGCTTTTTTGCTTTTTACCTTTGAAATAGCTGCCTAATTTCTCCAGCCTGGCCATCTCTTTATCGGGAAAAGTTAGTACAATCAAACAGGATTTTTAAAAAATAGTCAATAAATTGGGGAGAAGTAAATTTAAGAAAATGAAATTTAATAAAGATAAATATAAAGTCTGGTACTTTTGTTCTAAACCTGGTTGAATGTAGAAAATTTGGAGGTGCCCTAGCTGGAGAAAAGTTTGCGTGAAACAACCAGGGGGAGATAAGAAGGGTGGTACACTAAACAGGAATCAATAATTATGCAGACTAAAGCTTAGGCTGCATGGTTTCTCTAACGAAACAGGTCAGAATTCGGTCACATTCCACTTTGGTCTGGACATATCTTGAATATTGTACTCAGTTCTATGGGTTACATTTAAGGAAGGACATTGATGGTTTTAATGATATCTAAATAAGGAAGAGGAGAATTAAAGTCACGTTGAGTCATTACAAGGGGAAAAAAATAGAGGTGATATATCCAGGAAAAAAACTCACAATATTGTTTTCAATTTTTTTCATCATCACCACATGGAGGAGGGATTAGATATAGTCTTCTCAGTCCCAGAGGCCAGAATTAGGATCAGAAAGTAGAAATTATAGGGAGGCAGAATTGATTTGGTGTAAGAAAGAAGTTTGTCCCAGAGTGGTCCAAAAATAGAATCAGCTGACTCAGGAAATGATGAGTGTTTCCATTTTCACTGGAAGTAGCCAAGTAATAAACATTAATTAAGCATCTACTATATGCTAGGCATATCGCTAAATATTGGGCATATAGAGAAGGCAAAAGACAGACATTGCCAAGTGGGGTTCGTGTTTTAGATATGATTTGAACTACATGAGCTCTAGGGTCCCTCCCAACTCTAAGATACATTATTCTCTGTTTCCATGTCAGCAACTCTCAAACTTTTCAGTTTGGAATCTCTTTGCACTTCAGAGACCCCCTGAAAGGGTCTTGGGGACTCCAGAGGTCTTTGGACCACATTGGGATCTACTTCATGAAATGTTTTCTTTAGGCAAAAGGAGTATTTAGAGTAACCTAGAGATAAAAAGAAAACTTATAACTAAGTTCCAAAAGTATTTCAAACTTCTGTATTTTTTCATGAAATAATGGGAAATCCTACTAACAGTCAAGGAGAGTTTTACTAGGACCTGGGCCCAGATTATTTCTTTCTCTCTGACATTCATTCCAAGGTGTTCAACCTTTCACACCCAATCTCATGTGCACTTTGGCCTCCTCAACTCTTTCTCTGCGGTTTGGCTTTTGATTTTTCTATTTTGTTTTGGTTTATCTTGTTCATAATTGGGCAGGCTGGAATCAATATTTCACTTGTCTATTCTTCTAATTCCTACAGCCTCAGCTCTCACCTCAAAACCCCCTCCCCCTCGGCCGCCTTCCCTTCCCAATCTTCCAATTTGCTATGCAGAAATAATTTCCCTTTACACTTCTGCCAATTGCAATGCCAGATGGCTGCGGTTCTGAGCTCCCCTAACCCCCCTTGAGAACAGCTGCCATTGTCATTGCTATGAACACATCCCGGCTTTGAACCCATAGCTGAGACCCAAACTTGAGGCAGAATGGGGGCAGGGGCTAGCACACTAATGCAAGAAACCATGAAAACAGCACACACTTTCTCTCCCTCCCTCGCTGTTAAGCAATAGCCCTCAAGAAAAGCCTCTCTAGTGTTTTCTTCAATCATCTGTGTATAGAAATCTCATCACAGAGTTTAATTCGTTCTCCACCTGACTCAGCTTCCCAGCCATGAGTTCCCCTTTGTGCCAGAAACTCAATTACAGTCCTTACATTTCCTAACCTGAAAACTGATGAGAAATTTAGCAACCACGACTGTATAGTGTGGGTGCATGTTGCATGCATACCTATGGACATGTGTGCATGTGTGTGTCTGCACATGTGATATCTGTGCATTTATGCATTTTATGTCTGTGCATGCAAAGCTCTCTCTAAAGAGGCAACAAACTCTTACTCTCTCTTTCTCTCTTCCCATGAATTCCCACTTAAACTTATTATCAGAACTGGATTCAGTAGAGATTTTGAAAGCTAGACTTTTAATAAAAACCTTCTAATTAAAGCAGAAGGATGAAATTTCTATCCATTTTTAACTATAACTTAATACTGGAACCTCACCCTGCCCACCACAAAATGGCCACATTTTTGACTATTCTAAGACCTCAATGAGTGAATCAAACCCCAAACAAACAAGGGACCCTGAGACAAACTCCAAATAGTCCGATGGATATTTTGCAGAGATGGAATCAGAAAGGTTACTGCTCAGTTTGTTTATTCTTCATTTTTCATCTTATTTTGATTGTAAAATGTGGCTTTCTCTTATGTCAATTTAACTAATTGTAAGTCCCCCAGGAATATCTGACTATGTAAGGAAACTTTTAGTGATTCTCCCCTATAACACACCCTGTCATCCTTTTCTTTCTTCTCTCCCTGCTGTCAGGGGTGCTCCCCAGCGAATATTTTGTGGAAATTCCCAGGATGGTGATGTATTTGGCTGCCTTGCTGCTGAGGAATTTACTACCCTCTCTCTTGGCAGCAAATGAAAGACTTGGGTATTAATTTCTCAGTGTGTTCTGTAGGAACACCCGAGTGTAACAGCAAGAATGATACCCACTAAAATCTGTATGTGGTGCACAGCATGCAGCCATTTTAAAGGAGAGGGGGAGAAAGGAAAGAAGAAAAAGGGAAGAAAAGATTCTCCCAAGTTGACTTTTCTGCATTTTGTATTGGTTGGGTTTTGGAGAGAGATGCGAGAGATTTCAGCACTGAGTAGAATTAAATGATGCAGCTGCAGGGACGCCAGGTCCCCCAGAATGGGATGCTTCGTTTAGATTTTCCACAATGCTATTGAAGGGCTTCTTTTCCTCCTGAAAAGACACAAACAGATGCAAACTTCTGTAAACACTTTAGAAATGAATTCAGTGAGTTTGGCCTCTCAGCAGTGCTCAATAGCTGACAGAAAAATGTCTAATTAGTGCAAGTGGAAATAATAGGGCCACTTGGATTCCTTCCATCCTCCTCCACGTCTACTTTTCCAAGGAACTCAAAGGTCCTTTTGTTAACCAGGTCACCCTCTCTCAGGCTTTTGTGCTCCAATCTATTAAGGGTAAAAGGGGGGAAAATAGATTAGGCAATGTTCTCCGCTAAAATATAGAGCATGTTCATGGGGGACGCAGAATGGGGTGCTTGCAACACCAGTTTACAGGTGCCTGGAGAGGGATTCCTCCATTGTGGACAGCCCAAAGCCCTGCCCCACGTGCACACAGAGGCATCCCCTTTCAAGAACTGTCCTCTTTTCAACAGATGCAGATTACGGAATCTGCTCACTTTTCTTTGCCTTCTCATTTTTCTTCCTAGCCAGTTCATTTCTTAAGTGCTGCTAAGGAGAAAAGGGAAGAGGTAGGAAACAACTTGGAGGAGGGATTCTTAACCTTTTTGGGGTCATGGACCCTTTGGCAGCCTGATGAAGCCCATAGACCCTTTTGTAGAATAATTTTTTTGATGCCAAGAATAGAATACAAATAAAATAAGAAAAGTTATTGAAAATAAAGATGGATTTTTCTCATCCATATTCACAGACTCATGAAGGGTCCATGAACCCCAGGTCAAGAATTTCTGAGTGAAGAATCTTGGAATTTTTCTGCAATAAGTACAATAGAGATTGGGAGAGGAGAAAAATGGACTCTTTCTCTTTTTAAAATTTTGATGACGTATAATGGCTATCATATTGTTTGTCTCCTCAATGAGTTGGGAAGATGCTAGAAAGAGAGAGGAAGAAAATTTAGAACTGAAATTAATTAATGTAAATTAACGTAAAAATTAAAATTTTGATGAGACTTGAATTTGTATAAAAACTTTTTTTCTGCCACCGTTGTAATTTGAGAAAAGGGTAAACCAGTAGACACCCTTAGTAGTCTGATTTAACAAGATTTCCCCCTACATACACACATTTTGTTCTGTTGCTTCACTATCATGCTACAGTGATGCCTCACTGTGTATGGAGGTGACTCTGGATTACTGAAGGTTGCATAATGGATCACCAACTCTGGAAAGGTCTGCCAGAACCATAAAGTCTTTGGGCATAAGTCTAGGGAAAGCTTACCTGTCTGTTGTCCAAGGACCAGCATCTTTAAATTTGGAGAGACTAATCTATCAACTAACCATAGAGTGATAAATTTCTCAGACCCCGCACTGTCAAGTGCCAGAGTGTTGTGGTAGCACTCAGTTTGGAGTTAAAGGACCTAGTTCAAATCCGGACGACTAAGGAGCATGAAATGCAAAGACTTAAGTAGAAACCCTTCCTCATTAACTCTATAGTTCTGGACAAGTCACTTAACCTCTCTTATTAAGCCTTATTTTGTCAACTATAAAATGGGGATAAAAATATCCCTTTCTTCTCAGGGTTATTGTGAGATTATATTCATAAAGCACCTTGTGAATCTTAAATCACTATGTAGGTGATAAGTTCTACATGTTCAGTTGTTTTTCAGTGGTGTCCAAGTCTTTGTGACCTCATTTGGGGTTTTCTTGGCAACTACTGGCATGGTTTGTCATTTTCTTCTCCAGTTCATTTTACAGACGAGGAAACTGAGGCAAACAGGGTTAAGTGACTTGTCCAGGGTCACACAGCTAGTAAGTGTCTGAGGCTTGAATTTGAATTCAGGTTCTCAGGACTCCAAGTCTGGTGCTCTATCCGTTGTGACATCTAGCTGCCTCTCGTATTACATCAGTCATCTTCATTAAATTGAACAACATTTCACGGGTACTTCCCATTCAGTGTATGGTCACTTGAATAGGCAGCCACTTTTCCTCTTTAATTTCAATCTTGTTCAGCCCAACCCTTCTTCCCCTTAGATACTTCAGATGGAACTAAGTAACAAAAAGTAGCATCTGCATGACTATTGTTTGTTTCCAATTGTAAGTTCCTTGAGGGCAGGTTTACTATTACACATTACTTCTATAGAATTCTTTAAAAAATCATGTACAAAAGTACATTTGATAAATATTTTGACTCCTGAAAACAAAATAAAATTGAGTTAAATTAAATGGTCTAGAGTTCTACATCCAAGATCTGCTAGATTACAGAGGTATCATGATCACCGCTGGTTGCAGGAATACCCAACAATGACAAAATTGAATCTTTTTTCTTCCATTAACAGCTTCTGATTTCAATGTCCTTCTTCCTTGTATTTTGGTACTCCCTGTGAGTAGTGAGATAGCAGATCTTTAGCTGAAGAGGTTCTGTCATCCCTTTGAAAGCTGTCCTCATTGGGTTTTTATTTTAGTCCATAATTTTACATTCTAAAACTTGCTCCTTGAAACTAAAACACTTTGCTGAGGTGGACCTATCTGAATTGTCATAAAGTTACCTGTAAAAGTTGACTCCCACTGCTAATCAGCTGACTTCCTTATACTAAAATCCTTTTAATTCCAATAATAATAAACAAAATTAAAGTAATTGCAGAAATAAAAATATGAACTGGCCTTTTCATCAAAGCCCTTTGGATTTAGAAGGGAATGTTTTAAAGTTGCTATCAGAAAAGTATAGGATAGGGAGAGAATATGTACTAGTCATCACACAGTAAGACTGAATGACAACTAGAGAGAGGCTGGTGTTCCACTCATAACCTACCAATGTCAGAACTAATGAAGGACAGTCTCCAGCACTTTGGATGGACTCCCCAGAGTGAAATTCTGGGGGAAAAAAATGAGTAAAAGTCTCCCAGAATGGTCAGATAGGGATGGGTCATAATATGCATCACTGAAATATCCATATTCATGAGATTACAAACACATTTGAGTGGTAAGCAAACAGACATATTTGGGGTTTTTACAAAATATGATAGACTTGAGATATGAGAGTTAGAGCTCTACCTACCCAGGCCTGAACAGAACTTAAATTATTTTTATTCTCTCATATTTCCATCTTCTGTCATGATTCCTGGCGGGAATATGTGTGTGTGTGTGTGTGTGTGTGTGTGTGCGCACAAATACAGTGGAGGTGAGGTTGTAGCTGAAATTCTCTCACACAAATTTGTAGATGCAGTCCCCTCATTTTAGCTCTTGAAACTATTTGTGCCTCAGCCTTAAATATTTATGGCCTAGAGTCACTGTCAGAAAGGAATTGAGCTCATATCTGTCCTCAGACACTCACCAGTTGTGTGACCTTGGGAAAGTCACTTAACCCTGTTTGTCTCAGTTTCTTCACTTGTAAAATGAGCTGGAGAAGGAAATGGAAAACCTCTCCAGTATCTTTGCCAAGAAAACCCCAAATGGGGTCATGATGAGTCGGACACAACTGAAATGAGTGAGTAACAACAACCTCCTTTCCTGCTGCCTGCAAGACCAGGGTGGTTTCAATATATTGAAAGTTGGCATAAAAATTAAATGGGAATTTTTGAGGAGTTTTGCAGAAGCCACAGATGACATGAAGGCCAGAGACTCTGTGACCAGATGTTTAATCCAAATTTTACAATAAACATCCCATAAGACAAAAAGAAAAGATTTGGATTTCTCTGAAACAAAGAGAGGGCCAAAAAATTTTATTGAGATTTTCCATATCTTGGGGGTACCATGCCCCTAACCCCTACCATGTGGGAGGGGTAACTGTAAACACCGGTAGTGCTTTATGTATGTTGTCCAATTTGATCCTTATAACAACCATGTGAGGTAGTTGCTAGTATACCCATTTAATAAAGGAAGAAAACAAAATAAGAGGAGGTGAAGATAACTCAGCCAGGAAGAGACTGAATCAGAATTCCCAGGCTCTCAGCTCCAAGTCTAGCTCTCTATCCACTACCAGAGGTGTCAGACCCTGGGTCTAAGGGACTCATGCCGCCCAAAACCCTACCGAGTGCAGCCCAAACTTAAAATGTAATTGGAAAATATTTAATAAAGTAAGTCAAGATACAATAAAATGTAAATAATACTACATTTTTAAAACTAAGTTAATATGCAGCCTCCAAGGTCCTTATATATATAAATATTTTTATTTGCATTTGACAGCCCAGCTGTATACTACATACAGATGCACATTCAACTGATAGCTATCAAAAAGTGTGACTCGAATTGGGGCCATGGAGAAGCAGAGGGAGCAGGAAACACACATGACCATCATGCAGATGTAGAGCATCTCCACGTATCCCTGTCTCTTTGCCATCCTGACCCTCCTATCTTTTTCTTTTTTTGTGACTTCTTTTTTCTTAGCCTCCTCGTCTCTCTCCTCTCTTTTGTCAATGATATGAACATGTCTCCTTTACTTTTTTTTTAAAGTAGACTTAAAGAGAGACAGCAATAAGTAGTAAATAGAGAGTTGATATCAGATCTGGGAAAACCTGGGTTCAAGTTTCACCTTTTACACATAATGTTTATGTCTGTGACCCTTAGCAAGTCTCAACCTCTCAGTGACACAGGCAACTTTCTAAGGTGATGACAGAAGATAGATAGACAGATAGGCAGATAGATGATAGATAGATGGATAGATAGTTATATGAATAGATAGATGAATAGTGATGGACAGAAAAATAAACAGGTAGATCAACAGTTATAGATAGATGATAGACAGACAGATAGATAGATAGATAGATGATAGACAGATGAATAGTGATAGACAAGTAGGCAGATAGATGGATAGATAGATAGATGAATAGTGATAGAAGACAGACAAATAGATGGATGAATGATAGAAGATAGACCAATCATTTATTAAACCCTTCCGAAGTTTCGGATACTGTGCTGTGTTTGGAAATACAAATAATACCATACTAGACAGTCCCTGCTGTCAAGTAATTACACTTCAGTGGGGAAAGAAAAATCATAAAGGAGAGATAGAAATTAGGAGTGGAGAGAAAGTAAGAGGAGGAGAGGCATCCACCTCCAGTGACATAGTTGGAGATGTCAAGGGAGTGCTTTGGTGGCCTGGAAGGGTGGGAGATAAGGTCAGAGCTGACCTATCATAGCTCCAGGGATGTTCTGGGGTAGCGTCCAATTTCTTAGTGGGGAAGAGACGGAATTGATGGCCATAGGGGATATGGCATGGCTGCAGATATCAGGGGAGCACCAGTCTGCATGGGTGAGGGGAGTTTCTGCACCAGGAGTTCCTTCATCAGTGAAATCCCAAGTCCAGTCAAAGAGAGACTGAAATATGAGAAAGAAAGATTCTGAGACCAGATCCCACTCTAAAGGCTTCTAACCTTCTCTAACTCTTTCCAGTGAGTTGCATTCTCTGCATGTTCTTTCCAGGCATATTTGAAAGCCTCCATCCTGGTCAAGGATTTCACAACAGCAACTGCTCTCATGTTCCTGATGGACAGGTTCCTATATGGGCTTGATGCCTCTGGCAAACTCCTGCAGGTCGCCAAAAGCCTACACAAGTTGCATCCGACAATCCCAATTGCCCCACAGGTGGTCATCCGACAAGCCCGGATCTCTGTCAACACAGGTAAGTTCTCTCTTCTGCCATGCTCACCTCTGCTTCCTGAGCCATCGCTGTGTCTTTAATTCCACTTCACTCAAAAGCCACTTGACTTTCGAGAAGGCATTTTGTCTGGCGAGGAAGATGGTACTTCTAAGAACCCAGTGTGCCATCGTTCAACCTCTATCCCAGTCCCAACCCCCTCTTATGTGTGCCTCCATGCCCTTCCACCCACCCCTTGCCAGCACAAAAGCCCTGGCATAATGGATTTCAGAGCCAACAGTAGTAGAGAAAATTGTGAAAGGGTGTGGAAAATACTAATTGGAGCTTTTGTCTCCTAACAAATCTGTCCTGCTGCTTTCAAACAGGGGTATCTGAATTGCTATACTTCAGACCAAGAGACGTGAAAAAGCGAATTCGAATTCTAGCATTTTCTCTGAGTTCTCCCTGTCTCTTTTCTATAGGGTCACTTGACTATGCAAACAATACGGCTGACAGGTCCCCTCAAGTAACTTGATATTTTCACTACTCATGGGCTATGGGCTCTACCTGAAGATGCTTTAAAGTTTGAGGGGGGGAAATTCCCCCGTTACTTCTTAAGCCAAACTAAAAATGAGGCTGACCTATTTAGCTTGAGGTGTGGGGTGGGAGGAGGAAGGTCAATTATTTAATTTTTTAATGGAAGTGTTTAAATCTGAAATTACTTAAATTGCCTTTGATTTATTTTCAAGTGTGCTGCATTAGATTCCATTCCCAAGAACAGAAATATAAGGGTCACATAGAAATGAACGAAAGGCAAACTTGGAAGGAAAGAAAGCAGGAAACAAGCATTTATTAAGCACCTACTATGTGCCAGGTACTGAGCTAAAGGCTTTACAAATACTATCTTATTTGACCCTTCAAAACAACTCTGGGAAGTAGTTGTGTTGCTCTAACCAGAGGGACCAGGGAAGATGGAATGATAATAGACAATAGGTATTTTAGGGAACCAATTTTATCCATATTTGAATTATTGCAAGAATAGCATAAACAGCCTCATTATTGATGAGTAAGATCCAGGGTCATTTATTTTAATACCTACACCTGCAGTAGGTATTTGCTGTTTAGTCATTTCCAATTCCTCATGACTCCATTTGGGGTTTTCTTGGCAGAGATATCGGAGGAGTCACCATTTCCTTCTCCAGGTCATTATATGGATGAGGAAACTGAGGCAAACAATGTTAAGTGATTTGCCCAGTTAGGAAGTGTCTGAGACCAGATCTGAACTCAGGGCTTCCTGACTTCAGGCCCAGCACTCTATCTACTGCGCTACCTAGTTGCTTCAATAAATAAGCATTTATTAAACATTTACTCTGTGCCAGGTACCATGCTAAGTATTGGGGGTATAAAGAAAGGAAAAATATTGTCCCTATCCTTGGAAACCTCAATTATTCAAATCTAACTCTACTGAAGAGTAAAACAGAAATTTCCTTCCTAGAATCCAGCTAAATCTTTCAGTGAAGTAAAGGGGAGGGAGAGGGGGAGAACAAGAGTTTATTAAGCACCTACTGTGTGCCTGGTACTGTGCTAAGTTCTTTACAAATATTGTCTTATTTGAGTTTCATAACAACACACAGAAGTAGGAGCTATTGTTATCTCCATTTTACAGATGAGGAAATTGAGAAGACAGAAGGTAAATGACTTGCCTAGGAATAAGTATCAAAAGCCAGGTATTCTTGACTCTAGGCTTAGCACTCTATCCACTGTGCCAGCTAGCTGTCTAGAATAATAAACCATATTTGTAGAATATTTGGACATTTATAAAGTACTTTTCGATTAAAAAAAACTAACAACAACAAACAAACACTGTGAAATATAGAATCATTGACTCAGACTTGGAAATGGAAGGAAATGGAAGAGGCCACCTAGTTCCAACCCCATTTTATAGATGAAGAAACTGAGACCCACATAATTTCAATGACTTGCCCAAGTATACAGAGAGGGCACATCAGAGTAGAGGTTTGAATTCAACTCTACTGATTTCATGCTCTTTCTTCTACATTGTAAATTCTATGCTGTAGGCACTACTTAACCAATTTTACAACTAAGGAAACTGAAGATTGCAGAAGTTGTGTGACTTGCCCCAATTAGTAAGTCTTAGAGACTGTACTTGAGTCTTTGGCTCCATTATCCATGCCATAGACACTCTCCCTCCTCAATCTCTAAATTCTTCCCTTCCTTCAAGGCTTAATTTGGGTGCCCATCTTCACTTTGAAATATTGCCTGACTCTCTCTTCACCCCCTTGCTGAATGGCTCTCCAACTCTTCTGATTTCTCATAATACCTTTCCTGAACTTCTTTGCACCGATTACACCATGTTTTGTATCATAATTTGGTGTTCTTATTTTTCCCCTACCATGAGATTGTAAGTTCCTTGAGAGCAGTATCTATGTTGTACCTATTCTTGACTTTTCCAAAGTGCCTTGTAAAAAGGCTGTTAATAAATGTGTTGCATTGAATGCCCAGTCCAAGTCCTGTGCCCCATCTATTACATCATGACCTCTTTAATAAAGGCAGTAATTTTGTCACTAAGAAAATAGAGTCTTGTTAAATATCTTGAGAACAATGGAGAAATGATGCCTAAACACAAGAAAAACTCATTCCCATATTATATTTATGTCAAATTATAATGTCTTATTACAGGGATTGGAGGTGAGGGAATCTAGGTGGTACCATGGATAGAGCACCAGGCCTGGAGTCAGGGAGACTTATCTTCCTGAGTTCAAATCAGGCCTCAGACACGTACTAGCTGTGTGAGTTACTTAATCCTGTTTGCCTCAGTTCTTTATCTGTAAAATGAGTTGGAGAAGGAAGTGGCAAACTGCTACATCATCTTTGCCAACAAAACGCCAAATGAAGTCATGAAGTAGGTCATGACTGAACAGCAGCAACTCTTTAATATTTCAAACATTTCCAAGTATATCACTGTACGTTACCTTTCACTGACCCCCCAAGCCCTTTCTCCATTTGCAAATATATACCGTTACATGACTTCTCTGCTGCAAATGGCAATAGATAACTTTTTCTCCAATTTTTCATAACATAAAAATTTATTCACTTAAACGTGGAAAATGAGAATGATCCCAAAGGACATATCAGTCTACTGTTAACGTGATCTTGGAACCTGAACTACATTTTCCTTTCAATATGAATTGATAGGAATTTTGTCTCTTTTCAGGAAAACTGTTGAAAGCTGAATATATCCTAAGCAGCCTTATAAGCAACAATGGAGCAACAGGTAAATAAATGTACATTCACATTGTGATTACATGGGGCACTTAGGTGGCACAGTGAAAAGAGCACCATCCTTGGAGTCAGAAGGACCTGAATTCAAATCTAACCTGAGACACAACACTTAGCTGAGACATTAGACACTTAATAGCTGTCACTTACTTAGTGACCTTGAGCAAGTCACTTAACCCCATTTGCCTTGCCTTCTCCCTTCCAAAGGAAAAAAAAAGTTGTGATTACTCCCAGTATGATACATTTCTAATTTAGAAGAAACAATTACTCTTACATATTCTGCAAAGAATTAGAAATTAGCCACATTGACTTTTAATGTTAGCTTTTGGGTTAATTCTTAGTACAGCACTAACTATAGTAACTATCCTTTTTTGTCTTCCTTTTCCTCGCTTTGAAAATGGGGTATCCAGTGCTTCCCTGAATATTACTATATGATCTAACTGCATAATGTTTAAAAAGTGAACTCAAACCTCTGAAAGTGCTCAGAAACCATTTTAGAAGAGAAATTCAGAAGAAATTGTTGCTAAGAACAGGATATTTTAAGACCAAGTGTGTAGCTTTTAATTTAAAAAAATTTAGTTCTTCCATTTAATTTAACTATTTAAGAATTTTAATTAAAGTACATTTTTGGAAAATATTTCTTTCAAAATCTAACCATATAATAATAGCTAGCATTTACATAGTACTTTAAGGTTTGCAAAACATTGTACATGTTTTATTTCATTTGATCTTCAAAACAACCCTGGGAAGTAGAATCTATTATTTTCTTCATTTTGCAAAAAGGTAAACTGAGGCTGAGATAGGTTAAAGGACTTTCCTCGGTTCATACAGTTAGTAAGGTTCTAAGGCAGGATTTGAACTCAGGTCTTCCTGACTCCAAGGACAACATTCTTACACAGTTATCTTACATTCATATCAACTAGCTACCATGTTTTTTACATATAGAACTTGGAGGCAAAGACTCACTTTTTAATGGTTAAGGCCATAGGAAATCTATATTGCTGTGATTTTAGATCACTGACTCCTTCTCTAGTCAATTTCAACATTGGCAGCAGCTGCCATGCCTTCTACATGGGCATATCCCAGAAGGCTGCAGATGAATAATTTCCAAGATATTACTTGCTTTTTCTCTGGTTTGGGGAGGTATAGGGGAGAAGAGGTTGAGACAGAGATGTTCCTACATAAGAAGGGCTATCAGAATCAAGATGTCAACAGACCAAGTTCAAGAATTAGATGAATCACATATAGTGTGTCTGAAGCAAAAGTAGCAACAAAAACCAGGAACACCAAGGTACAAGAAGGAATTAGTGCAAAATGAGGCATGGAATTCATGCTCCAATCATTTGGCACCCAGTGACGTAAAAAGATGGCAACTTAAATAAAGAATTCTCTCATTTTGCTGCACTGTTTTGTTTTGATGTGTGCTTTACCCCTAGTCCACTGTGATTGACACCCTCTCCACCCACTCCAATTTCTTCTGAAGTTCTAACTTTATCTGGACAGCTCCCTCTGGGTCCCTCCCATCAGGCTCTGGCAGCAGTCAGGAAGTTTGCAGCATGGACATCTTTGACTGCACCTTCAGCCCCTCTCCCATTCTACTCCCGATTGCCCTAACCCTTAGTAATGTTAAAATTTTCATGAAATTGAATGTAGAGTTTACTCTGGGAAACAGTGGATGTCTCTGCCTGAGGTGACTTCCCAAGCCATTCTTTATTGCTTTTCACCAAAGGTGAAGAATTACAAAGAAATTCATAATTCATGCAAAATGACAAAGCACTACTATAAAGAGTAGATACCATGTGATTCGCAAAAAAAAATCATTTTAATATATAAGAATGAAAAATTTCATCAGGTTAGTTGTTTGTTTTTTAATAGAAGCTCAGTATGCCCAAAGGGCTATAAAACTCTGCATACCCTTTGATTCAGCAATATTTCCGCTAGGTCTGTATCACAAAGAGATCGAAGGCAAAGGAACTCTATGTACAAAAATATTTGTGGCATTTCTTTTTTGCGGTGACAAGAATTGGAGTTGAAGGAATGCCCATCAATTGAGGAATGGCTGAACAAATTGTGGCATATAATTGTGATGCAATACTATTGTGCACTAAGAAATGATGAGCAGGATGGCTTTGAAAAAACCTGGGAAGAACTGTATGAACTGATGCAAAGTGAAGTGAGGAGGGCATTATACACAGTAACAACAATATTGTAATTGATTATAAAAAAACAACTATTTTGATCAATACTACGATACAAGACAATTCCAAAGGACCCAGGACCTCTCTGGAGAGAGAACTGACAAACTCTAAGTGCAGATTGAAGCATATTTTTTCTCTTTCTTTATGTTTCTTGCTTTTTGTTTTTTGGTTTTTTCAATATGGCTAATATGGAAATATACCTTGCTTGCCTTCTCCATGAGTAGGGAAAGGGCAGGAGGGAGGGAGAGAATTTGGAGCTCAAAATTTTTCTTTGAATTAATGTTTAAATAAATAAATAAATTTAAATAATCATTCAGAGGGATACATGCTTCCCTTTCTTCCCTTTTCTTTTCAGGTACATGGCAGTATAACAATGAAAGTGATAAGATCCTTGTCCAGTCAGTCTGTATACAAATTAGAGGGCAAATCCTACAGAAGCTAGGTAAGCTATACATTGTTCCCAGAAAAATTTACAAAGAATAACTTATCCATACTCTATTATATTTATTTCATATTATAAATTATAATAGTAATAAAGATAGAATCTAGACCCTTGATTTCATCTTTAGAGAGAATTCCCAGATGAAGAAATTCTTTCTATCAATGCAGATTGCAGGAATCTTGTTTGCAACTTATAGTCTTAGAGAATTACTTAGAACATTGAAAGATCAAGAACACTTGACCAGCCAGTATAGGTCAGAGGTAGGATCTGAACCCAGAGACTCCCAGTTCTGAATCCACTTCTCTATGCATACCAAGCTGCCTTCTAAGCAGAGTCATCACTGAATATTTTCACATCAAGCAAAAATAGTTGTGTGAGTGGAGGCAGTAAGGGGATGTAGCAGTGCAGAGGACACTTGAATTGAAGGTTCAATAGCACCAAAAGAGGTGAGATTCAGACAGTCATGTTCTGGTGATAAAAACTGCCCTCTTATGGGACCCATCTAACCTACTGACCTGTGGGAAGGGTTGCCCTAGAAATAGACAAGACCTTGGAGATGAGATAGGGGAAAGGTTACCCCATATACATACATATTGAAACCTTCAGGCAAATCCCTCAATTTTCTAGTTATGGTTCTGGTGTTGAATACTAGACTAGAAATAATTAAACTGACAATATACTGGAAACTTTCCCACTGAATAGTCAAGAAGTCTTGAATTTGGTTTCCCCACATGAAAAAAAAGAGTCATTGTCCCTTCCAAGGATATTGCGAAGATTAATAGGGCAGTATGCTAAATTTTTCTACATTTGATAATATAAAGAAAAATATATCCATGGTTACCTTTAATGAGGGAGCATTTTGCTCTTAATATATTTTCTACTGCCTGACATTTCACTGATTTCACTGTCAGTAGGGCTTTCTGGTGAAATAGTAATGGCTTTTTCTAAATCTGCCATAACATCTGTACCTATCCCCTGCTCAGAAGTGTCCTTATGGAACTTAGATGTGATTCTATGGCAAGGAGTATAGAACACTGTACTTACAGTTGTTTTCAACAGTACTTAATCTGAATCCTACCAGAAACAACTTCTTAAAAGCAATTTTAAAAAATTAATGGAACTCTAATGGGCATAACTGATCAATCAAACACTTTATTAGGTGCCCACTCTGTGACAGGTGCTGTACTAGATACTAGGGATACAAATACAAACATGATAAAACAGTTCCTTCCTCAGAGTTTATGTTCTACTGGGAGAAACAACACTTATGGTTTTGAGTATAAACAAGATAATTTCCAATGGGAAGTACTAGCAGCTGAGAGAGCAAGGAAAATTCACATAAGAGGTAACAATTATAGTATCATTGCATTTATATAATGGTTTAAGCCTTTCAAAGTGCTTTATGGATGTTATCTCATTTTGCCCTGTGAGACAGCTGCTTGTTTTTATCCGCATTAAACAGATGAGGAAACTGGAGGAGAGACTAAATGAGTTTCCTTGGGTCACATAGATAGCAAGGCAGAATTTGAACTCATCTCTTCCACTGAACCACCACACTGCCTCTAGTGGCTAAAGGAGGTAGTTCTCGAGCTGAGTTTTGAAGGAACTTAGAGATTCCCAGAAGGGGCAATGAGGATGGAGTGTATTCCAGGTCTGATGTCAGGCAGCCTTTGTAGAGGTAAAAAGAGATAGAAAATGGAGGGTTATAG
>CM053774.1:86121753-86139657 GCA_028658325.1 Potorous gilbertii
AAATGAAAAAAGGACCATCTTTCTGAGAGTCAATTCCTTCTCCTTGGAAGCCTTTTTCAAATTACTGCTCTAATCAAAGTAAAATTCCTGTTCACATATGCCTATTCCCTTATAAATTAACATCCTTTTATCCACTTGCCTTTGTCCCCATTAAACCCTTGTCATGTTCTCCATTACTCCCTGTTGAATACACAGAGAATATCTTGACTTATTTTCATAGAACATTTCTTCTTTTCTATGAAATCATGCTTTCCCCTTCATTTGAAACTGCTCAGATCTAGAAGTCTACAAATTCTTCCCATCCTTATTTCACTTAGTCAATTACATATATATATATGCTATATATATAATATGTGAGTATAGGTGTACATGTATATATGTATAGACATATACACATACATGTAGGGTATGTATTAATATATAGGATACATGTGCAAAGTATATGAAAGGTAGCATGGCATAGTTCATTAAAGTACAATCAGAAAAACCTGGGTTCAAATGTGTATGTATGCATGTTTTTTGTTGCTCTTCGGTCGTGCCTGATTATTCACCTCCCAATTTGGGGTTTTCTTGGCAAAGATACTGGAGTGGTTTGCCATTTCTTTCTCCAGTGTGGCTCCATTTTATAGATAAGGAAACTGAGGCAAATAGAGGTTAAATGACTTGCCTAGAGTCACATAGCTAGCTAGTACGTATCAGAGGTTTCATTTAAATTTAGATTTTTCCTGACTCCAAGTCCAGTGCTCAATCCACTGTATCACTTCGCTATCCCATATATGTGTATATATACACAAACATTTGTACATGCTCTCTATATGTACATACACTATATGTATGTGACTTTGCATACCAATATAACATACATTCACCTGCATCTATGAGTTTATGATTTTTTAACAGACTTAACATTTATATGTATGTGTTTATGTAATTGACCTGACCTTTTCCATATAGAAAAATGAAATTTTGCTGGTTAAAATCCAATAGTGAAACACTCCACATTGACTGTTGACATATATGCATAATATAGACATGAATTTGTAGCAAGAACTTCAGTCCTTCTGTACTCCAAAGGCTAGAAGCTTTTCATAGACAGGGAATTTGTCTTCATTTGTATATCCTTAGTGAGAAGTAAAACACTTGACCTAAATGAGCACTGTTGAAAAAGAATAAGTGCATCATTTGTGATTGCCTCTCATTTTTTAGCCAATTAAGGAAATTTCACCTATTAAAGCTCAGGAAGCCTAATTGCTGCCACTTTTGTGTTCTCTTTTCCTGACGTGAAGACTGACTTGCATCCGAATGTTTAATGACCCCCACTGGTTACCTATATTTAATGTTTTTGTCTTTACTTCAAGAGCACCTTCCCTCTCAGTCTGTTTTCTGAGTGTACTTTACTGTTGTTTTCCAGACACAGCCCTTTAGCCTTCAGATTCATTAGTGCTTTGCGCTGCTGCGCATTTGCCTTTCTCAATTTTGGGCTTTTTTTTTCTGTAATAAGCTCGTCCTTGTTTTATCACTTGCTGGTTGTTATTTCTCTAACTTCTCCACTCTCAGGCACATCATATCATGTTTTAGCTACTTCAATATCTTGCAACTCTTTCAGTGGCTTTTAATTAATATATATCTGATTATTTTCTAATTCTTTGCTGCTTAAGCAGCTACTTTATTTTGGTCACTATAAAATTTAAAAAAATATGAGTAAGTGCTGGAGCTTAGGCTAAACAGGAGGAAAAAATTTAACTTCTTTCCTTCCTTCTCTTCCTCCCTTCCTCCCTCTCTCCCTTACTTCCTCCTTCCTTCCTTAATCCAGCATCTGACACATAGTAAGCTCTTAATGAATGAAGGCTTTGCTGACTAGTCGACTTCAAACTTCAGTCATTCACAATGCATTGTTTTCTTAAGTTACTACAAGGAAAATGAAAAAGAAAAATAAATTGATTTCTCCTCCCTCCCTTCTCCTCCCCGCCAGCCCAGGCTCATAGCTTCATAGCATTAAGAATCTGTAGCCAGAAAGAATATAAGAGTCAGCTAGTTTGCCCACCTCACTTTACAGATGCGGAAACTAAGGACAAAGTAATATAAGTATGAAAATAATATACTTGGCAGACAATAAGAGTACAACTTTCATAACTATTTAAGTCAAGAATCCAGAAGAAGGATCCTACCATGAATTTCCTTCCAGTGATATATATATACACACAGATGTATATGTATATATATGTATGTTTATATGTGTATACATATAAGTATGTGAGTATATGTATATACATACATGTGTGCATATCTATGCACCTCTATCTCTATTTATTACACACCTTTGGGCACCAATCATTTCATCTTGGTTTAACTAAAAATTTCCATTTGAGTCTTTTTAAAGCCTATGAATAGCATCCACCATTCCCAAATTGAATTCAGCATTGTATTGGTTGGGATGTGGATAGGGATGGGGATGGGAGTAGAGATTGGGTGGGCAGAAAGAATAAAGCAGGAGAAAGATCAGAAAGAATCCATTCCCACTACCTACCAACAGAACTCCCAAACTTGTAGAAACAAGATTTCCACTCATAACAATTTCAATCATTTATATAGGGCTTTGACGTTTATGGAGGGCTTTGCAGATGATATCTCATTCAATATTCCCAACACCCCTTATAATGCAGGCAGTGCAATGCTATCATCTCCATTTTATAGAAGGAACCTGAGGATCAGGGAATGAAATGATTTTTCCATCATCATGCATATAATAAAATTAAAATGACAATATGATGTTATAATTATAACATGTAATTATAATAATTTATAACAATGTAATACATAATTATTATTTTAAAATGCTAGCTATTAATAAATAATAGAACCAAGACTAGATCCCAATTTTTCTGAATCCCCATGCACTGCTTTCTCTGTCTGTTCTACCATGCATGACCTTCTCTAGCCTCACTTTTCCATTTAACACAATCTGACCTATCTCAGTGCTTATTCGATAAATGCTCCCAGAGTTACAAACTAAATCATCTCCCCTTGTTTGGGGGTTTTAAAAACAGCTTGTCCGATTTTTCGACATCTTTTTTGTTTGAATTTTAAAAGTTAATATTATTTTTTTTTAAATAAGCAGGGTAGGAGATGAGGGAGAGGAACTCCATGAAAAAGCCAATGGTCTTTCTCAGATTACTGTCAGTGCTCATGCCCACTGACAAAGCCAGCCTTCAGGAGCCAGAGCCCAACTTCATCCATCCAAAAGTGAGCAAAACTAGATGCTTCTGCTAGGTTTCGATGATCACCATCAAAGGTTTTGCTGAATAAGATTTATGCAGCCCTTACTGTTTTCTTTCACAGGCTGGAACTCCCTTCACTCCAACACTTGAAAAAAAAGTTGCTCATGCTTTTCATCTTTTTTTTCTATCAAATTGTAAACACTTTCTTGTCAAAAGGGCTGAAGGAGCTCTTGCTTTCCCTTGAAAATTTATTTTATTTTATTTTTAAAAGAGAGAGAGAAAATCCCCTTTCTTCACTAATACTAATAATACAGGTCAAAGTGTCAGGAGATCTACAATAAATGGAAAACAAAAAAAGGTTTCCCTCTTTTTTCCCCTGCAGTACAATAGCCCCGGAATATAAATTACCAACGGAGATGAAATAATACTTCAAAGCCCACGGGGCAAGGCAGTGCTGTGTTTACAAAGTATTTTGGCCGGCAGGATGAAACATTAAAGAGATGGTAACCCATGGACTTGGGGGGGAGGTGTTGGTGAATGTCCTAAAACTAGCATGAGGGAGAGTTTTTCAGTCCCTAGAGCCTGTGACCCCATGATATGCTTTGTTTGACATGGGCAGCTGCAGTTATCAACAGATGTTTCAGCAATAAATAATTGGTATCATCTCGGAAAAGGCCCATCTACCTGGGGAGAGCGCATAATACCCCAAACACTGCTCTGCTATTACAGCCACATTAATCTCCCATCTATCCAGGTTTCTTGGAGAGCTTACTGCAGGTGTTTTTTCTGGGAGAGAGCAACCAAACTCTCTCAAGCTTTGTGTGTATTGTAAAGGAGGTTGGCCCCTGCCATAAATTTCTGTCCGAGGCCACACACCAAAGGGAAAAAGGAAGGGGAGGGCATGGTGAGGATAGGAGAGAGAGAAAAAAGAAGGCAAAATATAGAAGGAATATAAATATTCTGTTTGAGTTGGGGTGGTCAAAATTATTGGTTTTCCCAATCTTACTGTGCTATAGCATATAAAAACATATTTATAACTTGCTTTTTCTCAGCTCTATTATACTCTGTCTTCATTTTTAATCAGAGGCTAAAGAGATAGAGTTTACATCCCAAATATGCCGTGGTTACTCTCTCCCCTTTAAAGAAGTTGGGAACTTATTATGCAGATGAGATTGTTTTGGAGCATTAAAAAATAAAATAAAACAAAAACAGCTCTCACACTCACATATGAGAAGTGAACTCTTTGGTGGGCAAGAGTCTGCTAAAGAAGAGAAGGGAGAACCTGAGAGGGGAAAGGAAAACACATAAAAACTAAGTCACAGAGTGAAACCAAATATGAAAGCTTAGCTGTCCAGCTCAGTGAATTTTAATTTAGAAACAAGGAGCAAAGTAGTCTCAAACAAAAGCAAATCTCTCTCTCTCTCTCTCTCTCTCTCTCTCTCTCTCTCTCTCTTTCTCTTTTCCCCCCCTCTCTCTCCTCTGTGTCTCTTCTCTCTCTTCTCTTTCTATCTCTTTTCTCTCTCTCTCTGTCTCCTCTCTCTCACACACACACAGATGTATAGCAATGACTATGGTTGGGTTTTGTTTTTGAAAAAAATTAAAATAATATCAATAGTCTAGGTTAAAAGTTGCTGGGTCTGTCTTCCTCTTAAAGTGCTAGAGTTGTCATTATTTATAAAACAGGATCTTTTAGCAATCATACACCAGGGGATGACACAAAAGGGAAAAATCTGAAAGGTCTTTTCAAAGTACGTATATTTTTAAAAAGTGTAGCTCACTGAATAAGTAAATATAAAGTGATGTTCAGAAAGAACCCAGAATAAATATATTATTAGAGAAAAATGGAGGTCTAATAGTCTAAATTCTTGAAGATGCCAATAACTGATCTTAAAAGCTGGATATCAAAATTTTAAATTCTCAATGCCATCAAGCTTTTGTTTGCCAGAGAGAAATCTGATGTTGAATAATGGATAACTGTAGGAGTATTCTGAAAATATGAAATACACAAACTAGATTCTGATAATCATGCTTGTCCCATATTTAGTGAGCTTTTTTTAATCAGTAACTTTTTGGTTGAAGTTAACATAAACTCTCAATGTGAGGGAGAGATATGTCCCAGAATAGAACTGGAGAGTAAAATATGGGGAATAACATTGTAATAGACCACCTCTCCACCCCTTCCCGAGTCCTCAGCTGAAGCAAAGACAAAGCCCTAAGCAATGAATGTCTAATTAATGGCCCATCCATCTGCATGGGTATTCTGCCATCACCTGCCCTCATCCCATCTTTTAAACAATTCCTAAAATTCTTAACTCCTCTATGAAGTCTTTCTGGATTGATCAGAGAAGAAATGATTGTTTCATTATTGCCTATCTGATCTGGACATTTTCTCCCTAGTATCCAAGCCTATCTTATGGGAGTCGTATGTCAGCATGCCATAGTGCATATTTTGTTTTAACATTTCTATAAGGTTGTCTGTCATGTGCTCATCAATAAAATGAAATAGTCAAGCTACATACCCTCTGAGGGTCTTAGCTCTAGATCTAGATCTCTACGATCTAATACATGTTTGTCTGTGGTGGTGTATATTTCTTAAATGTTATTCTAGTAGGCAAAGATCGGTTGGTGGTATACAGCTCCTTGTGTGGTGCCATGTGCAATCATATATACTGAATAATAATGCTAATACTGCTACAAAGGCCTGGTCTCTGGCTTAATTTCATGTGTGTGTGTGTGTGTGTGTGTGTGTGTGTGTGTGTGTGTGTGAGAAAAGCAGCAGAAGATAAGCATTGTTTCTTTTTACACAGAAATCAGGAAAGAACAGGGAAGTTTAGCAAAACCACCAAAATGATACTTTCAGTGACATCCCTAGTTCCTGAGCCTTGATGTAATAGAGGACTGACCAATGAGGTTTATAATCTTTGGAGCAGCAATGTGTGTCCACCCATGTGGAAGCTCAGTGAATCTGTTTCCAGAAACTCATGAAGTGCCCTTTCTCTGATTCAGAGTGTTCAGTTAATTCTGTTTCCTGTCAGTTTCCTCTATGATGATGAAAAGTCATGCAGCTAGGTGGCACAGTGTAGAGAGCACTGGGCCTTGAGTCAAGACCTCAATGTAAATGTAGCATTAGACACTTACCAGCTATGTGACCCTGGGCAAGTCACCTAACTTCTGTTTGCTTCAGTTTTGCCAGCTGTACAGTGGAGAGCATTACAGCACCTACCTCACAGGTTATTATGTAGATAAAATGAGATAATGTTTTTAAAATGCTTAGCACAGTGCATGGCACAGAATAGGTACTATATAATACCTATCCATTTCCCTTCACCTAACTGGATGCCAAACTAGAAATGGGAGTAATTACAAAAAGAAAAAACTTGAACAGAGAAAAGATCCCTCTCTCCCTGGTGGCAACTGAGGAAGACCTTCTGTAAGCCTCCAGGTGGAGGGAAGGAGGCAACTGTTGAGGAGGCAACTGTTTGGGCTAACATCTTCCCATTTGGTTGGTCATCAGGAGGCTAGTAAACGTGATGCTGCTGTTTAGCGCTGGTGTGTGTTAGTATTTGCCTTTTCTTGGGTGAATGAGTATTGAAGACTCAATGGCTCAGGCTTCCATCTTATTAGAAGAACCACTTCAGTCCCTAGGGTGAGTGGACTGAAAAATAAATTGGCTATTACTAAGCATTCCTCCCAGAAGTTTCACTTTTGAGTCTGGCACAGCCATAGATGAATTACTTCCTTACTGATAAGATGCAGTGTCTTGGCTGTCAGGTCAAGTCACTACTGGGCTGAGTCAAACTGACTCCTCCAAGTAGGCTCCTTGTCAAGTCAATAAACACTGCTGTGTATTTCAGTCATTGAAGCTTACAAGTTTGTGACCTGGTCTTTTTATTCTATCTTCAATGCCCAGTCACCTAAAGAGTAAGGAAGAATAAACATGGGAGAGATAAAAACAACAGTGCCATGTGTTCAAGGACACATGACAGCTTGGGTGCGGAGATAGGCAGTTGGTGGCTGCAGGCCACAGCTATTGCCCTTCTTCACACCTAGAGGCATATGGCATTTCTTCTTCCTCCTTTGAATACTGCCAAGAAGAGGGAGAGAGGTGAAGTTTCCCCACTGAAGCCTTTTGAATTCACACATGATTCCAGTTCAGCAGCTAATTAGAAGACTTGTTATCACCACAGATTAAGCCAATAGGAAACAGGATACCTGCACATGCATGTAAGTGGAGAAATTTTCCTCCATCACATAATTCATTTCTGGAAGTATGCTTCTCAAGCCTCTATACAAGGTGATACTAAACAGCACATGTCACACATGCTTCAAGGATTGTAATCCCATTGGCCAGTCCTGTTACACTGAGCTCATGTCTGATAATGGAACCAACTATCACCCAGAGTAGGGGCTAAATAAATTTCCCTTAGCCCCCAAAGCAAAAACACTTCTGAAACTGCTATGTATTTCTTTTATCCATAGTCAAATTTAGGAAAGTACAAAGCAAAACTATATGAAAAACAATAGGATCTAACCTACTATTCCTAGCATCTTAATGGCCCTAGCAATGCTGTGATCTCATTGGTTGTCGATGAGCTTTGGCCTACCATTCTATTAGCTGTTGTTGAGGTCTGCCACGGGCAGACTTCTGGATGACCAGTCTTTTCCTAATGGCTACTTCCCCTCATTAGTAAGTCTGGCAAAGTCACCAGGAAGGAAGAAGCATCTTGTGCTTCAAGAAATCTGATCTCAGGAGACATTTTTTAGACTTTCAAAATGTTACACTTGTGGGTTTCAAAGGAACAGGTGGCGGGGTGCTCCCTACCAGTAACTCATGCAGCCTGGCGCCAATGGCATCTTGCAGATTTGTTTTGTCTTCGGGTCCCACGGCTTGTTTGTACTGCCACTTCTCTGGCACGAAGGGCCATTTCATTTCCTTGGCCTCTTGGATTAGGGTCCTTAACTCGCTGGGGAGTGAAGCTGAAAAGGTCAGAGTTCAGGTAAGGAAATTGCAGGCAAAGAAAAGGCAACCCAGTCACTCATGTTATGATGAAGCACCTCTGTTAGAAAAAACTAGCCTCTCCCCTCCCCCCAGCTTCTCCTTAGATGCTCCAAGCTGTTGGTTCTCACTCAAAAAGTAATCATGAGAAACTAGCTGTCAGGGGCTGCCTTCCTCTGCTCTGCCCTACAGGTAAATTGGGGTATTCAGGCATTGAAAAGTGTTTTTAGCAGGAAACAGAGCACTCCAGTGACTACCTTTGCATGAAGAATCAGAGAAAGGAGCGGCGGAAATATTATTTTCACTGTCAAATGAGAAACAGAATGGTTTGAGGAGGGGGTCAAGTGGATAGAGGGACAACAGAGAGAATGGGGAGAATCTACTCATCTGACCCATTCTTTCTTACCTGGTGCGTTCCATACTTTCACTAACAATGACTCAGGATAGAGAAAGTTAAAAAAGGAAGAAAAGAAATCAAAGGCCAAAAATCCACAAATTCTGTTTGAAAGGGAGTAATCAGATGAAGACTGTCATAGAGTTGGAGGGTGGTTTGAGGTGTATGTAGAACTGATCCATTAGCAAGTATTTATGAAACACTGACTTTGTGTCAACCATTGTGCTAGACACTGGGGATGGATACAAAGACGAAAATGGAACAGTTCCTTCTTTCAAGAGGCTTACATACTATTGTGAGAAAAAACCATGTATAGACATATACCAAAGACATACAAAGTAGAAACAAGATAACCTTGCAGAAGAGGCAACTGTGAACAGTGAAAGGGATCAGAAAAAGGCTCTTATTGGAGGTGTAACCCAAACTTAAAGGAATATTTTGAGCTAAATGTTGAAAGAAACTGGGGGTTCCACGAGGCTGTGATGAGAGGCCAAAGTGCTCTAGGAATGATAGACAGAGGCAGGGACATGGAAGATGCATTTTCATGCATGAGGGATGTGAGAGATTGTTTCGCTCAGTCTCTTCATTTTATAGATGAAGAAACTCAGATTCAGAGTTGCCAAAGGAATGAAGGGAAGCAAACATTTGGTAAGTGTCTACGCTGTGCCAGGAACTTTACAAATGTTATTTAAATTAATCCTCACAATCACTCTGGGAGGCAGATGTTAATATTACCATCATGTTTACAGTTGAAGAATCTGAGGCAGACAGAGGTTAAGTGACTTGCCTAGGGTTACATAGCTAATAAGTGTCTGAGACTGGATTTGAGCTCAGGTCTTTCTGATTCTAGACTCAGTGCTCTGTTCACTGCTCTGCCTTTTGTTGTTCAGTGGTGCCTGACTCTTGGGACCCCACCTGGGGTTATCTTGGCAAAAATTCTGGACTGATTTGATATTTCTTTCTCCAGAAGATTTTATAGATCAGGAAATGGAGCCAAGTAGGGTTAAGTACCTTGCCCAAGGTCACACAATACTAATTGTTTGAGGCCAGATTTGAACTCAGGAAGATGAGTCTTCCTGACTTCAGGCCCAGCACTCTATCCACTACACCACCTAGCTGCTCTGTGTCATTTAAGTAGGAGATGGAAGATCTGAGACTTGAATGTCTGTCCTTTGACTCTTTTCACTAGTTCACACAAACACCATGGGACTATGTCAAGATAAGCTATATAAGATATAGAAAAAAAAGTTGTAGTAAGAGTTTAACTTAGTGGGAAATTTTGTTACAAGGGTACAGAATGCTAGACAATGATTACATGCTATTGGATGCCTTTGGGGAAACCTTGAGTACCAAGTGGAAATCAGTGGGAGGCTATGACTACTAAGAATACTTTCTCTAATAGAAAGCAATTTGCTGTTGTCTTTTTTCTCTTTAACAAACCACTCTAACATAGGGGGTTGCATATTACTGTTTTTCAGTTTAACAGCAGGGAAGGGTTTAGTCTGCAGCAGGACTTCTTAATCTGTGACCCTTGATGGTCAGTGGACAGATTTGGTGGGGGGTGAACTTGGATGGGGAAAAATGCAGCCTAATTTCAGGATAATTAGTTTTCTTTTAATCCTTTATTTAAATATGTATTATTTTATGCATTAAAAGCATTCTTCTGAGAAAGGGGTTCATCTATTTCATCCACCAGCCACTGTGGTTCATGGCACAAAACTGGTTAGAAACCCCTGGTTTACAGTACTTCTTTTTCTGTTTCTGAGTCATATGATTCACTTTCCCAGATGGTCAAGAGTTTCAACGTAAACTCTGAGTTGTAAGCCTTGGTGTTTATGGGAACTGATTTTTTTCATTTACTCAGTTACAGAATTTGAAAGTTAGAAGGGAGCTCAGTAACCATCTAGTTCAATTCATGTATGAAAGGATTCCCCAATACAACGTATCAGACAATGGTGGTCTAACCTCTGCCTGAAGATCTCCAAGAAGGGAAAATCCACTATGTCTTGAGGTAGACCCTTTCATTTTGGGACAGATTGAATGGTTAGGAAGCTTTTCCTGAAATCAGGCCTAATAGATTTCAAGTTTAGGCCTGAGTCTAGGCCTGGTATTCTATCCTAGCTATGTGACCCTGGGCAAGTCACTTAACCCTGTTTGCCTCAATTTCCTTATCTGTAAAATGAGCTGGAGAAGGAAAATGCAAACTACTTCAAGAAAACTCCAAATAGGGTCATAAAGAGTTGGACAGATTGAAAGAAATAAACGATAATGAGAACATTGTAGGATATCTCCTGCCTTTCACTATTTTTCAAATGTCACTGACAGTGACTCAACAATCACATCTACCTGTTCTTTCAGGACCCAGGATGCAATTCAATGGGGCCAGGTGACTTGAATTTATCAAAGGCAGTTAAATGCCCTCTTACTCTCTCCTTCCTTATCTTGGGTGGTCCAAGGTGGTCATTTTTTGTTCGGTCATTTATAGTGTAAAGGTCATTAACCTTCACAGAGAAAATAGAAACAATTAAGATTGGACTCTGCCTTCTTTCTATTGTCAATTATCATTGTCCCATCCACCCCGAGCAAAGATTCTATTTTCCTAGTGATTCTTTTTTCCCTCAAAACAAAAAATAAAACCCTTTTAATTCTCCCCCAAATTTATTAATTTATTTGTATTTAGTTTTCAACATTCATTTCCATAAGTTTTTAATTTTCTCCTTCTCCCTCCCCAAGATGGCATGCAATCTTATATGGGCTCTACATATATTCTTATTAAACACATTTTCACATTAGTCTTGCATAGAAGAATTATAACGAATAGGAGAAACCAAGAGAAAAACAGGGCAAAACAAAACATGCTAAAAGAGGAAATACTCTGCTTCATTTTGCATTCCAACTTCATAATTCTTTTTCTGGATGTGGATGGCATTTTGCATCATGAGTCCTTTGGGAATATTTTATGTCCTTGCATTGCTGAGAAGGGCTAGATCTATCAAAATCAGTCCTTGCACACTGTGGTGGTTACTGTGGATAATATTCTCCTGGTTCTGCTCATTTCACTCAACTTCAGTTCATATAAGTCCTTCCAGGCTTCTCTGAAGTCATCCTATTCATCATTTCTTATAGTACAATAGTATTCCATTACACTCATATGCCACAACTTGTTCAGCTATTTCACAATTGATGGGCATCCCCTCAGTTTCCAGTTCTTGGCCACCACAAAAAAGAACTGCTGAAAATGTTTTTGTATATGTGGGTTCTTTTCCCATTTTCATTATCTCTTTGGGATACAGCCCTAGCAGCGATATTGCCTGGTCAAAGGGTACGCACATTTGTAAAAGCCCTTTTAATTGTCTTTAGGTTTCATTAGCTCATCAGAGCTTTAATATTTCTATCACTATTTTATAGGGCTTTTTCCTTGGCCTTGCCTCAAGCTCCAGAAGACTAAGTTATTTGGTGAGTTCCTTGTGCATCCACATCAGTCTCTTCACATAAACTCCATGTTTTCCTTGTCTCTTCAGAATTTCCTTCTTGATCATCTTCCATCCCTCCTAGGCTGACCTGGTCAGAAACATTACACTTGATGTGGCCTTATTATCTTTCCTTTGAACTCTTTGAAACCTGTTTTTCTAAAATCTAAGGTCCATGTCAGATTATTTCCAGATTGCCTCTGATAGAGGCATCACCAACCCCATGGCAAAGTTATTTCCCTGCCCAGTATTTGCCATCATTTTTACCCTAGCATCCAATTCCTTCATGAGATTGAGAGCTAGATACAGAATAAAATTTCCCCTTGTTTCTTCCTCCACTATCATTACAACAAGTCGAAAAGTTATTGTTTCTTCTGCTTTTGGCAGAGAGGAAGTCCTCACAAATGCAATAGTTCCACCCCCAGGTACATTGTAGAGCCTTCAAAAACTAATTTCTGAGAGCCAGTTGTTAAATTTTCCATGTAAGTATTTATACCTCATAAATTAGTAATAGTTATATCCTAGGCTTAATTTCTTGTTTTCTTCCTAGTCCAGATTTTAAAAAGTGAAAAGAAATGTTAATAATGTAGATTAGATGTATATTATGTTGTATATCTACCCCTTCCTGGAAAGCTGGTTGTTAAACATTTACCAGTATATCACTGCCCATTCTTGCTTTAACATGTCTCCATGCAAGCCCATAATCTGTTTCCTGGATGACTAATCTAGCCCCTATTTTTTATCCAGGTGATCTGTAGTATATACCAATGACAAAGTTAACTCCTGTTTTTCCCTCCTTTGATCTTTACTGAAATTCTTTCTCCACTTCTAATACAGAAGCAGCTGGTGGTACAGAGGAGAGATCCCTGGACTTGGAGTCAGGAGGACCTTAGTTCAAATTTGACCTTAGACACTTAGTAGTTGTGTAACCATAGAGAAATCAATTTAACCTGTGTTTGCCTCAGTTTCTTCATTTGTAAAATGAGGCATAACAAGAGCACCTACCTTGCAGGATTTCTGTGAGAATAAAATGATATACTATTTGTAAAGCAATTAGAAGGGTCCTGGCAGATAGTAGGTACTATATAATTGCACATTCCCTTCTCCTCTTATATTTTCCTTCTTTGATTTTTGGATTTCCTGGTATGAAAATAACATCTTAACAGGCATTGCAGACCATCCTCCTCTTTTATCTCTACTCTGTTATTTTTGAATAAGGTATACAATCCAGGCTATGCAGTCATTTACAGCTGAGTCTTAAGAACCTTATATATCATACATGAGTGGTTCTCAAAGGATGGGCCAAAGAATTGTAGTGGGCCTTGGGTTTCAGTAGATGTACTGTAAAATTTTAGATACTACATTATTGTTGATACATTTTCTTGTCCAGCCCAAGCAGTATGGGGCCTATAATATAAATAAAACTTGCTATTACATGTATAGAGAAACCTCAAAACACATTAGACCCTTGAATCTGAAAAAAACTCAATACAAACAGCTAGTCTCATTGAAGAAAAATGCACAAGCCCCTCATAATACTGACAGCTTAAATATGCATACTGCCTTGGTTCCTTAGGAAAAAGAATACTGTCTTATGAGCAAAAAAAAAAAATAAAGCTTTAAAACCACTGCTGTTTGCCTATGTATATAACCATTCATTTTTACTATGTCTGATTTTCTTTTTTGTTAAGAATTTTCTTTTGATGAATCAGGTATTAGGTAATGGTACTTGGGACACAGCTGTGATTTGAGATAGTCTATGATTTCCACATACCTAAGAATTACTTAGAGGTTTTGAAGAAATACAAAAACATTTTAATGGGACGGTACCCATTTCATTCTGGCCTCCTCCATATCAGTCTTTCTCTAAGCTTTCTACCAGAAAAGTCCAATGGGAAATACCAAAATGGAAAAAAAAAGTCCCCAGAATAAGCCTTTTCCACTTATGTACTTGGCTTTCAGTTCTCTTTTTCCTCTTTTAAATCTCTTTGGGGAGACTCGCCCATGCTGACAAAAACAATATCTGAGGGAAAGGGGGGATTGGGGGGGAGGGAGGAAAAAGAGGAATAAAAAAGGCTGTGTTTGTGTTCAGAGAATCCCTTTGGCTCAAACTGCTGCCATAAGTGACCCTGTACTAATGCCATTCTGTTGTCGCACATGCAGGCTTGATGACATCAGTGAGTACAATCCGCCTGCTAGGGCTGTTCAGAAACCACCTGCCAGAGGAGAAGGGATCTGCCATGAGAGCCCAGCCGGCCTCCTCACCAATCCATGCCCTCCAGTGGCATGTCCACTCACGGCAATTATGCTCTGTTATTAAGAAGACTGTCTTGGTCTCTGCAGAGATGCTTGCTCCTTCTTTCCATTTCTACTGTTCAACCAGCCCAGGGTAGTAGTCTTCAGCACAAGTAGCAGCCTCCCCTTGCCCTTTGATTGCTTACTTCCTGATGCTTCTTACCTGAAGGACCATGTCTAATTTCACGATTATGAAGTGTTGATTTGCCTTATCCGGAACTAAACTGATTATTTCTCCCATTCTGTGGCATTTGAGAGGAAAGAGAAGAAGAAAAAGTTATACCTGATTAAGGGGTTCAGGGTGTCTCCTAAAAGGAGATCACAAAGTTTAAAAGATTTTGTTACAAGGAGGAAAAGGGTCCTATGGAGAAAAAAGGGCATCAGCCTCAAGGACAGAACATTACATGCAGCTCATGGAGAGAAACATGGACATCTACTCAGTCTGCTTTCAAAGACCAGGGGGCCTGTTAGTGATGGCCAAGCGGACGCTTGTATGAAAATGCTGATCACAGAGCAATAAGTGTATTTTTAAATAATGGCCTGATTAATACTCCTGACTGAGATGTGCTAACTAAAGTTGACAAATGGCTGGTGATAGAGCATGTTATATTGAAAGGAGCAGATCACAAAAAAAATGGAAACAAAATAACAGTAAGAGAATCTTGCATTAGAAAAAGATACCCAAATCACTGTACAGACATCAATATGCACATGTATAATGTTTAAAATCTCACACTACTTTGTAGCCATTGCAGAATAACTAAAATGTGAATATAGTGTGAATTTAACATGGACAATATCATTCTATTTACAAAAAAGCAAAGTAACAAATTCTCCCAGAAGAAAAAAGGAAGAAATGAGGAGACAATGACACAATTAAGGTGACTGGATCAGAGAAAGATCAAGCCAGACTAAAGATGGGTTTTGTCACTTATAACTGGAGAGAAAAGATGTAGGAAGTCACTATCTATACTTTCTGATCTAAAAATCACACCTTTTCTCCCACAGACTTTTTCAGAATGTGAAATTGAACACAAATCAAAATAATGGTAGCATTCATGCCACATATAAATTTTTTACTATATGTTAGAGTTGATTGATTTCATACCTCTTTGTGTCATTAAAATATTATTATATAAATCCACTGATATCATTTAAAAGAGAGATTGGGCTTGGGGAATGAATCATAAACCAAAACTTTAGTAATCTTCAAGTGGAAGCACAAACTCTGAGGTTTATTTGTTGTTAGTTTGGTGGTTTTTTATTTAAGAAGTAGCACCATTCAGAAGTTCATTTTTTTTAATAATTAAAATTTATGTGCAGCAGCAAACTTGGGGCCATTGTTCCCCTTGAACTAAACTGTTCCTTGTGGTCTCATGTTTACTGGAGCCTAAAATTGGAACTGACAGCAATTCACTTCAACAAAGTGGGCTTCCTCCCCTGCCTGCCTGCAGCCCATGTCCCATTCATGCCCCAGAAATCCAGCCATCTCTCACTGCTCATCTGCCAAGGGCAGATAAATGGGGCAGGGAGGAGGACAGACATCACACAGCACAGGGTAAGAACATGGAACTGGTGGCATCCTTTCTGGTCTCCTTCCCCCAGATCTCACCTTGGCACTGCTCATACTGTCTCCTGTCTTCCTTTCCCAATGCCCACGAGAGTGTGTCCAACACTTCTTTGCACTCCTGCAGCAGCCCAGCCACAACTTTTTGATGATTCATGATGATTACGCCTCCTCAACTATGAATTGGGTGTCCCTGGGTGCAGAGTGATGAATTACCCAGGAGAAGACACAGATTCTCAATAAAGGGATCCCCTTCAAGGCTGAGGTACCTGGAGAACAAAAGGGATGGAGGAGATAATTAACTAAAGCATCATCAATTATCTGCAAGGCTCAAGCAGGGAGACATAATAGAGACAATGCATGGAAATACATGACATGACTCTGAGGACTTTATTAGAAGATAGTATGAAATTATCACAGGGTCTACTCCAGAGGGAGAGCACCTCAGAGGAAGGGGAGAGCAGAAGGGAAAGAGCCCCAGGGTGGGCCAGCAACCATGTGAGGAGGCCGAGAAAACAGTGGACACCCTGGGTTTCTCTAACTTCTTTATGGTTCATTTTCATGCATTGGGATACTTTTAGGGACAGGCAGGCATCAAGTTCTCTATCTCTGGCAAACTACAGAAGTGATTACGCAATCCCAGTCCTGAAATTCAGTAAGTTAACAAATATTTGTTGAGTACTTACTATATGTTGGAAACTCTGCTTAGTTAGTCCTGGGGATACAAAGGAAAGCAAAAATAAGGAGCAGTACATGTAAGATATAGAAAGATAAAATGTAGATAGATAGACAGACAGATAGATAATGGAAAATAATTTCAGAAGGAACAATCTCCTAACAATCTTATCAGTTAAGTGCTATTATACAGTCCCCTTTATAGTTGAGGCAGGCAGAGGTTAAGTGACTTGTTCAGGGTTGTACACAGGTAATAAATGCTTGAGGTCAGATTTGAACTCATGTCTACCAGATTCTAGGCCCAGGGCTCTCTCCAATGCCCCAGCTAGTTGCCTCTAGGACAGGGAGGGACTGGGAAAACACTTCAGTAGGAGATGAGATTTGAGATGAATCTTGAGAGACATAAGGATGTGGTCATATGAAGAAAGCACCCAGCTTACACTTCCCATGACTCACTGTGGAGTTCTTTATGCCACATTCTATGGATGAATACTTTGAGGGGTGTATGGGATGTTCAGGGAGGGTTAGCACCTCTGGTGTGAGGGTCAAGCCCTTTTCAGGGCTGCTCATCTGCTTTTGTTGTTCACCTGGTACTCAACTCTTACCTGTGGTTCCAAGAAGTTGTAGCAGGTGCAGCAGCAACACTCTGGTAACACTGTCTTGGCAGACAGACTAAACCAGGTTGAGGGGAACAGGTTTCAAACCCATTGATGAGGTAGGGGGATGTCTACCCCAAGCATGGAAAGACTTTCCCTGGTAGAATGGGCAAATGAGAGCAAGTTGTTCCAACGGCTATGGAAGTGACTGAAGAGAGCTTAGCACTGTGGAGAGCTTAGAGCTTGGTCAGGCACTGAAGATGCCAAGGTCATTCACTGTCCCCTGGGCCATCACCAGTCATCTTGACTTTTGCCCTGCCAATGGATTTTGATGGTTCTGGAAGAGTGACACTGATAGACTTGGTGTAACTTTGCCTCACTTAAATCCAATTCATGCTCATCTAGACGTTACCCCATGATATCTTCTGTCCTCTTTGAGAATGAACAACAGCAAATTTGAGAGGCACTAGGATTTGCAGTTATAGATGCTAATACATTTTCAATCACTGTGGACAACACAGAGAGAAAGAGAATCCTGAGAAGGTGGAGGCTAATTTAAAAACTAAGATCTGGAAAATATATTCTCTCTGCAACTTTATGTACAGCACAGTAGTATACCACAGCTACCATGAACTCAAGAACAGGATCATTTCTTTACCCTGCATAGAAGTCTTGCTTAGAATTCACATTGAG
>CM053774.1:86140157-86160355 GCA_028658325.1 Potorous gilbertii
ACATGGTGGTACCTGAGAGGATAGAAAGGGGCAAATGTGAAAAATATGACCAAAGTGGAAATGACAGGATTTGGCAATTTATTGAATACAGTGAACGAGAAAAAGTGAGGATTTGAGGATGACATCTTGGTTTTGAAGCCGGATGACTAAAAGGGTGGTGGTCTCAACAGTAAGAGAGAAGTTAGAAGAGGGGACAGTTCTGTGGGATATAGGGACTTCATTTTTTGAAGGAAGATGGAGTCATGCATTTATTTAGTGGTTTCTTGTCTGTGAAAGGGTGAAGTGATGGATATACATCATCTCCCTGAACAGAGCTGGGATGGCAAGCTTGTGATGTGCTCACAGAAAAACTTGCTAGACCAGACATTAAAGTGAGGAAAAGTCCAGGCTTCAGAGTGATTACTGGAAGAACAGAGAGACAAGAAGTGACAGACAACATGCTGCGTGCACCCCTCTCCTCTCCATCTTGCCCACCTAGGAGCTGTTACCTTACTCTGTGCCAAGCACGGATACTAATGATGATACAAGAAAAATCAGAGTCAATCCATGCCCTCAGCATTATAACAATAATGTCACATTGTCAAAGAATGCTTATAATTCCTGGAACATTTACTCACACATTGGCCATCCCAGGAAGGTTGCCTTACGTTGGAGGTATTTTGTGGTTTGCAACCATTCAGAAGTAGGATCCTGTTTCTATCAGTCTCCTTTCTTTAGTTATCTTGCCACCATGGGACTCATCCAACCTTTGGGATCAGCAGGGCAGATTGGCACAGTGGATAGACTGCCAGATCTGAAGACAGGAAGACTCATCTGATGAAAATAAAGCTCATTTATTCCCTCTTCCCCTCCATTGTAAAAGATCTTTCTTGCTTCTTTTATGTGAGATGATTTACTACAGTCTACCTCTCCCTTTCTGTTTCTCCAAGTACATTCCTCTCAACACTTAATTTTATTTTTTAGATATCATCCCTTCACAATCAGCTTACTCCATGTTCTCTCTCAATATCTGTTTTATTCTCTGGTTCTAGAATATCAGGGCAGTTTTCCTTGATAATTTCTTGAATGCTAATATCGAGGCTCTCTTTTTGGTCATGACTTTTAGATAGTCCAATAAGTTTCAAATTATCTCTCCTGGATCTATTTTAAAGTTGGTTTTCCAACAACATGTTTCACATTGTATTCTATTTTTTTGTTGTTTTGGTTCCTTTTTATAATTACTTGATTTCTCACAGAGTCATTAACTTCCATTTACTCCATTCTAATTTTGAAAGAATTATTCTCTAGCGTGAGCTTTCAGATCTCCTTTTTCATTTGGCCCATTCTGCTTTTTAAGGCATTCTTCTCCTCATTGACTTTTTTGGATCTGTTTTGCCATTGGGGTTAGTCTAATTTTAAAGGTGTTACTTTTTTTGGCATTTTTTTGGGTTTCCTTTAGCAAACTTTTGATTTTTTTAATGATTTTCTTAAATCACTCTCATTTCTCTTCCCAATTTTTATTTTTCTTCTTATACTTGATCAAAATCCTTTTTGAGCTCTCCCATGGTCTGAGATCAATTTATATTTTTATTGGAGGCTTCGGATGAAGGAGTTTTGACTTTGTTTTCTTCTGGTTGTATGTTTTGATCTTCCTCATCACCAAGGACATATGAAAATATCTTTTCACTGAGAAAGTAAGATTTTATAGGCAGATTTTCTGTCCCATGTTTGCTTACTTTCCCAGTCAATTACTTGACTTTTGAGCTCTTTGTTAAGTGGAGGCCTCCAGAAGCAGCCTGTGCTTCAGCAGTGGCTGCTGACGCCCTGGGGCTGGGCCCAGGCTGGGGCCAGGGCTATGGCTGGGGTTGGAACTGGGGCTGGGGCCAGACCACACTCCCTTATCACCCAGGCAAGATATCTTTACCTCTGACCTTTAAAGCTGTCTTTGATGTTTGTGGGTTGAGAAGTTTGGACACTACAGCAGCTGCCAATGACTGAGTCCCCTAAGGCCGGCTCTAGCTCCCCTGTGTGCCAGAGTCACAGGACTCTGTTCCCAGTCCAGTGTGGTAGATCCTTCCTGTCACCCTTTCAGATTGTCTGGCTGGAAATTTGCTTTAGTCTGTCATTTTGTGGCTTCTGCTACTCTAGAATTTGTTTAGAGTCATTCTTTACAGGTTTTTTGAGAATTTGGGGGGAATGCTCAACAAGTCCCTGCTTCTCCTCAGCCATCATGGCTTTGCCCCTTGACATTTATCACCCCAAATGATTTTCAAAAGAATTCCTGTCTGTGAGTGATTCTTTCTTCTTATATTTTTGAAGTTGATTTTTTTTTACCTAAGTGCAAAAAGTTACATTTACCCTTATCAATTTTCATCTTATTAGATGCAGTCCAGTGTTCTAACTTGTAAATTTTCTTTTGGATCTTGTTTTTGCCATGAATCTCCAAGGGTGACTGTTTCTTCTCTCACAGTCCCAAACACAGCAGGCCAGGAGGAGGTTTTGGTACGTTCCTTGCCCCCCACTCTCACTTCCATTCTCTCCTCCTACTATCACCCAGTTATCACCTTTAAGGCTCTCTTCACCCAGTCCAGAGTCTTAATACTATTATCTATGGACCTCTATGTTATGCCACTGATTTCTGGGTTTATTATACTTTTTGAAGATAAGTACCTGAGATAGGGGCAGCAAGGTGGTTCAGTGAATGGAACACTGGGCTTAGGGTCAAGAAGATCTGAATTTACTTATTAGCTGTGTGACCCTGGGCAAATCACGCAACCTCTGTTTGCTTTAATCCACTGGAGAAAGAAATAGTCAACCATCGCAATATCTTTGCCAAGAAAATCCCATGAACAGTATGGTCCATATGGTCACAAAGAGTCAGACATGACTAAACAACAACAACCTAGGATATATACATACTGTTATAATACTATAATACTATAATACTATGAATAGCATATTCATTCAATATATTAAACACCTACTATGTGCCAAGCAGAGAGGCAGAATTGGCATTATGTCTGGAGACCCAACCTTAGGGCCAGAAAGATTTGGATTCAAGTCTCTCCTCTTATACGTACTGGCTGTCCAATCCTGGGCAAGCCAATTAAATTCTCAGTGACCCAGTAACTCCTTAATACTTTACATTGCAAGGAGGGTGCTGACCTGCAGGGGTAGAGGAGGCTTCCTTATCTGGGAGTTCCCAGATGATATCATGGATCTAATCCCTAACTCCATCTCCCTCCCTATCCCTATGTTGAAGACATGAGGAAAGTGCTAGAAATAGAAAAAAAAAAACCAGTGAAAGAAACCCTCAAGGAACTTAAATCAGTTCCAGAGAGAGAGCAATTTACATATACTTGTGTAAATATAATATGCATATATCCACAAAAATGCACATATGTAAAGGAGGAATCTGAAACGACTGGAGCAGAAAAATTAAGATGTCCTAGAAATGATAGTTTGCTGTCTTAATTCATTCATTCATTTACTCATTCATTCATTCTTTCAACAACATCTAGGCAAATTCACTGAGCTAATCAACAAGGGAAAATCTTCAAGAAATACCCTTTTTTTTCTTTTTTCTTTCTTTTTTTTCTTTTTTTAAATAAAAAATTTTATCTTTTCTCTTGGTTTTCTGCTATTTATATTTGGGTTTTTTGTTGGCTTTACTGGCATCTGAATTTCTGAGAAGGGTAAATTTTATGTCCATAATTTGCATTCGACATCCAGTACTCCTGAGCTGGGTTTCTAGTGCAAAGTCACATAATCATGAGGAGAATCCCTCTAAATTACACAGTAGATCCACGTTCTATCACCAAGCAAAGATTCCACTCAAAAGACTTGAAGTGTTATGACCAATTAGACATTTTTCAGGGAGAAAGATATGAGCTTTATTTGCTTTTCTTTCTTTCTTTGAAAAAGGTAATTCATCCCCAGTCTGTAATCTCCTGGTCTGCTGAGCCCCTGCTATGTTTCATTGTTCCTTTCCCCAGCCCTCTGTCTGGGGTGTCAGGAGAGTGAGCACCGCTGTGGCTGGAGGGAAAGAAGAGTCCATCGGATTACAGATCAGACATGAACATTCCCCCAGCCCCTCCTCTTCTTCACCCTGAGACACACAAAAAGCTCTTATTTATTTTATACTTAGAATGTCAAAGGAGCCTGGGGGTGGGCCTCCCGAGCTGTGGATTGGCAGATCACACTCCAGCTCTGAAATAATAAAAATTCACCATGTGGCTGTGTGATCTACACAGAATGGGCATGTCACCCGCAATCGATGGGTCTTGGCTGGCAGCCTCCTGCTGGCCTAGGGACAGAGAGAGGGCTATGCTTCCGAGAGCTGCCAAAGCCACTGGGATGCACAAATCCGGAGAGCCACACAGAGTGCACTGGGGGCTGCTCCAAAGTTATATGGAAATTTGTGGTTCAACAGGATAGGCATTAAAACACTGTCATTTTTAAATGGAAGCATGACCAAGTGTAACAGAACAACAGGGGTTCTGAGAAAGTTTATAGCAGGATTTTATGACAAATGTGTTTTGTCACTCCATGGTGTAAGCCACTCACCCCTACTCCCATCCATGTTTCAGTGGAAAAGGGAGATCATGTTTATTTCCCTTGTTTAGCCTAGCATATACTGTATCATGGAGGCATTTGTGCTCTGTTTGTCCTGCTCTCTGGCTCTATGTCTTCTCTCCTTTTCTCTCACCTCCTCATCTCTCTCCTTATCTCTCTATCTTTGTCTTTCCCTCTCTCTCTCTCTGCCTCACTGTGTCTCCCCTCTGTGGTTCATGTCTCTCCTCTCCCTGTGTCTATCTTACTATCTCTCTCTGTCTCTCCTTCTCTCTCTCTGTCTCTCTCCCTCTCTCCTTCTCTGTTTCTGTCTGTGTCTCTTCTTCTCTCCGTGTCTCTTTCTCTCTCTCTCTGTCTCTTTCTCTCTCTCTCTTCCTTTTTTGCCCCATCTCCTTCTCTGTCTCTTTATGAATCGCTGTCTGTCTCTCTCCCCCTGCCTCATTCACTGTTTCTCCTCTTTGTTTTTCATGTCTCTCCTCTCTGTGTCTGTCTTACTATATCTCTCTTCCTCACTATTTTCTTTCCTCCTTCCCTCCTCCCCTCTCTCCTTTCCTCTCTCTCTCTGCTCTGTTGTTTCTGCCAAAGTTATCCAAAAAACCTTGCCGGGTACATGCATACTACTTCTACTCCCTGGATATCTTTGAGAATTCCTTATGTGAACAGGCAGTCCTTGAAAATGAGCACTCTTGGAGCAAATAAAAAATCTAGGCCTTTTTCTCTGCTTCTCAGTAAAATGGTGTTCAGAACTATAAACAGTCCATTTGGAGCAGTATCTCTTATTTTTGTATATACGTTTTTACTCTTCACTATCTCCTCTAGTTCAAAGGTCAGAAGCATCATTTCCTCATTGAAAATGAGGACCTTAGAGGTCTCATTTCCTCACTAAAATAATGTTGAACAAGAACAGAGAGACAGAGACAGATAGAGAAATTAAAAGAGAGGGAGAGAAAGAAAGCGATAGGAAGAAAGAGAAAGAGGCATAGAAAGAGAGAGGAGAGCAAGAATGAGAGAAAGAAGAGGGAGAGAGAGGGAGAGAAGGAAAGAGATGGGGAGAGAGAAGGAAGAGAAAGAGGAAGAGAGAGAACTTTTAAGTCTATTTTCCTGTTTGAGATGGCCTTTGTAAAGAGCACAGGATAGTGGTGTCAGATGATCTCAGATTCAAATCTCAGCTCTGCACTTTACTATCTATGTGACTTTAGATAAATCACTTTGCCTCCCTAGATCTCCATTTTCTCATCTGTAAAATGAGGGGAGGAGATGGGTTAGATAATCTCTGAGATTCCATTCAGTTCTAAATCTATGGTCCTGTGGTTTTAAGGACAGTGCTCACAAAGAAACAGAAATCAAATTTTAAGGGAAGTTTTTGAAATGGATCAAGGGTAACATCAATCAAAAAGAATTTAATAAGCACCTGCTATGCACCAGTCACTATACTATTGGCACCGGCCACCCAAATACAGAAAAAAATAACCCCTATTCTCATTCTATTAGGCACAGCACATACCAACAGCAGTAACATATAGGATCAGAGGAAATCATAAAGATTTTTTTTATTATTCCTTTGATGACTAGGGATACTCTGTACATAACTTGGAAATATATAACAAAGAAAAGAAATACTATATACAGTATTTACATGATAATTTTCTTTGAGGGACCTCAAATTTGGTCTATAAGCATTTTTGAACACTTGAAATTTATATAACAAAATACTTGGCATTATTGGTGGCTCTAAAAACGTAAGAATAAGTAGTTCCTGCTTTCATGGAACTTATAAGTCCAGGCAGGGAGTAAAACACGAAGGCAACCAAAAGAAGTTATAGCTCATTGGTTAGGGAATGGCTAAACCAAATCCTCTACAAGAGGCAATGGAAGGTTACTCTTCCATAAGAAATAGTGAATATAGGGGAATTTGTGTGTGCTTGTCCTTTGTTGCCAAAGAAGACCATGCCATCAGAGAAATGATGACATGACTTGCACTTGACTTTGTTTTGAGTGAGGGAGGGCTGTGCAGGTCACCAGCCTCCCTTCTCCTCCAGAGCCATCTGAATCCAGTGACCAGATATTCATCAGGATGACTGGAGATGACCCAGGATGAGGCATTTGAGGTTAAGTGACTTGCTCAAGGTCACATAGCTGGTGGGTGTCAAGTGTCTGAGGTGAGATTTGAACTCAGGTCCTCCTGACTCCTGCACTGGTGCTCTATCCACTGCACCATCTAGCTGCCAAGTGGGGAGGGGGGAGAGGAATTTAAAGAAGCATTGGAAGCTTTATATGAGCTGCTGCAAAATAGAGTAAGCAGAAATAGGAAAACAATACATACTAACTACAACAATGTGAATGGAAAAAATGACAAAAATAAATGCAATTCAATTAAAGTGATCAAGTCTGACCTGAAAATGAGAGAAGATGCACTTCCCTCCCTTCTTTGTGGAGATGGGGGACTGTGGGTGGGTAATATCACATATGCTGTCAGACTTGACAGTATATATGTTGCTATATTGGTCTGTTTTGCTGAACTGCTATTTTTCTTTTCCTTCTTTCTTTTTCCCTTTTTGTTACAATAGATTACTCTCTGGGGAAGAGAAGAGAGAGAAATATATTTGGAAATTAAAGTGATGTTAAAAATTTTTTTAAATTAAATAATTAATTTTTAGTTTTCAACATTCATTTCCAAAAGACTTTGAGTTCCAAATTTTCTCCCCATCTCTCCCCCTCCCCCACCCCAAAACACTGTGCATTCTGATTACCCCTTCCCCCAATCTTCCTTCCCTTCCATCACACCCCTCCCTTCCCTTATCCTCATCTTCTCTCTTCTCTTGTAGGGCAAGATAGATTTCTATACCCTATTACCTATATTTCTTATTTCCCAGTTTCATGTAAAAACAATTCTCAACATTTGTTCCTAAAACTCTGAGTTCAACTTCTCTCCCTTCCTCCCTCCCCACCCATCCCCAATGAGAAGACAAGCAATTCAATGTAGGCCATATATGTGTAGTTTTGCAAAAGACTTCCATAATAGGCATGTTGTGAAAGACTAACTATATTTCCCTCCGTCCTATCCTGCCCCCCATTTATTCTATTCTTTCTTTTGACCTTGTTCATCCCCTCAAGTGTTTTCTCCCTCCTCTCATTTGCCCTCCCTTCTATTATCCCCTCCCACCCCACTTATCCCCTTCTCCCCTACTTTCCTATAGTGTAAGATAAATTTTCATACCACATTGACTGTGCATATTGTTCCCTCCTTAAATCAAATGCGATGAGTGTAAGCTTCACTTTTTGCCTCTCACCTCCTCTATTTTCCCCTCCATTGAAAAAACTTTTTCTTGTCTCTTTTAGAAGATAATTTGCCCCATTCCATTTCTCCCTTTCTCCTCCCAATATATTCTTCTCTCACACCTTAATTTTATTTTCTTAGATATCATCCCTTTCCTATTCAACTCACCCTGTGCCCTCTGTCTATATATATATATATATAATATACACACACACACACATGCATATATATATATATATATATATATATATATATATGCATGTGTGTGTATAATCCCTCCAACTACCCAAATGACAAAAGTTTCAAGAGTTACAAATATTATCTTTCCATGCAAGAATGTAAAGAGTTCAACATTAGTAAGTCCCTAATGATTTCTCTTTCTTGTTTACCTTTTCATGTTTCCCTTGAAGAAAAAATTATTTTTCAAATGTAAAAAGAAATTGCAAAGTGACATGAAATAGACTTTATTACTATTATGAGTCATAAACTGCTGTCTTGAATCTGTGGAGGACTTTTCTGGGTTATGGAAAATTCAGTTTTCCCTTTCTGCCATCTTAATGCCTGGCATTTCTTGGGAGGAGAGGGAGACATTATTACTCCTTGAAAAGGGAAGACATAAAGTGATTATCCTACAAACTCCCACAAGACCATTAAAGGAAAACGAGTGAGGGGGTTTGCCCCATTATACAGAAGAAAGTGTGTTAAGTGATTTGATATAAATCTCCTAACAATCCAGAAGCAGTTATTAAACACCTGTAATGCCCAAGGTAAAAGGTCTTGCCAGTTAGAACCAGACTTTTGTTTTATAATCATATGCTTTCTCTCGGTCTCTCTCTGTCTCTCGATATCTATCTATATCTATATCTATATCTATATCTATATCTATATCTATATATCTATATATATGATACTCTGCATGTTAAAGAGTTCAACAAATTCCAAAGACCATTGGGTTAGTTTTCTTGAATGAGAAAGTCTCCTTACAGCTCTGGTTGTAGGAGCCCTAATTTTTAAAGCACCAAAGCAACAACTCCTATGTCTTGGAAAAAAAAACAAACCCTCATTTGATCTTATTCAAGCAGCAAGACAATTCCAGAGGGACCAATGAAGGGGAAGAAAAGAACTGATGAGTTCCATGTGGGGAGTGCATTTATGTATTAATCCTGACAGGGAGCAAATAACCATCTTCCCAGGGGCATTCGATAAAGGTCCAATGCAGCCAAGTGAGAAATGGAGTTGTTATTTATTACCACCATGGTTTTTCTTATTAAATAAACATTTTTAATTACTGTAAGTGCAATACCCTTTACTGGGGAAGGAAGCTAAAAACAATAAGTACTATATGACTCCAATTTACATATCAGTTTGAATCTTGATCCCCTCCCTTTCCTTACACTATACTTAAGATAGTAGTTTGTACCACTGGGTAATGTGATATCGATATCAATCTTTCCTGTAAGTCATATCAGCTGAAATATCAAGGATCTAACTGTATACAAAAGTCACAAGCTTAGAGTAAAATGTTCCCCCCTCAAATGAATTATAAAACATTTATTAAATAGTTACTATATACCATCACTTACTATTTGAGGAGGGAGGGAGGCACTAGACAATAACATGTCTAGTCTAGAACATCCTTCAATAAGTGAAGGTCCCTCACATTTACACATTGATTCAAACACTCCAAAGCACACACAAATCACACCCCCTCAATCCAGGCTAACATATTACCTGAGTCTTGAAGTATGAAACCTATTCATTGTAATAGTAGAATACTAAAAATGGCTGGCATTTATATAACACTTTAAGGTTTGCAAAGTGTTTTATAACAATTATCTCATTTAGTTTCACAACAATCCTGGGAGTTGGGTGCTGGTATTCTCATTTTGAAAATGAGAAAATTCAAGTACAGAAAAGTTAAGTGACTTGTCCAGGATTGCACATCTAGTAAGTAAGATTTGAACTCAGATTTTTCTGACTCCAAAGCACTATCCATTGTGCCCAAAGTGCTAATTATCACAACAACTCAACCTAGATACACATAGGTTCCAAATAATATAGATGAGTCCCATGAAGTGATCACACATATTCAAATTTGAAATATTTGACATTATAATTATATATAATATGATCATTGGTTCCAGTACAACACAGAAAGCATGCAGTGTGAATTCAAATAATGTGACCTCACCATGGGATTTATTATTTGGGATAATTGGGACCTAGCTGTTCTAACTGACCAGATTTCAGTCTCTTTGACATTTTTATTATTCTATGGGATGAAACAATTGCTTCTTTCTTTTTAAACAATAGTTTAATTTTTGAGTATTTGAATTTGGATGGCCTTTGTAGAGCACACATAATGGAGGGTCATAGACTCATAGAATGATAGATTTTGAGCTGGAAGGGACCTTAAAAAAAGGCCATCAAATCCATCCCCCATGCCCTCTCATTTTTCAGATAAGGAAACTAAAAAAATCAGAAATTAAGTGACTTGCCCAGGGTCACATAGTTATTAAATGTCTGAGGCAGGATTGAAACTCCAGTCTTTCTTCTTCTAAGTGCAGCATTCTATCCACTGTGGCATCTACCTGCTATACTATATTCCTTCCATTCTTTCAAAATAATAGTAATAGTTTACATTGACAGAATGGGTAGGTAGGTGACATAGCGGACAGAGCACCAGGTCTGGAGTCAGGAAGACCCATCTTGTTGAGCGCAAATCTGGCCTCACACACTTACTAGTTGTGTGACCCTGGGCAAGTCACTTAACCCTGTTTGCCTCGGTTTTCTCATCTTCAAAATGAGCTAGAGAAAGAAATGGCAAACCACTTGGCACTTTTTGCCAAGAAAACTTCAAAAGGGGTCACAAAGAGTCAGACATGACTGAAATGTCTGAACAATGACAATATTTATAGAGCACTTTGTGCTTTTCAAAGTACTGCTTCGTTTTACTTTGGTTTTGAGGTTGGGTCTTCATATCTCATTCAGGCTGGAAATGCAATGGGCATATGTGGTCTGATCAGCATGGAAACTGACCTGCTCAATTTCTGACCTGCGATGGTTCACCTTTCCTGAGGCAGCCTCATGGGTCCCCAGTCCCTACTGATTTATCATATTGGTGTAAGGCTTGGGCATGAACAAATTGGCTTTAGCCTTACTACAGCTAAGAACTGCCAAGCTCAAGCTATCCACCGGCCTCAGCCTCTATTACACAGTGTATTTTCCAAAAATACTTCGAGGTAGATATGACAATATTGTCAACTCCATTTTACAGAGGATAAACCTGAAGCTTAGAGAGGTCATATTTTGCTTGTTCATGATCCTTTAGGTCACCCAGATATAAGAACTGGAAACAATACTGGAACCCAGATCTTCTGACTCCAGCCCTAGAACTCCCTTCACTATATATACCATACTATTCACCTCATAACCCTGCTTGTCTACTCGACTTGGTCCATGTAGTGTGTGCTTAGGGAGCAGAGAAACCTTTAATTATATCTTAGTCAAACTGTATGACATAATTACCTCCCTTCTTTGTGTCTTAATTTTCTCTTCAGTGGGGGTTGGGCTGTATAATCTCTAAGTTCCTTCTACTGCTGCCACTGTATAAAAATACCAGAATTCCAGGATTTAGAGTCAGAAATTGCAAAGGAGATAAATCTGTGGCAAAATTAAGCATGTCAAATTCAAAAGCCAAAGGTAAGTCATTCTTGCAAGACCAATTTCTTCTCTCATTTAATGCAGATAGTCAAGAGTTGAGGAGGAAATGGAGCTCATCATTTTTCATGATCCTTTTCAAGTCATTAGCATTAATCTACTTATGCTCATGCATAAGAAATTCAGTTCAGAGCGTAACTTTACTTGTTTTCTCAATCATTTTGAGACGAGTTGTTAGTTAGCATATTTATTTCTTTTTAGTTCATTCCATAGAATAAATACAAATATTTATAATTCATAGAATTACAGCCCACCAAGCCAGCTCTTTTTTGTTTCATCATCTTTAAAATCCTAACAAAATTCCACTGGTTCCATTGCCTAATGTTTTCTTACTATGTACTTATCAGATTTGACCAACTGTTTGCCATATAATAGCTTACAGACTTTGAACCATGTGACCAAAGGCCTTAATCAAGATGGCATTTGCCTTTTAAGAAAATGTGCTGATCTGAGTAAGCCACAATCAGGAGACACTATAGAGTGAGACCTTTGGACCTTATTTTCTGTCATGGCCCTCTCTGAGAATATGGTGAAACCCGCGGATCCCTTCTCAGAAGAATGTTTTTAAATGTATAAAAGAAAACATGTAGCATTATGAAGGAAACTTGCTATGTAGTTATCAACAAAATATGTATTTTTCATAACCATATTCCAACTGTATTTTGATAGCTATAAAGTATATGTAAACACATATATAAAATACATTTGGTGTATGTACAGACATTACATACATACATACATATATATATTATATATATATATATATATATATATATATATATTTACACACACAAGTTCACAGAGGTTTTCTTGTGTCTCCCTTTATAGATAATTCCATAAATATCCCAATAGATATATTGAATACCCAGAAATACCTTCTTCCATTTCATTAACAAATGCATCCTTGTGTGGGTACTTCTCAAGGGGAAAAAACCAAACATTTATTAAGTATTTACTAAGTGCCAGGCACAATGCTTTCGAAATATAATCTTACTTGAAACAATAAAATACAGATTTCTAGACACACCTAATGTGATGGAACCAAATTGGGGGATGGGGTAGAAGTTGGGCAATATTTCAACCTCTTACTCTTATAATTATCCATTAGGATGGGCAAGGGCCCTTGATGAAGCATTCCCAAAGTTTGCCTAAATTTTAGTCATTTTCTCTTTCCCATTCCTTCATAGAAGACTTCTCTAATAACTCATAATAAAAGATGCAGATTGCTTTCTTTCTCTTTTTCTTTCTTTTCTTCTTTTTTCTCTCTCTTCTCTTTTTTCTTTCTCTGCTTCTTCCTCTGTCTCTGTTTCTTTCTCTCTCGCTTTCTTCCTTTCTTTTTTTAACTTCTTCAGTTTAAAGATTAGATATTTCTCTTTTTTTGTGAAGCTGGGTATACCAACTGGCATGGGCTGTATTAAAATCAGGAGAAACCCCACTCCCAAGGCCTCTCCAAAGGCAGGCTTTCTTGTTAATATGCACTAACATGAAAAGCTCTCTTTTCATCCTATACAACTACAGTGTGTGTAAATTGCAGGGGGCTCATTGGCATAAATCTCGGCTGCGACCTCTGAGGTAAACTGGATTTACATTACTTTCTGACAAGAATTAAATGAAGGCCTTGTGGATATATGAACAGCCTTCTAGACTGCAACAGATGGGCATGAATGTGCTCCTAGGCAAACTATCAGTGACATCTGTGTCCTTCGAATTCTGGTGGTCTCAGCCAATTAACAGGCAAAAAAAAAAAAAGACCCAACCAGTGGGGTTGGGGGTGGGGAGAGACCACTGCACAGCCACCGCCCTGACTTGAGCAGAAGTGTTTGTGTTTGGAGATGGGCTCAGTCTGGGGGCCTCAGAGTGAGAGGGGTCGCACTATTGTACTCATCACCACCGTCTGCATAGGAAAGGTGGTTTACAAGCTCCCTGTGTGTTTGGGGAAGGGGAATATGATCTTTGTATGGGCAGAAGGGTCACTAGGCAAGAGCTTTTCTCCCACTTTAGGGCAGCCGGTTGGGGAGGGGGCTTTATGTCTCAGTGATCTAAGGCTGGTGGCTTGGAGTTGCTGCCCAGAGGAGTTCTATACAAGAGATGCCATCTGTCTTTCACTCAGGTGTTGTATAACAGTTAAACTTCTTTGAATGTTATCCATCAAAAAGAAAAATGCTTTTTTTTCAAAGTGTACCTCCTCCCATCCTCTTTTCCTCCTACCTTTCTACTCCTTCACCTCAATACAGTATTTTCTTATTTCACTAGAAAGACAAAATTAAGATTTCTTGACTAAAATTCAGTCAAAAGAAATAATAATTTAAGGTTTAAGGGGTCAAATCTAGTTATAAACTAGCCCAACCCCCTCATTTCACAGATTATAGGAACATAGATTTAGAGCTGGAAATGAACAGCAGAGGCCATCAAGTCCAGCCCCCTAATTCTGCCCATGAGGACATTAACTCACAAAGAGACCCAGAGACTTCCCACGGTTACACAATTGTTTGAGGCAACATTTGAACCTAAATTATTCTGATTCCAAATGTAGTATCCTAACCATATCCGTGACCCAAGAGAAATTGTCATAAAACTAAGAAGTGTCTCAGCAGAATTGGAACCCAGTCCCCAAGTCTAGCTAGATGAGAAATAAAAGCAGATAGGTAGAGCGGTGGGCCTGGAATCGGAAGACTTGAGTTCATTTATAGCCTCAGGTATTTCCTAGCTGTGTGTTCTTGGGCAAGTTACACCCTCTGCCTCAGTTTCCTCAGCTGTAAAATGGGGAAAACAATAACACCTAATAGACACACAGAACAACTAGGTGGTGTAGTGAATAGAGTGCTGGGTCTGGATTCAGGAAGCCTCATCTTCCTGAGTTCAAATCTGGCCTTAGACATTTATTTGCTGTGTGACTTTGGACAGGTCACTTAACCCTGTCTGCCTCAATTTTCTTGAGCTGGAGAGTGAAAAGGTAAGGCACTCCAGTGTCTCTGCCAAGAAAACCCCAAATGAGGTGAGAGTCAGACATGACTGAACAACAAAAATAAACATTTAGTAAGTGTTTGTTTCCTTCTCTCCTTCCCCAAGAGAATCTAAATGACTTGCCTAAGGTAACAAAGCTAGTTTGTGGCTCACCTAGGATTACAAACCAGCTTCTCCTGCCCCCCCAATCTAGTGTATTCCTCGCCACCCTTTGATAACTGCATGAAAGGGATCCTCAAAATGACAGAATAATATGCTTTTTGCATATTATTTTTCATGTTACTGACTTGATTTTTACCAAGTTTGTTTATGTTAACTTACTGATCTTACAACATTTCTATATGCTTCCTGTTTCTGAAACTTGGTAGCCATCTGCTTGGGTGACAAAGTAAGAAGAAAAGTTCATTCAGGGGTACAGCATCTCCTGAAACCAAAGTAGCAACAGTGTCCCTCAGACTTACTTTCGTATCCCTCAGGTTTGTCTTCTGGACTGGGAGATGGAAACATGCAGAATATTCCCCTACCGGCTGAAGATTCAAGTCAAAGCTTCATTTCTTGCAGGACTCTCACATTGTGTCATCATCATGTAGTCTTTATGGGACTTAGATTTCTGAGATTCTTTCTGGCTCTTTGATTTTTGAAGTTAGCTATTTCAAGTAGGAAAGGATTTTCTGAAGGCATAGAAGTAATGCCTGATAGTTTGTATCCAAGTCATTAGTGTCTTTTCTCTCTTTAAATGAACTCTTATTTAATTAAATACCTACTCGTTTCATCCTCCCTTTTAAGCTCCACGAAGGCAGGGATTTCTTTCTTTTTCTTTTCTTTTTTTGGGGGGGTGGATGGGGTGTGCACATCATATCCCTAATGTCTAGCACAGTGAGTGCTTGATGAGTTGAATTGAGTACTATATTTGAAAGAAACAGAATTGTATAAGTAACAGTTTGGATGTGGTCAAATTATGTGTCTCTTTTCCCTTAATGTTTTATTGTTAAATTTTAAAAGAATGTGCAGGTATCCCCAGAAAGGATAACCGGAACCTACTGCAAAAGTTACAGAAATATGTTGCAACATCACCTAGATGACAATCTATTCATGACACTGTTTCTAGGACATTGCTCCCTGTAATGTTGCTTCCTCTAAAATCATGTTTCTGTGAAACCAATTAAAACATTATGTGGAGCATGCGTGTAAATTTCACTTGAGCAACAAGTTACTGAAAACACAAAAACCATCAGGAAGAAAAACCTATATTCCTTCTGCAGCAGCAGCAACATCAGCTTTTCCATCTTTAAAGAAGATGTAACTTGTTATGTGTTTAATAGGATGTTGAGTGTATCCGTAGATATTTTAGCACTACTTATATGTTGAACTAATTTTGTTTGACCATATATTGATATATTTGACTACATATAATAGTCTGACTATACACACACACACACACACACACACACATACACACTCACACATATATTCCTTACAAAAGATTCCACCCCACCCCACCCCCTTCCGGTGATGGGGGAAGCGGTAGAAGAGAAAAATCAATTTTTAATTGAAAAAATAATTTAAAAAACAACCACCACATCTACGGGTATCCATGGTTATGTGGTAGTAATCAAAACCTAAGAATTTCCTAAGACTGATCTTACATTGCAGGCTGACTTTTAAGGAAGCCATCCCACACTCAACAGCTAGTCAAAACCCATGATTTCCACAGTGAAAACATTAATTCAAATTAGTAGATTTTTGTAGAAATTCTTAAAATGAACAAACAAAAAAGATGAATAATTTTCTGGTCGACAAGAATCCATTCATTTTTTTTTTTCTGATAGGTTGTGCCAACACTATTGGATCTGACTTGAACCACAGAAGGACTACATGATAAAGATTTAAAAAAAATAGTTTAGAGCTCTCTGTGTATTTTATAAATAGTAAAGTTCTTATCTTGGAGATATTGAAAGTCTCAGAATTAACCTAGTCTTTATGTCACTGATACTAATATTGTCATCTTGGGTGAGAAATAGTAGATGTCTCTTTGCATCCAAAGTTAAGAGAATCAATCCTTATGAAACAAAAGCACCTGTTGTTTAGCTCTTGTAATGACCTTAAAAGTGACCACTTTTGGCAGCATGTCCCCCCTCTCCAGTCCCTCCCTGCACTCCTTCCAACACTACCATCTCACATATCATTATTAGATGTTAAAGGGGAATAATTGAGGAGATCAATAAATTTAAAAGCTCTTTTAAAAAAAAGACATAATGAATTTGGTACAGCACATATTTTTAGATCAAAGATGCCTTTGAAGTGACAAAACCCCAATCCATAAACTACTGAGGCACTTCCTTTCTCTCCCAAAGTGCTTGTTGCCCAATAAAATGGAAGTTAAGGAAATCATCTTTATCTCGAAATGGCCAAAAGAAGTCATCACCTAATGACAGCCTTGTCACAAGTGACCATTGTTAAGAAGGCAAGGTCTAACAACTGGAGGAGTAAGCTTGATGTTGGCACTAATCTGGCCACGCAGCAACCCCCTCCCCCTCCTCAACTTTCTCTCTTCTCCCTCCTCCCCTCCCCCCACGCCCTCTCCATACATACACACAATTCCACCCAGCTTGCTGTGTGAAACAGCTAAGTCTTTGTCAATGTTAACAGGGGCTGGAAAGAGCCGTCTTTCATGAATATGTATTACCATTGCTCCATGTCTACAGAGACAAACCCTTCAAAACTGAGATATAAAACACACACACACACACATCACCAACCAACAGAAACACACACACACACACACACACACACACACACCAAAAAAAAAAATCTAAGCTGAGTGTGCTGAAATGCTAGTAACTAATGAAAGCTCACGCTTTGGAAATCAAACCAGACAAACATGACTGCATATGATTCCTAGGACCTTTTTTCCCAACAAGTCCAGATGAAACTTCAGGGTGATTAGAACAGCACAAATACAGTATAAGTGACTTCAAATGTGTGTATTCAGATGTGCTATGCAAATGTACATGGAATTCAATCCATGAACCTAGGTGAAATTCACATCACAGATTTTTACAGTGAGGTCAGTTTCATGTGGTTTAAATACAGTATGAATTACTTCATATTTACGTAGCACTTTAGTGCTAATTACGGGGAGAAAGAGTTGATTTAATTTCAATAAATCGGTCAATTTCACATCAATTTCCTATGAGATAATAAAAAGTAAGAAAAGAAAACAAAAAGAATATTTTCTAGTGTTACATACTGAAAAGTTTCCATTCATAAAAAAGTGCAAAAAATTACAAAAAAGGATGCTTTAGAATAAAAGACAACTGATTCTCCCAACATTATATATCAAATAAATGTTTTGTTTCCCAAGAGATTGACTGAATTTTGTTTTGCTGCTGTAAGTTGAATCTTAATTTATTTTAAATCTATATGTATTTCATTTTACTTTGTACAGGAGTGTTTCTCTAAACCACTGAGGCATCTCTCTCTCTCTCTCTCTCTCTCCTGATATGATAAAGTTTGACTTCCAACGGTGCAAGAGACAAAGCTCAATTTTGAGGGTTTTTCAATATTATGCAATGTTTGCTGTAGACATTTACATTTAATTAGCATATTCTACTTTACATGAAATCCATCGATGAATGCTCCTGGTGAGTGAAGGCTAATCCTCTTTAAAGAGCTACAGACCCTTTACATGTGGCCACAGCAGCAGCTATGCCATCGCTGAATCACTTTGAAGGCTATTGAACAGAGATCTCTTGTGAGTCTGTATACCACCCTATAAACCATTGCCTTCTGTATTGTGAAAGCCTTGTGCTCATCAAGGAGAATTATAAGGGGGGATAAAATCCGTGCTACCATTCTGAACACTGTGCTATACTTGAAGAAGAGAAGTTTTTCTGCTTTTCACTTTTTCTTGAGTGTCCACCTATAATCTTCTCAAGTAAGATGAAAAATAAAACCAGTTCCAAGTTTCTTGGCCCTTTGATTACAGATCAAGTGCTGACAACATCTTCTGTCCTGGGAGCAACCTGAGCCAGTCTGAGAAGGAAAAACAGACCCAGTGAATGGTGTCTTTCTTTCCCTTTTCTTTTCTGACATTATTTTAAAATATATATGCACACATATACATATGTATATGTACGTACACACACACACAGAGATCTCATCTGCCCCTTGGACAATTGCAATGGCTCCTGATTCCTCTCCCTGACTCAAGTCTCTCCTCACCTCAAAGTAGGCAAATAAAGCTACCAAAGCCATTTTCCTATTTTTCATGAACACTGTTCTGACCATGTTGTCCTCTCTATTCAATAAATGTCAGGGGCACCTCAGTGGTAGCCAGGTGGTACAATAAATGACCTGGAGTGAGGAGAATCTGAGTTTGAATCTTATCTCAGACACTTATTAGCCATGTAACACCAGGCAAGTCATTTAACCATTGTCCCTCAGTTTCCTCATCTGTAAAATGGGGAAAATAATATAGCACCTACCTACTAGAATTGTTAGGAAAATCAAGTAAGTTCATGTATTTAAAGGGTTTTACAAACCATAAAGCACTATACAAATGTTGCCTATTATTCTTACCTTAAAGAACAAATATAAATTCCTCTTTCTGGTATTTAAGACCCTTTTAAACCTGGTTTCATTTTAACTTTCTTGTCTTATTACACATCCAGTCCTTACAGTACAGTCAGCCTAGATACCTTTGCTCTTCTTTATGCATAACATCCCATCTCCTTCTTTTGTGTTTCTCTACTGTCTTCCATGCCCAGGATGTTCTTTCTCCCTTCTCACCTCTGCCTCATGAAATGCCAGGCTTCCTTTAATGACTCAGCTAAAGCACTGCTGTCAGCATGAAGCCTTCCCATGTCTTCCCATTAGCTAATGCTTTGTCTCTCCTGTCTTCCTTCCATGTCACTTTGTATCTGCGCTGTATATTCTGTAAGTATCTATAGTGTATGTGTATACATCCATAGTCTGTATATGTGTGTATATATTCTAAATACTCTTATACTACCTTCTCCCATAATATAGAAACTCTGTGAGGGCAAGAATTGTTTCTCTCTTTTAGGGAGGGGAGAAGATCACATCATCTAGCCTGTAACTGGCTTACAGGTAAACTGGATTGTTGATTGATAAGATAGAATTATGTATTTTGAAGTAATAATTCATAACTGATCATAGTCTCCATTTCCCGCTATCCTCATCAACAATATATTACCCCAAAGTACCACTTTAATAAAATATAGAGGTCAAGAGAAGTAGCATCATCGAGGTGGAGGATAGAGAGCTAGTTGTGAGACCTGGGTTCAAGTCCCATTATTTCCGTATAATGATATTGCCTAACTCTGAGTAAGTCATTTGATTTTACAACTCTGTGAGACCATAAATTATGGAGGAGGTAAAGGTCACCCTTCATAGAGGAAGTTCTACTTAGATGTTTCCTAGATCAATAAAATCACAAGACCTGTTGTTTTTTTATAAAAAGGTCTAATTAATCTAAGATCATAAATTTTTGACCTTAGAGGTCATTTAGTTTAGCCCTATATTTCACAAATAAAGAAACTTGGTCCATAGAAAATAAACGACTTGCTCAAGATTGAACTGATATGAAGTGGCAGGTAAGATTTGAATTAAGGGCTTGGGGTCCAAAGTCAGTGTTCTTCCTCCTGCTAATGAAGAATGATCA
>CM053774.1:86160455-86179013 GCA_028658325.1 Potorous gilbertii
TCAATCTTAATTTTGGAAATGTGAACTTGGACTTTCAGTAAGTTGATAAAGCTGTTACAAACCCAGGTACCAGTTCCCCACAATGATGCTAGAGAGAGAGAAACAACAAACTGTGGCCTCTTCCCCATTCACGATATTATAAGGGCTAAAATCCTGTTACAGCTGCCAGACCCGTTCCAGTTGTCTACCTCTGGCCACTGCTGGTTGCCCCACATGGTCACCTCAGAATCACAGAGAGATAGAGTTGATGTACTGGATAAATAGTCATCAGAAATTGTGCTAAATCCTGGGGATAGGAGAGGAGTAAGGGGAGAGAAGAAGAAAGGTGAGAGATGAGCAGGGGGAGAAAATAGAGGGGAAGAGTAGAGGAATAGATAGAGACAGAGAGAGACAAAGAGAGACAGAGACAGAGAAGACAAAAAACTAAATACAAGCTAATGTAAGTTCAACAAGCTTAAATTCTAATAGGGGAAGAAAATATATATAAGGAACCAGAATGTGTGGTGGGGGAGGAAGAGAAGTGTTACTGGAAGGCTGTTTAAAGGAAGTGAAAAAATACAGAGCGAGCTGAGCCAGAAACATGGTTTTCCCCTCATGAAACAGTATAGTTCAGGGTGGGGAATCATCAATCAAAGGACCATTTCTTCGGACTGGGTTATTGCCAGGATAAGAAGGTTGCTACAAGGTGGAAAAGAGCCCAGAGAGGGAGCTGAATCTGGAGTGCATTGTAGGATCATGGATTTAGAGTTGGAAAGGACATTAGAAGTCAGCAAGTCCAACACCCTCATTTTGTAGATAAGAAAACTGAGGCTCAGACAGGTTAAACCACACGCACAGCTGGTAAGTGTCTGAGATGGGATTTGAACCCAGGTCTTCCTGCCTCATATTCTAGCACTCTGTCCTTTTATCATACCATACTGCCTCTCTGTGGGGCCTGGTAGGGAGAAAATTGGCTGGTGCCAGGGAATTGCTGCTGGGGAGAGGAGAAGATGGTGATGGTCAAATTGTTCAACATCAGAAACTGATATCACTTTATCAGCTGAAATAACATTAAAGAAGATGTGTTAGCATCTGTTTTGCTGCTGCAACCTATGGACTCTGAAACCTTCCCACCTAACTTGCAGCTGAATCTTTTCCTATACTCTATCTCCCTCAATAGAATGGGAGTTTCTTGAAGGCAGGGACTGTCTTACTTTTCTATTTGTATGTCTCCTTTCCCCTAGTGGTTCACACAGAGCAAGCACTTAAATGCTTTTCTCATTCATTCATTCATCCATCCACCTATTCATTCATTCATTCATTCGTGGTTTAGAGAATATTGGAAGCACACTTAATGCAGGCATTTGCCCAGAGGAATTGGCTGACCCTACTGGTAGTGGCCAAGATGAGAGTCTATTAACAAAGAAAGAAGCAGAACACAGTCCTTTAGTAGGACCATGGAGGGTCCTTAGGAAAAAGACATCCTGAGTTAGCTTGCTTCCCCCTCTCACTCCTCACCATCATACTCCAAGACTAGAAGAAAAGACAGATGAAGAGGGAGTCTGGAGAGGTCATTGCTGCTGCAATTTTCTTGAAATCTCTGGGAGATTGACCTAGGGAGGGGGAGGCTAGTCATAGTCATCTTGTGCCCCCTCATGACTAATGTGGAGAAGGACTGAGAAAGGACCCGTAGGTGGAACCAGAGCCAAAGTAACTATTGTCTTACATCCATCACCAATGTCCACTCCTTAGTCATTGATCCTCCCACCCCAATCCTCCAAGGTGTTGAAAAAAGAGTTGAAGAAGGAAATACAGATGAACTAAGTTATCTAGTGCCCTAAGACTTGGAGAGAGAACAAGTTAGGAGGAAGATAGAAAACATGTTAAGCCACCACTATAAAGTGGCCGAAGGGGATGGTAGGACTCGGTTACACACAGTGTACCGATCTTGTAAGTGTAAGATCTTAAATAACTAAAACCAACTCTCTCTTCTTCCCAGTACACTAGGATAGGGATGAGAATACAAGTCAAACTCTCTCCTCCATCAACACCTCTGCTGAAGAAGATAGATACAGGACTCAAATTTAATTTATAATCATCTGCCTCTTAAGATATTAAATATAAAAGAAGTTTCCATGGAATAAATAGTCTCAGAGAATAAAAAAAGGAGCAGAAAGAAAGAAGTACAGAGAGATTTGTGCTGGCTACAATCATCTCATTCAGAACCCTCCAAGAAGAATGACTATTTTGTGAGACAGTGGATTTCTCTCAGCAGAAAAACAGAAGATGAATGACTACTTCTCAGTTATCTGGTAAAGGGAATTTCTGCTCCAGTCTGATTATACCCAGTGAAATCTAAGGTCTCTTCCTACTCTGAGATTCTGTGAGGAACTGCTTCCCACCCTTGTGTAAATTCAAAACTTTTCTCCTTCATTGAACCTGTTTATAAAAACTAGCAGCAGAAACCAACGTTTTCAGATAGGATAATACTTATTGTAGGTGTTGTGTAAGGAAAAACATGCTCTCTCATGGTTCAAGACATTTTCATAATCTGTTACTAGTTTGAGTGGTCAACAAGAATTTCTTATACACCTACTATGTGCCAGGCACTATGCTAAGTTCTGAGGATACAAAGAAAGGTCCCCATTCTCAAGGAATCAATTTGAAAGTGATTATGTGCAGACAAGTAAATTGGAGGGAAGGCTCTAAGGTTAAGGAAGATCACGAAAGACTTCTTGCAGAAGTGGGGGACTTGACTGAGGCTTGAAGCAAGCCAGGCTAGCTAGGAAACAGAGATGAGGAGGGACAGTAATGTAGTGGCCAATGAAAATACCTGGAGCTGGGAGATGGATTCTCAAGGTGTAAAGATGAGCAAGAATGCTGGGATCACTGGGTTGAAGAGTGCATGAGGTGTGGATGGGGGATTAGGGCAGTTAGTATAAGAATCCTGGAAAGATTTTTTCTTCTCCTAGCAACATGATGGACTGACTTAAAAATACACATTTTATCAAGTTTCCTAGATAATTTTAAAAACAAACTTTTTTGTTCTAAATCCCTGTGGCATATTTCTTCATCTGATCGAGTCTATATAAACTTGATTGGAAACATGTATCACCAGATGGTGGAAGCAGAAAAAATTACAGGAGAGAAGAAAGGGGAAAACCATTTTCTTCATACTTTTTAGTTCACTAAAAACTTCAACAAGATTGCGCTTGTTTTCTTAAGTTAAAATTTCATATTCATTTTGCTTATTAACTATACAAAAGGTTTAAGAACTTCGAAGAGTAAGGAAAGGCATAATATGGTTTCATAGTGATAGGCTACTTTAGCAAATATGATGTGGCCATTGGACAAATGTGAAATATGTGTGTCGCTGAATTTTCCCACATAAATAACCCATGTCATTTTCACAGTAAAACACAGCCAAAAAAAAAAGCCAGGTTAGTGAAGGAAATACAGATGAACTTCCCTACCTCTCTTGGAACATTATTCCTATCCACCACTGGATTTTTTTTCCAGTGCTAAGCATAGTGTTTGACACATAGTAAAGTGTGTTAAATAAATGTTTATATTGATTGACTGGGGTTTTAAAAAGTTATTCCAGCTGCGTGACCTCTCTTCTATAATAGATTTTCCCATACTTTCCTACAAAACTTACTCTCCATTAATTCACATAATTTTATTGGTGTGGGTACACCCTTCTTCCCTGGTAGATTGCAAATCCTCCATGCTACTTCTTCCTCTAGGATTCTTATCCATGTGTTTCTAGATATGTGTCCTAGAGGATCCAGACATTATCTCACTGATAGGATTCTACTAGAGAAAAGACTGAAAATAGACTCTTACTGAGAATGCTTACCAGTATACCTATAATATACCTATAAACTATATAAGCATATAGTATACCTAAAAACTAAATCAATTCAACTCAATAAACATTTAAGCATCCACATAAGCAAAGGGGGAGATACAAAGATGAAATAAAATACAGTCCTCATGTTCATGGAGCTTAGAATCTAGTGGTATGGATAGGGGATAGATACAGAGGATCATAGACCTAGAGTTGGAAAGGACATTGGAGGCTGGCTTCTCCCAATCCCCTAACTTTATAGAAAAGTAAGGTCAGGTCCAACATCAGAAGCAAAATTTGAGTTCAGGTCTGCTGAAACTCGAATCAGTACCTTTGACCTTTGTTATGTTGCTTCATAAAAAACAAAAACGAAACAAAAAACCAGAACATGGAACGTGTATAAGAGAAATACATAGTGCCATGGGACACAGAGGCATTGACTTTTCATGTTAGGAGGGAAAACATCTATTCTGTTTCTAAGAAGCTATAATTGCACATTTGGCAAAATGAACATATTAGGATCCAAATTTAATTAAAAAAAAAGAAATACTCACATAATCCCTGAAGAGAAAAATCAGTCCAGTATTTAACAATAGTCATTTTAGAAGGTATTTTATAAACAATTATAAAGGTACAGGGTGTCAGAGATATAGTAGACCTGGGTAGTAGATTGTGAATCTTCTGGGAAGGCAAAATAGTGTACACCTGAGGCAAATGAAATAAATCTGTATAAAATTATTTCAGAAAAGTTTCTCAGGAATTTTAGTGTGAATTTATTATAGAAGGATATCTATGTTCTGCATATGTATATTTTATATAAAACATATATACATGTATGTATTATACAGATATGCATGTATATGCAATACGTATGTAATATACATATATGTGTATTTAGATCGGGGTGGGAAAACTTAAGGCCACATGTGGCTCTCTCGGTCTGATTAACACTGTCATCCCTTTTCTCCTGGCCCCCTAGTCTAGTTACACAACTGCCTTGTATCTGTCTTTCAGTGTGGTCCTGACCAGAGAGCTAAGCCTGTAGTCAAGCTGCTTACTCAAAGAGTGGTTTCCTCAGCTAGTGCAGATGTAGGGTCAAGTCATGGTCCTGGCAGGGCAGAGGAATCAAGAGTTAGCCAGTGGAACTAGGACTGAGGGTTGGTTAAAATGAACAGTCATCATTCAGTAGGTCTGGACCTAGAACCTAGTTGAAAAACCATGGTCTGGATAGGATGTAGGAGTCTGAAAAAGCCCTCGGGAATCAATTCAATACAATAAATAGCTCGTATTAAGTATCTACAGAGTGAAAAGTCTTATGTGAAATGCAGAAGACCCAATGACAAAATGAAATTGTCTCTTTCCTTAAAATTGTCATACGGGATCTAGCAAACAAGGAACTAGCAGAAAAGTAAACCCATTTGGAATGATGATGGTGTTAAGAGTCTAGTATTCCTTATTCAAGTATAATTCTCTAAATGTGTAACAAAGAGATCTGGGGTCCTCGTGGGTGAAGTGGACAATGTTGTGTAAAATTTTTTAACAAGCTCTTCCCCATTAGAATTTGAGGTCCTTGAGGCTAGAGTCCATGATTTTTTGTATCCTCAGCACTTAATACAGTACCTGGCAGAGAGGACACCCTTAATAAATGCTTGTTGACTGACTGATCAATCCATATTTACAATCTGGTATCTCAGAAGCTCCAGCTTCAATAGACCTTGGGGTATGTCCCTAATGGTGATAATAGAATATCCTCAGGGATAATAGAAGACAGCATGTCCCTTCTGGAGTCCTTGGGCTTATCTATACCCTGGAAGTTTAGTTGCTTCCAGAATAGAGCTGGGCTGATTTCTAACATTTTCCCCCTCATGTTCTTGAGTTTAGACAACTAGCTGATTTTGTAGCATTTGCTGATTTCTAAGATGTCAATGCTCACATTGAAAATTTAAAAATTATTCCAGCTCAAGCTGGCTTCATCATACTCTTAGTCCTTTGTAATATGGGCTAGGTAAGCCTTTTCCTTAAAATGCAAACTGTCCTTGAGATTTGATTGGCTTAGAGTCATTGACGTGGCTTCCTTGTTACAAGAAAACAAATATCATGAAACAAAGAGCTCTGACTGTTTCTTCAAGTTCTGACCAGCAGTCCATCATAGCCAACATTGAATCAGGAAAACTACTATTAACTGAAGCAAGACTGTGTCTTTGCTGAATATCCTTTCCCTGCTATGACTAAATAAATTTGTATTTATTAGCTGCTAAATATTCTCCAAGCATCTCATTCCAGTCTCAAATCTGATATATCAGACCAATCTCAGGTAAACCTAACCTACTTGAACAACGAAAATGCTAAGGTTAAGCCTGACAAAGTAAAGGCAGATGTCAGGGTAGGGTCTAAGAAAGCAACTGGGATCACTCCCAGAAAGTCTGAGTATTTGGCAGAGCTTGCTGTCCATTGTGACCTTTTAGCTAGAATGGCTTAGGTCTTCAACCTTGGCAGCCTCAGCCAGGGCTGCCTGTCAACATTTTTTAAAACCTGCTCCAGCCTGTCAGTGTGGATCCTCTTTTTCATGAGTCCTAAATGTCTGTGTACGAAGACAGTTCCATTTCCTTGGAGCAGATAAGAGGCTCAGGCAGAAACTGGATGGAGGGTAATTCATCTGCCTCCTAGAATGCTAGACCAGAGCCAAAGTGCTGGCAATTGAGCTTCTGACTAAGGACAAGATAAGATAGCAGTGATCTGTGGGCCTTTATTGCTTCAATAGTAGTTAGCTATTTTAACTGCATCTTCTTATAATTTTACCTCACTGTCTATGACTTTTCACCTCTACTCTGTCTTTGCATTTTCAAATTCTAGGTAGTGACTGAGAGATCTCCTGGTTTTGGCCCTCCCCTAGGTATCTATCTAAGCCTCAACATATTGATTAAAGAAAATGAATTCTTGTTTTCCATCTCCAGTGATTGATTCTGTTGTCATCCTTTCTGGCCCCCTGCCTAAAGTCAGCCCACCTGTCTCTTTCCCATATCTTACCACTTGCTCTAGGTATAATCTATTTACTGGCCTCTAATTGATTCATTTTATGATTTTCCTATTTACTATCCCTTTGTTACATCAGCAATTTGGTTGCTGGGCATTGCCTTTGATGAAAACAGAGGCAAAATGGTGTCATGTGCACAGACACATTCTCTGAACTGAAATGGCAGTGGTTCTGGAATGAATTTTAATTAGTTTCATTACTTCCTAAATATCTATGAGGCAGAGAGAGAGAGAGAGAGAGAGAGAGAGAGAGAGAAACAGAATTCGAGTCAGGAAGACCTGGGTTTAAGTCCTGACTCTTTCACAGACTGTCCTTGGGACTCTCATCACTCCTGGGTTCAGTAAGCTCCTGTTATCTCCAGGAGAAAACTCTTCTGGTTGGCATTTACACCTTTTCATAACTTTCCTTGTTTTCCGGTCTTCTTACACTTAACCCTCTCTATCCCTTTTTGCACTCCCTGATCCAACCATATTGACATATTTTCACTTCCATAAACAGAGTCTCCAGCCCCAGCTCTCTGCTTTTGTGCTGGCTGTCCACTTGCTTGGAATGCTCTGCTTATCATCTCTACCTCTTGCTTTCCCTGGCTTCCTTCAACATTCATCTAAAGTTCTACCTTGGACAGACCATTTTTGTTCCCTATAGCTGCTGGTGCCTCCCCTTTTCAAGTTGTCTTCCATTAACTCTGCATGTATCTTGAGTGTTGTCTTTTTCTCCATTAGGATGGGAACTCCTTGGGGGTTGGTAGCATATGTTTGTTTTTTTAATTTTTTTTTAATCTTCAGTCTATCACAGTGCGTCACCACATAGCAAGCACTTAATGAATGCTTATTAACGGACTTAACCTCTATTCCAAGGAGTGGAAAAGATTTTCTCTCTTCATGGGTGCATAGGTTAATATCCATCAGTGATGAGCAGTGGTCAGGTTTTCAAAACAAAGTGAGATATTATGGTAAAACCTGTTTCCAAACAGACACACAGCAGCGCTCAACTGCATTAAGAGAACCAAAAACCAAACACAGTCTTCCAGAAACCTCAGAAAGTGGAATGCTGTCAGGAAAGAATGACAATTGGTCCCTAGAGAATTATAATATGTAATTGTAATATGTGAAATGTGCACATTTAAAGACTGCAGGTTTCAAAGCAGTATCTGGATTGGCTAAGGGAGTCCCTCTCTCAATGCTTCCCACACTGATGAAATTACAAGTACTGTAAAAAAAATCTTTAAATGTAGAATTCTAAGAAATTCTAAGTAATGCTAAGTGAGGGAAATTAATATACAACAACAACAATTTTTTTTTAAAGACTGAGTCTCCCTATCTTGTCCAGGTCCCCTATCTAGCCAAGGGACTATTCACATAGGAGTAGGGAATCTGTGACCTCAAGGCCACGTGTAGCCCGCTAGGTCCTCAAATGTCTCTCTTTGATTGAATGCAAACTTCACAATCCTTAATAAAAGGATTTGTTCTGTAAAACTTCGACTCAGTCAAAAAGCCTCACCTGAGGACCTAGAAGGGACACATGTGGCCTTGAGATCACAGGCTCACCACCCCTGTGTGCCATCCCAGTATTAATCAGAACAGGAACTTTCACCTCTTTGTTTTTTCTAGCCTGAGCATCTCACTCCTCTGGAGGAAGTTCACCATCTTTATGCCTGGCACTGTGGCCCTGCTGAAACTCAGAACTTCCGAACTCAACCAATCCACCAGCCTCAGCTTCCCCAGTGCCAAGGATTGCAGGCCTGCGTCACCACACCAGGTTATAATTTCTAATTATGCTACCCCCTAGAAATTATTACAGTGATTTGCTACTTCCTAAATACTATTATATTCAAAAAAATTATAATTTGTGCACAATGATGACACGTGTATGTATTATACTGTCAGCGGTGTATCGTAAACTGTTCATTTCTCTAAAAACAACCTCTTTAATACAAGATTCTCTTGATCATTCTGTTTGGTTATAAATCACAGAAAATTAGAATTTGATAAGTGCAAAGTTTAGAGCTCCCAAGGAACAGACATAATGACTGAGGGTAAGTGGGTTTCAGTATATTCCTAATGATGACTTGCACACCAGAAGGAGTGGAAAAAATTCTCTCTCTTCAGGGGTCTATGGGTTAACATCCATCAGTGATCAGCAGTGGTCAGACTTGTCACACGAAGTGGGATATTATGCAAAACCTGGTTCCAAGCAGGTCCATAGCAGTGGCCAAGAACTCCATTAAGAGTACCAAGTGCCAAATGCCAAATACAGCCTTCCAGAAATCTCAGAAACTGGAATGTTGTCAGGAAAGAATGACAGTTGAGTCCCTGGAGAATTATAACATGTAATGCACAAATATTCACTGTGGCCAAATGTGAGAAAGGATATACATAATCATTTTCACAAATTAAAGGATGTGGTTACTTTGGACAATGTAGTCTATTCCCCAATAATTTAATTATCTCACTATACATATTCAAATAGGTAAGAACTCTGAAGCCTCTAAGAGACTTTGCAGAAAATCAAGTTTTACCCACTTGATTTGACTTTTTCCTCTTAATTACTTAATTCCATTCATTCTTGGGACTACTTACAAAGACCCTTGTGAGTACTTGGCTGCCATGTTTTATTCTGACATTTACTTAATGGCTGAATCACTTCTCTGCTATAACAAATACAAAAGAAGTAAATAGAATCACATACACTATCTGCTTAACCTTCTGATTCATGGGCACTTGGAACACAGCACACAAGATAGAGTGCCCAACACAGAGGCAAGGAGAAGTCCATCTGACTCATATTGACTATGTGACCATGGACAAGTCACAATCTCTCACAGCCTCATTTTCCACATCTGTAAAATGGGCATTAATAATACCTATCTCACAAAGTCATTGTGAAAATCCAATGAGATAATGTATGTAAAGTGCTTTGCAAATGACTTGCCCGGAGTCACAGAGCTTGTGCGTAAAAGCTGAACTTGAACGCAGATCTTCCTAATTTTCAGTACCAGCTCTCTGCTCATAACATCATTCTGCCTTCATCGTCATCAATCATCATCATCATCATCACCATCAGTAGTAGTAGTAGAATATTTGATTCGGTAAGAGTACGATTATTTAAAGAGATAGTAGACTATATGCCTCATCTTTTCATTTTACTCAATCACCATCACTTTCTTCCTCTACCCTACTTTCCTTTCTTCTTTTAATCAATTCTTCCCAAGACCTGCATATTATAGCTAGATTTCAGGTCGGAGAGTACATTTCAATAGCCTGATTTACAGTTTTCAAACCTTCCTAAAGTTAAATGATGAAAAAAGAAACCTGCTGAAATTGATATTCAGAATTACTTTTATTCAAACATTCAGAATATGTGTGGATAGAAGATTGAGTTAGCTATGTCAATAAGACAAGTCCCATTTCACGTATTAAATTTATTTCAACCCAATATGAAAACCACAATTTCACTTGTTCAAGGGGAAGTCAAGAGTAGTCACCTTATCCAAGTTTGTCATCTATAGGGTACAGAATTTTCTATGTCGCTTTTTAATTGAAAAAAGAAAATTCAATTTAAAGCATTCAGAAAATTCCCATTTATACAACCCATCCACAGCCTGGTTCTACCTTACCATTCTTGGAAGATTCCATATCCCTCCCTCTTACGAACTCTTTGGTCCAGTCAAACCCACCTTTCTGCTGTACGTTAAACACAGTATTCCATAACATCTTTTTGACTATACCTCATTCCTGGAATATATCACCTACTTACTCACCTCTATCTCTTAGAATCTACAATTATCTTTAAAATTCTTATAAAGTGCCACATCCTGCATGAAGCTTCTCCTTATTCTCCCAGTTGCTAGTCATTTTGAGACTTGGGAGAAAATAGATTGTTGTTCATTGGAATCAAATTTTAATTTAAAAGCATTTAGGACTTGAGCAAATTTTTTAAAGGAGTTTTCTTAGTGGCAGATTGGTATCGTTGGGTTTTTATGTCATTTCTGCATTTTAAGAAGGATGAATGGAGGAGAGTAAGGCTGAAGACTTTGCTCAGCTTTGCCCCACTCATATCCAATTCATGAGTGAGTCAAGACATCACCCTTGTGATGCCACTGGTCCTCTTTAAGAATAAAGAATGAACAAAGCAGCATTTCAAGGAAAGGTAGACAGAAAATTCAAGTGATTTCTCTTGTTTACTTAATCTACTAAGTGGCTAATTTTTTAAGTTACTAGACTGTGCAATATTCTTTGGTCCCAACAATATCACTACCATGAGGAGATCAAAAAAGAAAAGGTGTTTTATATACAAAATTATTTATAGTAACTCTTTTTACGTTGGCAAAAGTCTAGAAACTAGAAATTAAGCAATTGTTGGACAAATTATCCCATATGAATGTAGTGGAATACTATTTTGCTGTAAGAAATTACTTGAGATGGTTTCAAAGAGATTTGAGAAGATTTCTATGAATTAATAAAAAGTAAAGTAAGCAAAACCAGAACCAGGACAATAATCCATACTATGATATCAATATTATAAAAACCAAAAATTTTGAGAGACTTGAAAAATCTGATCAATGACACCATCCATCGTGATTGCAGAAGGCTTTGATAAAGGATAATATTGATGTCCTGATGTTGAGGTGACAAACTAATATGGAGAATGAAACAGTCTTGGACAAGTATAAAGTGAGAATTTATATGGTTGAATGTACTTATTCGGTATAAGAGTTTTATTTTTCAGGGTTTTATCTCCCAGTGCAAAGAGAATGAGAGAAGAGAAAAATGCCTGATAATTTTAAAAAATAACAAAAATACATGTTAATATAAGCCTTCCTTGGAATCTGTTCCCTTCGGACCTACTCTGGCCATCCAGTTAGTGTTGATCTTGTTATCTCTGCCAGAATTTCTTATTATAATTCCTCTTTATACTAATCATATACTAATCAACAGATACTTTAGAATGATGTGTGTTCATTCTTCAAGAAAAAGTGGCTGGATATTAGCATCAAGAACCACTTGTACTACCTAATCATGCAAGCATAGATTTGGATGATGGTAGTATCTTTAGGGTCAGAAGGGACATTGATCTTCAAGTACAATTCCTAGCTGATTCCTGAGTGTCTTCTATAGTAGTCCCAATAAGTACTTATCTAGCCTCCATTGGATGACCATTTTATCCTAAGGCTGGATAACATGTCTCATTTTTCTGTGTCTCAAAATTAATGCCAATGTATGAGTCTCATGATTTTCCTCTCAGAAAGAATCAAATACCATCAAGTCAACAACCCATTTTCAATCATATGTGACTCTTTTTGACCCTTTTTGGGTTTTCTTGGCAAAGATGCTGGGGTAGTTCACCATTTCCTTCTCCAGACCATTTTATAGATGAGGAAACAGGCAAATAGGGTTAAATAACTTGCCCAGGTTCACACAGTAAGTAAACATCTAAGGCTATTTGAATTCAAGCTTTCCTGACTCCATTTCTTCACTGTGCCACCTAGAATGTCTAAGCATTTATTAAGCACCTACTATATGCTGAGCACATTGGAGATGTTAACTAGGCAACAATAAGATGACATATAGAAATACTCCCAAGTAATTTTTCAAGTTATTATTACAAAAGTAACCAGATAGAATAACATATTCTTAATAATGTTTCTTTGATGTGTTAAATTTGGGTATTTATATTGACTTGAAGAAGTGGTAGCTTTCCTTGACTGAGAGTCTAGAATAGAAATAAAATCCTAAGTACAACAAATGTGACATCTCTGAGAGAGTTAGATGCTCCTGGGATGGACAGACCCTTAAACACTCCTCACATAATAAAAAATTTCATGTAATTTAAAGTAGAGTTGTTTCTCATGAGTCGCTGTCTCCCCCTTGTGGTAAGAAGTAATAATAGCCGGTGTATAGTATTCATTCACTACAAAACTTTTTCACTAGGACTTCCCTTTAGGATCACATAAACGGTTTGGACTCTAAGGTCTCTGAAGGACTTGTCACTTTTTGTCCTTGGACACTTGTGGGTGAACATACAATGTTCATTAGACACTCTAGGCCTTGGTTTCAGGCAGAGTCTATGGAGGGGTTTCTAGTGAAAAAGCTTTTCATTTCAATGTCCAAGTTCCACTTAGTGGCTGGTGTAGAGTGATAATCAATAGTAACAGTTTCTCTTTCCCTCCCAACTTCATTTACTTATTTTTTTTTATTTTGCTCATTAAAAGGGCCATTCCCTGACTACTTCTTAAAGGGACCTTTAATTCAATAGGCATTACCTCCCTCTAAATCAGTACCTGAAAAGGCCAAGGTCCCCCACTGCATCCTGGGCCATCTCCAGTCATCCTGATGAATATCTGGTCACTAGATCCAGATGGCTCAGGAGGAGGAAGTGAGGCTGGTGACCTGCACAGCCCTCCTTCACTCAAAACAAAGTCAAGTGCAAGTCATGTCATCAATTCTTTGGCGTCATGGTCTTCTTCGAAAATTAAAGATGAACACAACAGCAACAACAATGCTTTTTAAAAATACTTTGTTAAAAATGCAAGATTTCATTACATTTGATCCTGCATCAAGCCTTGAAAAAAATCTCTTAAAGGAACAGAAAACTTCTTAAAACATGAAAAGCAAAAACTAAGACATCTATTAATTACTTCAGGATACAGTGGAACTAATTAGATTTCAAACAAGGGAACCTGATTTGCATCACAGATCTACAATTTAAAGTCTGTGGGACCTTGGGCAACATCTCTAGGCCCAGTTTCCTCATCTGTAAAATGAAAGGGTTGGACGAGAGGACCTCTAAGCTTTCATTCAGCTCTAAATCTATGATCCTATGACCTCCCTAGTATTTTGCTTAAGTTTTCAGTGCATTATAAGGCACTACTTTTCCTCTTAAGGATCCAGAATTTATATCTGTATTCTCTAATGCAGTGTTTAGTATATAGTGGGCACTTTAAAAATGTTGTTTGGATTAGATAGGATGGTAACTTCACTTTAGCTTTTGAAGCTAAGTTGTGCTAGCCAATGTATAGTTCAAACAAAATATCACAGACATATTTAAACTGATTGGGAGCACAAACTTAAAAGATATGTTTTCACACCAATTATATGAGCACAGATGCTGCTAATTTAAATTAGTTTTATCTGTTTATTAAAGCAAACTCAATGGAGTTTTGAATTATAAACTATTTGTTAACAGTAGGTTCCAATTTTATAGATGTCATCAAAAGTAATAAAACTTCATTTCTTTGTGAAATTCCACAATTTTCTTTTTTTATGAATTCAGACTAGCTTTCCATAGACTTAATCTGAATTACTACAAACTTATTGTTTATTTTATCACAATATTATTATTTATCACAATATTATCACAATAATGTATTGATTGCATTTTTTCCTGTTATGTATTTACAATGGGAAATTTGTTCTTTTTGAGTTTAAAACCCTTTGCTTTGACAGTTGTATTCCATTTATAACCTAAAATATTTTGCTATGAAACTCAAATATTTGAAAGCTCATTCAAGACATGTTCTGTAGATTTCAACTCAAAATTTAGAGGAACTTCGTAGCCAAATAAATAAGTAAATGATCAAATGATGCTTAATTATTAGAATAAACTATTAAAATAAAAATTATTCCTGAGTATGACATCATTAAGACATCTGAAAGAGAATTTAATTCATTAATAAGCTGAAGTGAAATTAAGCTTGCATTAAAATGGAATTGGTATATGATTAAACTAATATTTATTCTTGAAAACTATTGTAAATGCTGGGGAGATTTTTTTAAGTTACAGAAAAAACACAGTCTCCAAAGGTGAATCAATAACTATGGTAAATTTAAATGTATGTTCAAAATTCTTTCTCTTAAAAACATAAATGAAAAACTTCAACTTTATATTACAGACACCATGAGTGTTTACATGTTCAGACCCAGTTAATGAGGGAAGCAAGCCATCACACCTACACTATAGATTTTTTTTCCAGGAAAAAAAAGATTTACTTTAATTATCGATTTACTTAGCAAGTTTATTTGTACTAGTAAACCAAGAAATTATATATTGTTAATGATCTTAATAGACAAAGAATCCTTTGAGTAAATGGTTCTTCTGAAATTAAACAGTAACCAGAATGGAGGAACTAATCAAGAAAAATATTTTGTTATTTAGTTGTGCAATCCCAGCTGCAAGGCTGGAGCAAGAATCTGACCTCCCCCTGGGGGCTACATAAGAACTGAAAGTAGTTGCTGGGTCATGAATGTTTATAATGTGCCTGCCCAGGGAATACAGAGAGGTAGTTATTATTAAATTGCCAAAACTCACCTTCTTGCTGTTCCGTCATGTGACTCCATTTGGGATTTTCTTGACAAAGATGCTGGAGTAGTTTGCCATTTCCTTCTCCAGCTCATTTTACTGATGAGGAAATTGAGGCAAATGGGGTAAAGTGACTTGCCCAGGGTCATACAGCTAGCAAGTTTCTGAGGTTAGATTTGAACTTAGGTCTTCTTGATTCTAGGCCTTACATTCTACCCACTCTACCACCTAGCTGTCTTATAAACTCAACTTCCACCTATAGTTTGCATAACATGCCTGCTTTACTAATCTCAGTACAAGGAAGGGAAAGGGCATTTGATCCAATTTAAGAAAACTATAAATTCGGGTGAAGTTTCAATTATTCTTAACCACGGCAAGAATCAGTGATTTGCCTTCTAGCAGAGAAAAGGTTTTTTCAGGGAGCACTAGCCCTAGGTATTACCTTAAGAATAACCTTAAGTCCAAGAGCTTAGAAATGTGATTTTTCTAGAAAGAAGAGAGTTTCCATGTAGTGGTCCTAATGGAAAAATAAAGCAGCGATCTCTCATGTGATCCCCTTCAGTAGGAGGAATAGTGAGAGACTAAAGCCACATCCTAAAGGAGAACCTCTTCCCCTCCTCTCATTACCATGAATTATTTTAACAGTGAAACTCCAATGAGAAGGATTTTTCTATCTGGTAACACCAAGAAGCATCGCCTGGAAACCTACGAGAGAATGTCACTGAAATTTCAGTGTATTGTGAGAATGGCAACACCCAAGTTCAGTTCCCTTTTGAAAAGAGTTTAGAAATGACTGTGAGTCCTTGGCCTAGTTTGTTTCTCTTGATGAAAAAAAAAGTTTTTTGTACTTTTTTACCTTCTATCTTTTCTGTAAGTTAACGAAAGTCTATTTCTCTATGATATACATGATCAGATATACATTTGTTAACTTGAGCACAGGTATCTAGGGTTCCCTACATCTATGGAATAATAGACATGGGTATACTTGGAGTTTTTCCAAAATAATCTCTAGGAGGAAGAATATGAGCTAAAGAAAGAATGATCTTTTAGATAGAACCAGTTCCTCATGAGTCTAGAGCTCAGGAGGTTCTGGGGCACAAGTTATCTGTTAAAATCCAGCCCCTCCTCACAAACAATGCATAGAAGGAAAAAAAGAATGAAGTATTGGAGATAGAGTGACCTCCTTTAGTTTTGGGGATCAGGTAAGGCCTTATGGAGAAGGCTTCAGATGACCTGGGCATGAAATGTTGGGAAGTATTTCAACATGTGGCAATGTGGGAGTCTGTTCCAAAAAAAATTTGTGGTTTAAACAAATGCCCCAAAGCAAGAAAGAACAAAACGAGCCCTGGAAAAGGGTAGATGTCTCATTACACTGGAATATATAACGCATGGATTATGTTAAAGTTAGGCTATGGGATGTCTCAAATACCAGAGGAAAGGGTATCTGTCTCATTGTGTAGGTAATGGAGAGGCGGTAAAGGATTTTAAGCAGGGGAGTAACCTAAGATTTATGCATCAATCCGTATGAAATGTAGACTTACAACTTCATCCTCTTTCTGTGTTCTGTTCTGCTTTTTTGGGTATCTTTAAGTTTAGAATAAAACACGAAATTAAAAATATAAACAGACACATGTTAAGATACAGTGGCACCATAAAAAAAAGGATGAAATTGAAGTCACAGGACATTAATTTGAAGCCTAGTTCTATTACTTACTACTAGTGTGAGCTTCGGCAAGAAACTTAACTTGTCTAGGTCTCAGTTCCTCATAAAATGGTGGGGTTGGAGTAGATGGTCTTTAGAAAGTTCTTACACCTCAAGCAAGAGTCTAGGATTACGAGGATTACTTTAATAGCAGAATGGAAGATAGATTAAGGAAGGAAGAGGCTGGAGTGAGAAAGACTCCAGAAAGTTAAGAATCTCCTGCCGGTCCAGATATGACGCCTAAGGTAGACCAGAAGGAACAGGCCTACAAAGGAGGAAATGGATGAGTAAGATCTTATTGTGATGTAGAATAGACAGATGTAGTGGGAGAATTCCCAGCGTCCAAGTTAATATCCAGAATGTCTAGAGTAGATAATAGGATTTGGAACCAAATAGCAACTTGAGATTATTTTATAAGTGAGGAAATTGAGACCCAGAAACCATGGCTATATAAGCAGTAAATAGCAGAGTCCATGCAGCTAGTCGGTACAATGAATAAAGCACCAGTATTGGTGTCAGGAAGACTCATTTTTCTGAGTTCGAATCTGGCCTCAAACACTGTGTGACCCTGGGCAAGTCACTTAACTCTGACTCAGTTTTGCTTATCTGAAAAATGAGCTAGAGAAGGAAATGGCAAACTATTCTTGTATCTTTGCCAAGAAAACCTCAAAGCGGGTCATGAAGAGTCAGATAGGACCAAAACACAATGAAAAAGCCGAATCAGAATTTGAACTCAGGTCCTCTGACTTCAAATCCATTCTCTTAATACTACTAGAGCCTGAAAAGATGCCTCTTCTAGGAATTGTAGTTTCCATTAGGAAGATGTCCTTGGGGTAATACTGTGGGACTTTCACCTGTTACATAATAGTTAATGTTCTTGCTTCTCTTTCACTTTTTAAAAACTTTCTTTTTTCACTCTATGTCTAATGGAAAATTTCCCCAGCTTTGTATGTGTAGCTCTAGTCAGGCAAAATATGTGGTATAATATGGTAGAAACTGTTAAAATGCCAACAAACAGTCATTTTATAAGCCTGAGAAACAATATCTAGAAATTCTCTATTTTCAAGCACCAAGTAGATTATCCACAACCACAGGTAAGTCCTGGGCAAATATTAAGAACAGGGCCAAGTTAATTTCTATATCTTACATGTGTAACCTTTGACAAAGCAGTTCTCACCTCTGGGCCTCAGTTTCCTCATTTTTGAAAGAGATGAGGGTCTTGGACTAGATGATCTCTTAAATCTCTTTTTTTAAACTCTAAATCCCATGATCCTTGAAAGGAGGCAGTGAGATGGTACAGTAGATAGTGAAACGGAGCTGGAGTCAGCCTCAGACACCAGCTGTGTGATCCTGGGCAAGTCACTTTACCTCTCTCTGCCTCAGTTTCCTCAACTGTAAAATGGACACAATGATATCTACCTCCCATGGTTGTTAAAAGGATCAAATGAGATGATATTTGTAAAATACTTGACACAATTAATACATCATTTTTCCCTTCTTTGCAGGTAGTTTCATTTCAATTTTCTAGAAAAGAATGCTTAAAGTCTTATACAAACTGCAAAGAGAAGTGAGCAGTACCAGGAGAATGTTGGACATAATAACAGTAGTATTGTACAATGATCAATTGTAAATGACTTAGTTATTCTCAGCAATACAGTGATCCAAGACAATTCCAAAAGACTCACAATAAAAAAA
>CM053774.1:86179513-86199839 GCA_028658325.1 Potorous gilbertii
GCAAGTCCATTAAAATACATTTTATTGATTTCTTTTGTTTTTATATTGCCTAAATTTCCCCCTTTATGTCCCTCCCACAAAAGCCATTCCATATAGCAGTTTTTTTTTTTTTAAGAAAAAGAAGAGGAAAAACATAGCGAAACTCACCAGTAAGTAGAAAAAGTCTGACAGTCTATGTAATATTCCACACCTCTGAACACCCTTATTATTTACCTAGGGCTGCACCTCTAGGTACAGGAGAGTGAGAAGAAGTATTTTCTCATATCTGCTATTTAGGATCAAGTTTGTTCTTCTTAATTTTATAACCTTAAGTTATAAAACTTAATTTTATAACCTTAAGTTTTGTTTATGTTTTATGGTGATTTCTTTCCATTTTCATTGTTGTAATCCTCTGTTTATTATTTCTTTAGCTTTACTTACTTCCGTATCCTTTTACTGTATGGCTATATTGGAGAGTCCTCCATTTATTCACATTATACAAAATGATTTTCTCCCTTTTTTCCCCTGTTGGAATTGTTGTGATTGAATTTGTCTGAATTTCATTCAGAGGGCTTCTCCCATCTCTTGAGTCAAGGTTGCCTTTGGAGACTCAGGTCATTGGATCATACCAATTTGTTCTCTGAACTTTTCAAAATTCGGGATAACCTCAGAGGTCATCAAGTTTAATGTCTTCATTTTCCAGATGAGGAAACTGGACAAGGAGGTTAAATAATTGTCTTAAGAGTCACACAGCTAAATGTTTGAGGTAGGATTTGGACCCAAGTCTTCCTCACCCCCATTCTAGAAATCAGACTATATTTTGTACTCCCCTTATCATTTATCATGACTTCAAGATGACATGGTCACTTTTTCTCCAAAATGACCATTATTTATATTTTAGCTTTCAATTCTTCCTTGTTGGTTAAAATCAGGTCCAGAATAGTAATTCTCCTGATGAGTTCTACTTTCTAAAAGATAGAATGATATATGTTAAGCATATTTTAAATTTAAATTTATTTTTCTTTTAGCAGAGTGAGGCCTCTAGCTGGTTAGATTGTTGAAGTCCTCCATCACATATACATCATGCTTCCATTCTAACTTGATGATCTATGTCAGGAGGTTATCATTTTCCACCTGGCCAGTTAAGTAGTACCATATTCCCACAATTATATCATTCTTCTTTCTTTTATCTTTATCCAATGCTCTTCACCACACTTCCTTCCTTAGGTTCATGAATCTCACACAGGTTTATATCATCTTGACAGGTCTTGAATTCTGCCAATACTTCTGTCCAATCTGGTCTTTTTGGAAGATATATCCTTCCATTACCCTGTTTTGGGCATGAATTATAGCATACCTTGATGAGACCTAAGACTACTATCTGGAGAATTAGAAACTCCTCTAAGAATAATGGTCTGAAAGATTAGACAGAGGGACATAATGTTTATCATGGCCTCAACAGATGAGGGGAAGAATTAAACTGAATGGATGGGAAAATTTTCTGGAGACATAGATGAGAACTTTCTCATTTGATAGAATGAATATCATGTTGGAGTGTGCTGTTAAATGTTTAACAACCCCTCCTCCAAGAAAGCATGAAACCATTTTAATTTTAGCCTGCTTTATTAACATTTTCCTCAGGTATTGATAATGCATTTTTGCTTATTGCTAATATAATTTTACTTCTTAATGGGAACATCTTCCCCAGCCATTAATGGGTCTGCTCTAAAAAAATGTATAAATACTCTGAAGTGAGGTTTTACTTTGGGGCTTACTGATTAGAAGTGTTTGTTTGACCAGATGAGACTCTGGGCAGCTGCGAAGGAGCCCCTTGGCTTTGAAAACCTAGATGTTGATACTTCTCTCTCTGGTAACTATGTATATATGGTCAGACACTTGGATCTGTCTGTTAATCTATGATGTGTGTATTGCTTATGTCAGATAATTGGAAGCCATCTCTGTTGATTTTGATTTCTCTGTATTTTCTCTGAAGTTCAGGGTGCTATTTTTCCTGATCTAAGTGAATGGTACATGTGCTTGATTAAAGTGATTGTTGACCCCTCAAAAATTGCCTTCCTTTTAGAAAAGCAGATCAAAGAACCTGTATAATAAGCCTTCTGGTGTATGTTGGGGTCCTTGCTTTTACACCTCCTTATTTCTTAATCTTTAGTCATCAATAATGATAAAAGACAATGAATGAAGCCCCAATTTATAGAACTGTCAAGTTTTAAGGTGGAAATGTTTATACTGGAAATTTAACAATTGTGTTTTTGAGTTGGTTTGAGCTGGCTGAGCAAGCCCCTAGCATCACAAACATTTATTAAAGCAAAACAAGAAGAATGCATTGGTCTAAAAAGAATAGACAGCTATAAAAATCTCTGCAAGCTAGGTAGACTTGAAGTCGAGAAGACCACAGTTCAAATCATGCCTCAAATACCAACTAAATGCGTAATCCTGGGCAAGTCCCTGACCTTCTGTTGGCCACAGTTTCCTCTTTGTAAAATGGGAATAATAGCACCAACTTTACAGGATTATCAAGAGCATCAAATGAGATAATGTGGGTAAGGTGCTTAGAAAGCCTTAAAGTGAAACCTAGATTGTTGTTTATCCTTCATCTTTGAAGAGGACCAATGACATCATGGGTGATGTCTTGATCTGTAGGTGAATTGGATTTAAGTGAGGCAGAGCTACACAAAGTCATCATCCTCATTCTCTCTTTCCAAGTCATTGAAGTCCAGTGGCAAGACCAAAGTCAGGATGACTGGCGATGGCCTGGGATGCAATGGATGATCTTGGTGTCTTCAACATCTGACTGAGATTTAAGCACTCCATAATGCTTGCTTCAGTTGTCTTCATGGCTGTTGGAACAAATTGTTCTTATTCTGCTGGGGGAAGTCTTTAAATGGTTGGGGTAGACCCCCTCCCCCATTCACTGATGGGTTTGAGGGCTGCTGGCTGCCCTCAAACCTATCTGTTCAGAGGGTTTAATGATGGACATTCTATAGCTTCTTGGAGCCACAGGTGCGAGTTGGCTGAAAGGTGGACATCAAAGGTGGATGAGCAGCCCTGAAAAGTACTTAGCAAGCCCTCCTACCAGAGGTTCTAGTCCTTCTAGAATATTCTGAACATCCATAAACTCACAAATCCCAAATTGTGCCAAATAACATGAGGAATTTCTAACATATTTTGCCTAGATTATTCCATTGACATACCAGTGAGTAAATCTGTCAAATAAAGGTAATGAGATTTAAAAAAATAAGCAAGTTGTATAAAACTGTGCATACCCTTTGATCCAGCAGTGCCATTGCTAGGTCTGTATACCAAAGAGATAAAAAACAAAGGGAAAAGGACCTCCTTGTACAAAGATATTTATAGCTGCTTTTTGTGGTGACTAAGAAATGGAAATTGAAGGAATGCCCATCAGCTGAGCATCCTTCCTTTCTTTCCTCCTTTCTTTTCTTCTTTCCCCTCCTTCCTTATTTCACTTCCTTCCTTCTCTCCTCCTTCCCTCCCTCCCTTCCTTCCTTCCTTCTTTCTTTTTCTTTTCTTCAAGTCCTTTTGCACAGATGGACCAATATGGAAATAAGGTTTAGAATTGCTTACCATCTCAAGAAGAAGTACGTGGAAGGAGGGGATGATTAGAATACGGAAATCAAAAATTAAAAAAAAATTGTTTTTATATGTAATTGGGGAAAATAAAATATTATTTAAAAAAGTAGTTGGTAAGATCATTAAAAATTGTCAGTTATACTGGATAGGAAATTTACTCAGCATTACCAAGTTACCAACCATTATTCTGTGTCCAGATGGAAATGAAATAAGATAATAGAATCACAGATTTAGAGGTTACAGGGACCTTAGGGACTATCTAACTCCATTATTTTGTAGATGAGGAAACTAAGGCCCAGGCAGCTAGTAGTGGTAGAGCTGGGATTGTAACTCAGGTCCAGTGACTAAATTAAGTGTTCTTTCCACTCCAGCATGCTATTGTCATCATCTTTTTTGATACATTTCCTTCTTTCTTAGCTTGTGTTCTCCAGCCTTAAAAGAAGCCAGTTTGGATTACTCAGTTCATTAGTCAACATACTACTGTGTGCCAGGAACTATGCTAAGCACTGGAGATACAAAGAAAGGCAAAAGAAAGTCCATGTTCTTAAGGGGATCGTAGTCTAATGGGGGACAACAAGTAAAAAATAAATGTACAAACAAGCTATAGACAGTATAAATTGCAGAATAGTCTCAAAGGAAGAGCACTATGACTAAGCAAGACTAGCAAAGCCTTCTTGAAGAAAGATGGTACTTTAGTTGAAACTTGAAGGAAGACATGGAAACTAGGAAGTAGAGATGAAGTAAGTCATAAGAAGACTAGAAAAAGTAGGAAGGGACCAGATTATGAAGGATTTAAAAAGCCAATTAGACTTTGACATTTGATCCCTGGGATCATAGGGAAATACTGCAATTTATTGAAAGGATGGGAAGGATTGATATGTTCAGACTTGTTCTTTAGGAAGATCAATTTGACAGTTATGATAACATAGGTCAAACATTTTGAAGGATAAAGTAGAATAAGGAGAGACTAGAGGCACGGGCCTTCAAACAATGGTGCAGTGTGAGGTGATCATGGTCTGAAATTAGGGTGGTGGTACTGTCAGAGGAGAGAAAGGAGGCATATATACCATGAGGACTGATGAAAGGCCATTAGATTTGGCAATTAGAGATCATTAGTAACTTTGGGGGGAAGAGTTTCAATTCAATGATGAGGCTGGAAGCCAGAAGACAGAATTAAGCAAAGGGTAACAGGAAAGAAAATAGAGGCACCTATAGTAGACAGGCTTCTCAAAGAGTTTAAACCCACATAGGAAGACAGATATGGCACAATAGTTAGTAAATACAAATGTAAGCAAAGTGGGATTTTTTGTTATACTTCTTCCCTCTGGAGTTCAGTTTCCTAGGCTCAGGCTAAATTGTAAATATCTGAAGGATTAATTTCCTTTGAACCCTGATAATTCATAGTTGTGCTGAGTTACTTAGGTTTTGTGCCTTCTGACTATGAACCAATCAGCTGCTGAGTCTCTGTTATATAGTCTGGGAGGTTGGCTTTTGCTTTGGGGGCTCATGAGAAGCTCCTTTTGATTCCTTGGATGGGACTCTGAGTAGCCATTTTTTAAGACTCCCCCAACTACTCAGGTGTTGGTGGTATTCTGGTCTGGTGGTGTATGTAGGTGGTTTTTGGTTAGGCAGTTGGGACACTGTCTATTTAATCTCAGTGCTGTTTTCTTTGCTAGTATTTTCTCTACTCACTTCTTTCTACTTATCTGTAATTTAAGTAAGATTGTTGACCCCTTCGAAGCTGTCTTTCCTTTAAAAAATCAGATCAAAGAACCTGTGCTAGCAGCCCACCCTGTATTCTAGGGCACTTGCTAATACATATGGATAGATCAGGGGAGGGTTTATTGAGGATACGGGAGAATGTATATCTTTGTATGCGGTAGGGCAATAGTCACTAAACAGGGAATATTGAAGATAAGAGAGTAGGAATGATGGGGGGACAATCTGCTGGAGGAGATTGGATAGAGTGGGATTACTTGGATTACTTGATGTATAGGGGAGAAGATGAAACTCTTAATGGTCTCAATTATTTCAGTAAAATATGAGGTGTTTCTCAGGGGAGAGGGGAGAGGGAAGGAGGAGCTGTGGGAGGTTTTGAAAAGATATGAAAAGTTTGGGAAAAGCCTCTGTGGTGAGTAGGATAGCAAATCAATCACCCAGGTGCAAAAAGTTATTGCCTTGTTGCAGTGAAGGCACCACTGAGACTATGTAACATAAATGTGTAGTGGATCCATTCAAGTACCATGTGATTTTCTCCAATTTCATTCAGTAGGAGCAAAGGATTGTGGAAGTTGGAAAAGCAAGATCTTTGAGAAGTTAAATGGACAAGAGGTTCAAGAAAATTGGATAGCAGACTTAAACTGGTTCACCAAGGATTCAAGATGGAGAAGGGAAGAGAAGGTAGCTAGAGCAGAACTGATAGTCCAGGAAAGAACTTCAGGGTGAAGGGATTGGAGGTTGTGGGGAGGACAAAGAACAAGTCTTGTAGTTGCAAGGCAGAGGGAAAAGTAGAGTGAGAATTGATTGGGATCATATAAGGAAATCTGAGCTCATGGACATGGAAGGGGCTAATTTGTAGGTGATAGTGAAATCGGGGGTGTGATCATCTTTGTGTGTAGCTGAGGTGAGGTAGATGAAGTAGGTTCTGGGAAATGAGTAGGTTGAGGAACTGAGAATTTAAGGTATCTGAGAGAGTATCAATGTGTACACAGAGAGTTTTAAATGACTTGCCTGTATTCACACAACTAGTATGAGTCAGAGGCAGGATCTGAATGCAGATTTTCTTGCTTCTCAGCCTTGCCCTTTATCCACAAAGCTCAATAGTCTTCCCTTCCTTTACAAACTACTGAACATGACTCTTCAACCACTATTCTACACTAAAATGTTTATTCTTTAAAAAATGTGCATTCCCCTCATCAATCAACAAAATTGTGAGGAGCCATGGAATCTGAGTTCACTGCCTTCCTCTGATACTTAGCTACTAGTGTAATGTTGGGCAAATCAATTCACCTTGCTAGGTCTCAATTTCTTCCTATGTGAAAAAAGAGGTGTCAGTTTAGTTTCTTCTAGGTTACAAGTCCCACTCATCTCTGGTTCTATGATTTTATGATTCTATTATATTTTGTTTTTATGTTATTATTCAATGAGAATATAAACCTTTTTGCTTTACATAAAGTTTTATTTTCTTTCTCTACTATTTAGCATCAAGGTCAAAACTATGTCTGGACTGCATAACATAATATGGTTTGACATAATAGCCCTAGAAAATATCACATTGCTAATCAGTACTGTGGTATAGGAGCTATCAGATACCAAATTACATCATTTCTGTATACTCAAGGTTAGTTGGTCCTACATTAGACTGATTTAAAGAATGTGGGAAAACTGGATGAATTAATAAGATGTAAAAAAATGTCCTAGAATTTTCCATTCTCTACCAGCAGACTAGTTCTGGTTCTAAGATTTATAGTTCAGCCAAGGAAAATATTACTGTAGCTATCAATATTTTTATATATTTTGTTCACATACAAATGCCAATACACATTCTTTGGAATCCACATAAAGGCTATATTTGAACTTGTATGCAAGTCACTGCTCCTTCAAATGGAATTGTGTGTTATATTTATATGTAATATTAATAATAGCTAAAATTTTATAATGCTTACTATGTTCCAGGCACTATGATAAGCACTTTACAGTAATATATTTGGTCCTCACAATGACCCTCTAAAGTAGATGTTATTATTAATCCCATTTTAAAAATGAGGAAACTGAGGCAAACAGGTTAAGCGACTTGCCCAGGGTCACACAACTGGTAAGTATCTGAGGTCAAATTTCAACTCTGATCTTCCTGACTCCAGGTACAGTGTTCTATTCACTTCAATGTTTTTGTATCTGCCATCATTCAATACTACAGCTTGTTTCACTCTGGCATTCTCAGTTCTTTTCAAGTATCATTGTCCATGATAGCCATAATTACTGGCCATGATTCAATCCTTAGAGATTAATTAACATGATTGCAGAAATTTTGAATTACATTATCTACTGCTTCTGCAATATGTGATCTAAAATCTGGGTCAGCATAGTCTGGTGCAAGAAGATCTCTAGCTCTAGGAACTAGTAAATCCCCATTATTAGAAAATTATTTCTTGGTGGCTACATGGCTTATATTCTCTTATTACTCTAATTTGAGCCATTTGGATAACAAATGTTAAATTCTGCTACTAAATGAGGGCAAATGAAACTTTAGGATTCCATTTTTTGCTATTGCTATTTCTGGAATAGCCCCTGGAAGAATTAATTCCTACTTCTCATTCTCTCAATAGTTACTTGAATATTATTTCTCTCCCAGTACCTGGAATGTACTCACTCCTGATTCTATTCACACATTATCTGACTGCAAAGGCAGCCTTAAGTGATGCCCCGTGCATTACCTACAATGTCACCATCATCTTCTATCTGTATGGATGTCCCATATTTAGCTAAGAAAAGAGAAACCTATACATCTGTGCATAGACCTGTAATGCTGAAAAAGAAAGGATTGTTGATTTCATAAATATATTCCCTGTTTTATGGAGTAAATGTCGTAGGATGGTCGATTTAGAGTTAAAAGGGACCTCAGAGGTACCACGTTATACCTTTCAGATTGACTAACATGAAAAAATAGGAAAATGATAAATGTTGGGGAAGATGTGGGAGAGTTGGAACACTAATTCATTGTTGGTGGAACTGTGAGCTGAACCAACCACTCTGGAGAGCAATTTGGAACTACGTCCAAAGGGCTGTAAAAATGTGCATACCCTTTGACCCAGAAATACCATTTCTGGGGTGTATCCCAAAGAGATCACAAAAATGGGAAAAGGACCCATGTACAAAAATATTTATAGCAGCTCATTTTTTTTTTTTGTGGTGACCAAGAACTGGAAATCGAGAGAATACCCATCAATTGGGGAATGGCTGAATAAGTTGTGATATATGAATAAAATGGAATACTATTGTGCTACAAGAAATGGTAAACCGGTGGACTTCAGAAATACCTGAATTAACTTATATAAACTAATGCTGAGTGAAGTGAGCAGAACCAGGAGAACATTATACACAGTAACACTCACAGCGTGCAAGGATTCTTTTTTGATAGACTTAGTCCTTCACAGCAATGCAAGGACCTAAAACATTTCCAAAGATCTCATGATGCAAAATACCATCCGCATGCAGAGAAAGAATTGTAGTCAGAATGCTAAATGAAGCAGACTATTTTCTTTTTTGTTATGTTTGGTTTTTGTTTAGTTTTACTCAGGCTTTTTCCCATTCATTTTAATTCTTCTATGCAATATGATTAATGTGAAAATGTGTTTAATAAGAATGTATGTGTAGAGTCCATATCAGATTACATGCCTTCTTGGGGAGGGAGGGGAGAGAGAATCAGAAGGCAGGAGGAGAAAATTTAAAACTTATGGAAATGATTGTTGAAAATTGTAAACTAATTAAAATAAGTTTGAAAAGCAAAAAAAAGGGAGGGAACCTTAGAGACATTTTCCTCATTTTACATATGAGAATATTTATGTCTGGTTAAATTAAGTGATTTGTACTATAGCAACCTTGGTAATGAAAATGTTGTATTTTTATGTAGCAGACCTTATTATTATAATGTTTATCAAAATTATACCTGTGGAATCTCATCTTTCTCTCTCCCTCTCTGTCTCTCTCATAAGCATACGCCATACATGCCCCTACATGACAAGAAAGTAGAAGACAAAAACATCTCCATCTAGGATTAAAAATCACCTTCTTTGACTCCAGTTTGCTGGTTCAGCCTTTGTTATAATCTCAGAATTCAAGGGATTTTAGTGGTTCTCTAATGAGAAACATCAAACCAGTGGGCCATATTGCTGCAGGAAATATGATCCAGTGCTGCCGGAGTCAGATTAAAATGTAGCTAGGAAATACTTAAGAAAATTAGTAAAAATACAAAAGAATATAGATAATGTGTATATGTGGTTTTCTAAGTCAACATGTAACCCCTCATCTCTGTTTGAATTTGATACCACTAGGCTAATGCATAACTCATTAAAGCCCGTCTATTTCCAACTGTTTTTTAAGGTTGATTCAATTCAATGGGACCAGTAAATGTGAACACCTACTTATGTACCAGCACACATACATTGTTGAGAGCATTGCAAAATATCATTTGAATACTTCACAATGCTTCAAAAATTGTACATTCAGATTCCTGGAGGTTCTGGATTTCATACCTGACTTGTCAAACCCCATCATGGTAAGCACTTCAGCAGAGGTCATTTAGTCCAAAATTATGATCCAGGAGAGACTGAGTAAACTGACTAAAAACTATTCAGAGTATAAATTACATAGCAGGAATTAAGTGAATCCTGGATCTCCTCATTTGTAGTACAGAACTCTTTCACTGTAACGTAATTCAGATAAAAATCTTTCTCTTGTATTCACAGGGTTACATATCTCTATTGTGTAGTTTGGAATCTGGCCCTAGAGTTCTATCTATAATGTCTCTGGGGTGCTTATTTTATATCTCTTTTTAAAGTTTTTTGGTCTTTTATTTTCACCATATAACTTCTTTGATGGTAAGGACTGTTTCACTTTTTTTGTACGCTCACCTCAAGACAGAGAGCCTGGCACATAGTAGGAGCTTATTAAGTGCTTATGGATAGAATGCTAGGCCTACAGTCAAGAAGAATCTTCTTCTTGAGTTCAAATCTGGCCTCAAATGCATGTTTTCTGTGTGACCCTGGGCAACTCATTTAGCTCTATTTGCCTCAGTTTCCTCATGTGTAAAATGAGCTGGAGAAGGACATGGCAAACCACTCTAGTATCTTTGCTAAGAAAATGCCCAGTGGGGGCATGATTGAGATAATTGAACAATACAACACTTTTACAGATAAGGGGATAGACTCAGAAAGATTGAGTGATGTGTTCGGAGGCACTCAGATAATAAATGTTCAAAATGTGATATTCTCCATAACTCTAAGCCCAGCTTTCTAACTGTGCTATACTCTTCTGAAGAAAGAAAAGGCCTGAAATGAAAATGTTCAACTCTCTACTTCCAGATAACGTTTCCATGCCAACAAAATATCTAGTGGAAAAAGCCTGCCAATCCTGGGCTCTCTCTAGTGCATACTAAATATCTAGTTATCTGAAAATATCTGTAGAAGCAGTTCTGTTCTTAGATGATTTCATTTCTTAAAGAGTGTTCTGTAGCTTGTAGCCTCGATCCCTGCTGAGTGCTTTGGTATGTCAGAATTCCATCCAGGCAGAATGCACAATCCAACCCAAGTTATTGACGCTAATTGAGTTGCCTTGCTCTTTTCTTAGCTATGGTACCTGCTCCAATCCCCCTTGTACTTTGCCAAGCAGCCTGGCCCTATGCCAGCAAAAATTACCACTGGATGGAGCTATAGCATCAGGCAAATGTACCTTCTGAAACAAGTCATTTTCTTCCTGTTTTCCCACTAATAAGAGGGACCATTTAGCGATCTGAGAATTACTGTTCATTTATCTGACTGATATAGCAAGAGGTCAGTCATTCCCAGCCATTTTAAAGTGGGAACAATATTGTTGGTTTGATTCTTTCTCCCTCCCCACCCTCTTCTAAAATCTTGCATTTTTTTGATGTTACTCAAGATCAATTTCATTTTAAGAATTTTCAAAGTCAATCCACAAGACAACTGGGGATACTCCAGAGTGCTGTAAACCAAAGTTGGCAATCAGAAGGATAATATATTATGTGCTGCTGACATAAGTTTTGTGCTTGGCTTTTATACTTAAAGATGTGAGGAAAACTTTCTGTCCAGTGGGGACCATTTAGTGGTTTCCTGCTGCCTTGCAGTAAATTTCAGATATACCATTTATGAACTTTCTCTGATGTGTAAGGGAGAATATTGAGTCTAGAATACATGAGGTTTACTTAAATAAAATTGGAGATAAATTGGAGATAAATATTTAAATAAAATTGGAGATTTAAATAAATTGGAGATAAAATGATATTGTTTTCCAGTTACCAGCACTCTAAAATAGATCTTGACATGAATAGGTGGGATTTTGTAAATATAAATTGCCTCAAGTGATTCTCTTTAATTAGTTTACAATAACAAAAAATGACATTTATACAATACGTTGAGGTTTGCAAAATACTTGGTAAAGATGAATTCATTTGAATCTTATGACAATTCTGTCTTTTACATTTCTTAAATGGATTACCCAGCCCCTTTCTCAACAATCCAGTGGTCCCTCCCTGCCCCCTTCATCATACAGATACTTTGGCAGATGCCTTACTGTCATAGCTCTACTGCAGATCAGACCTTCCAAGACAGTCCCAACCTCCTGGCACCAGGAATTATAGGCTTATGCCCAGCTCATTGACATTTTCTCAAAGATGTCATAAGCCGATGCAGTATTTTCTCTTCATTTATCTATTTTTTTCTTACATTTTAAGTCTCAGGTACTTTCACTTCCTTTTTCTGATTGTACTGATAGCTTACATTTATATAGTACTTTAAATGGTGAAGTGCCTTCCCTCTTAGTAACGCCGAAAGCTTGATTGTTCAACTATTCAGCTCATTTTTACAGATGAGGAAATTGAGGCTAGGAAAGGTTAATGACTTGACCATGATCACAGGGCTAATATTGGCGTGCTCTCTGTGTCTGTCTGTCTGTTTGTCTGTCTGTCTGTCTGTCTGTCTGTCTGTCTCTCTCTCTCTCACACACACACACATACACACACACACACACACACAGTCCCTTTCTCCTCTCTCCCTCTCCTTTCTTTCTCTCTTTATTTCCTTTTCTCCCTCCCTGTACCTCTCCTCTTTCTCCCCCTCTTCTCTTTCTACATCTCTGTCTCCTTCCCTCCCCCTCTCCATCTCTGTATCTCTCCCATCTTCCTTCTTCTCTCTCCCCACTCCTCTCCCTCATTGTATCTCTCCTCTCTCTCCCCCTCCCATCTGTCTTCCTTCTCTGTGTTGTGTCTACACAGTTTCTTCCTGTGTCTCCTCCAACAGATAATGGGGATTTTTGGCAGCAACACATCTTGCCTAGAGGACTAGAGGGGGGAATTCCTGGACGTTAAGTGTCTGGCTGCCTTCTTTTCTGCTTCCTTTCTGAATGTATCAGAGAAGGAAGACCTTACAGTGGATTTCCCCCACCCTAAGTAGGGCAGTAGTTGAAGCAGTGATAGGGTACATGCAGAAACAGATGGAAAAGTCAATTTATGTGAATGATGTTCCCCAACCCCTATGTAAGAGCAAGAGGATGTTGAATTGTTTCAACAGTGGGATCCTAGAATCCAGCCTTCTATAGAAGGGAGATTTCTGGCATGAAGATTTGTGTGTAATTGCAAACTGGAGATTATCGAGGTTAGATCTTCCAGAGATAGAGAAGAGGATTTCCTGATGTAGCACGTTCCTTGAAGGGGGTGGGAATTAACCATATTTAAATACTTCTGAGAAACGTGACCTCCAAAAACCTCTAAATAACTGATAATCTCATGAGGGTTTTTTTGAAGATTTCATCAAATTTAGCACGTACTCCACCATTCAACCCTCCTGGACTCTAAGAATGCATTCCACTCACTGTCATATAAACTTCAAAGTTGGATCAACAAGCACTTATTAAGTACTTACTGTGTGCCAGGCATTGTGCTAAGTGATGATGGAGGTATAAAGAAAAGAAAAATAAAACAATCTTGGCCAGCAGTGGGGAAGCTATCACCTGGAGGCCATATATGACCCTCTAGGTCCTCAAGTTTGACCCTTTGATGGAATCCAAACTTCGAAGAACAAATCTCCTTAATAAAAGGATTTGTTCTGTAGAACTTGGACTCGGTCAAAAAGCTAAACCAAAGAATCTAGAAGACCACATGTAAACTCGAGGTTGCGGGTTCCCCACTGAGGGTCTTGACTGTCAAGAAACTTACAGTTTGATGGAGGAGACAACATCAAACAACCATGTAGAAAGAAGATCTATGCAGGATCAATTGAAGATCATCTCAGAGGGAGCCTCAGTTAATGTGTCCTTCTTGCAGAAAGTGGGATTCTAAAAAATGAGACTTGAGGGAGGTCAAGGAAGCCAGGAGAGAGGAGAGAGAAAGTTTTAGGCATGGGCAATATTTTGTTGTTAAGTAGTGCCCAACTATACAGGGACATTTTCCGTGGGGATTTCTTGGCAAAGGTACTGAAGTGGTTTGTCATCTCCTTCTCCAGTGTGTCCCTATTTTACAGATGAGGAAACTGAGGGAAGCAGAGTTGAGAGACTTGCCTACGATCACACAGCTGCATTTGAATTCCAGGTCCAGCGCTCTATCCACTGTGCTACCTAGCTCCATCCCCATCCGCTTGATAGGGGACATGTAGGCAGTGAAAATTCCTGCAGTTAGGAGATAAAATGTAACATGTTAGTAACAGAAAGGAGGCCAGTTTTACCAAGTCACAGAGATTGTATTAGAGAAGTAAGCTATAAGAAGACTGGAAACAATGAGAAGGAGCCAGGTTATGAAAAGCTTTAAAAATGAAATAGAGCATTTTATGTTGACTCTGGAGATGATAGGAAGTGTTTGGAGTTGATTAAATGGAAGAGTGACATGGTCAGTCTGGTGCTTTAGGAAAATCACTTTGATGGCTGAATTGAGCAGTGTTAGGCTGGAATGGACAAAGGCCTGAGCCACAGACACTGGCCACCAGACTATTTCAATAGTCCGGCCTTGAGGTGGTAAGGGCTTGTATCAGGTTGTAGCAAGAAGAGGGTCCTAAAGGTGATGTAAGGGAGTTATGCACATGTCCAGATTATGTAAGACAGAGGCATCATTTTGGAGGAGACAGGAACCTGACTCTGGGAGAAGACATACTGAATTCTCTTACCATGTAAATGGGACTAGTTTCCTTTTGCTAGCCACATAGCTGGCTCGGGATGCACCTTTAAAACTTCTAGACTGAGACAGTCTTTCTCTGGCATTGTCCAGGGGGGCCAAGGCCCTGCTCACTGGCAGTATAGGTAGTATGGGCGGAGTTGGATGTGGGAGAAGGACTATATTTCCCTCTTCCTTTCAGAAGCTGAAACCCAGAGAATTGAGTGTGGGTTTCAGTCTGTTTCATTTGTCCTTTTTAGTTCTAGGCACCTGGAAACTCAGGCTATGCTGACCTTGGAGGCTGTAGGACTTCAGTGTTGTTGGCTTTTGCTGTCAGCCCAACAGGGAAGCCCTGAGAAGGTAGGGTGCAATGATGTAAGCCTAGGGGCCTTTGGATTTGGAACTTGGAAGAACCATGTACAAAGGAATTGAGTTAAGCTATGAATCTTAAGGAGTAAGAAAGGGTGAAGGGGGATTGTGTCCTCCAGTTGTTTGGAGAGACCGTATATTTGTCCTTATTATACCTTTGAAGTAAATATCCCTTTGTAAAGCTGACTTGTGAGAAGGAACACATCTGGTAGGGGCTTGAACAAATGACAGAGGTTAGATATTCTTCAAACCCCCTTTATGGTACTGGAGAACCCCGGGGGAAGGGCGGCATGTAACATATTTGACTCTTATGTAATGGTGGTTAGCGTACTCAGTGTTATGGTAGAAACAATAGGACTAGGAAGCAGATTGAATATAAGAGAGAGAGTGGAGTTGAGGATGACACCTAAGCGGTGAGCCTGGGTGACAAGGAAGATGGCAGAGTCTTTGACAATAATAGGGAAATTTGGAAGAAGAGAGTTTTTTTGGGGGGAAAAGATAACGAGTTCAGTTTGGGACATGTTGAACTTAAAATGTTTATGAGTCATCGAAGTTGAAATGTTCAGTAAGCAACTAACTGGTTATACAAGATTGAAACTTGGACATGTGTATATAAATATAAAAGAGGTAAAGGATAAGAGGCCCCTGAATAGAATCTTGGGAAATGCCTACAGTTAAGGGGAATGATGTGGATGATGAGCCAGCAAAGGAGACTGAGGAGTGGTCAGACAGGTAGGAGGTGAACCAAGAGAGAGTAGAGTCACAAAATGCACACAAAAACTTATAGTAACTCATAAACAGTTGATATAATGCTCCCTCTGCCATGAGTCACAGCTTCCCCCCAGGAAATACATCCATGTAAACTTATAACATTACTTTATAGCTTAGAAATTCTGAAAGGCAAATTAACTTTGGGTTTCTAGAAAGGCAATTCTGTTCCCATTACCAATAGCACCTTCTCCTTCCTCCTCCTCCTCCTCCTTATAGAACCTCTTGCCATTCTGGCATTCAAAAACTACTACATAGTCACATGGTTTCCTTCTCCAAGACTACCATGTCCCAGTTGAAGAGGTTCTGTTGCTGCCTCTCCATGGCTCCCATCTCTAAGATTAAGTTTTTTACTCCATGTATAACTTCACAGACTGAAAGAAGGCTAACTTACAGAACCAAGCCCTGGGAATATAAGACCATCAACCAAGGGGAAGTTCTATCTCTTTAGGAGGCATAATCAGTCCTTCCCACATAATCAAGTTCTAAACATTGGTCCCATGCCTTTACCTATATCAACCTGACCTGGTTCTCCTGATCAACCTTCATTAAAGGGAAAAATGTGCTAATCAACACAAAAATGCTCTACACCCAAAGAAGGCTTTTCATAGAACGAAACAGTCTTGAAATTCTGGGCCTTCTAAACCCTAGGTTGCATTTTATCTTTCCAAAAGGCAGAACCATTAGGTTGATTCTTGTCCCCCTCCTGTCTACCCTTGTTAATCCACTTGTATAACCACTTTACTGTTTATACATACCATATTCACTAAAGCAACATTTTCAAAGAGATTTGCAAAGATAAGAATACCTCTTTTATGTTTCATATTACTAAAGCTTTAATGTTTCAGTATCAAATAGCAAAAAAAGATAAGATCTGAAAGGGGAAAACCCTTAAACCAAAAAATGTAGACCCAACTAAAACCAAAAGAAATACAGAAAGAAGAAGTGATAGAGAATGTTCAGTCCCAGAGAGCCCTCAATTAGGCCAATTAGGCAGTGGTCATGGAAACTTGGGATAGAATTCATTCACTTGAATTGGATCAATAGCCCAAAGTCATTCTTTAGTGGAAAAAAAAAGAAAACCAACCACTTAGTCTATGTTGAAACTAATTGCCTCATTTGGCATGATTATTTAAATAACTTATATTTTAACTGATTTGACTAAGGTTTTCATTTTTTAAACTGAATATTTGGGGTACATAGACATGGCCCCAAAGTCATATCATTAGCCTAAAAGGGATGTAGTGGAATACCTCGGATTCATGCAAGAAATAAAAATTAATCTTTGATCAAGATAATTGCTTACTGAAAGTGTACTTTCATACACTCAAGCCAGGGCATTTTCCTAATTACTTCAAGATGTAAGAGTTTTGCCCCACCCCTCCATTTCTTAAAAATCACTACCACCTAAATTCATGTAATTGTCCATTAAGGAAAACCTTGCTGTCTTTAGGAAATGTATTCTTTATAGTTCTGCATTTAATCCTTTAATAAAATCCAGTTTATCCTTAACTTAGGCTGGCAAGAAAAAAAATTGCTTATATTTTTTTCTTAAGATCTTGAGCCTTACCAGAATAAAAAGATTCATAGGTAGCCGCCTGTATCAGCTTTCTAAGTCCTGGCTTTGGTTTTGCCATCCTGTTTTTCTCTTTCTTCCATAAGTGATTTGAGAAAGCAGCTCCCCTGTGATAACTTTGGTGGAGAAAGTATCCTTTCCGAGTTTCAAATAGTAATCAGTTAACATTTTAATTACCATAGCGCCATCGTGTGGTCCAGTGGGTTTGTCTAAAGATTAGCCTTGGTAGTATCAGTATGGCAACTAAAACACTTTCACATTCTTGTTGATATATTATGTGAAAGACACTTTGAGGAGCTTTCAGTGAAATGATAACATTAATCCTGGCATCTAAATATATTACTCTAAAATTTTAAATAGCCAATGGTTGCCTTCGGGGGCTATCCAAAGGTTAACCTGATAAATCAGGAATTATTGTCATAAATAATCTAAACAAAGACTAGCCACTCGAAACAGATGTTGTTTTTGGAAGGTTTTGAAAATTTTCCACTGTTAACTTGCACATAACCCTCTTGTCTGGAGCCGTGTAACTCTGCCAACTTGTGGGCCTGTTTTAAATGAGCAGGTTCCCTTTTTTGTGGTCTTGACTCACACCTATTTAGCAGCCCTATGCTTCTCTCTGTACAGGTAACCCAAACTAATTTGAAACCCAAGTGGAAAAATTTTGATTTGTACGGCCGTTGCCTTCCTATTGAAGCTGACTTTCCCAATCCTGTATTTTGTGGGAGAGCTTATGTGTATTCCCAGGGGGACAAAAAACATCTTGGCACATACCTTTATATTGAGGATTTCGTTTAACACCATAAGTAACTGAATGGCCATGTAATCCCATGGATTTATATATGGAGTGGATAGAGTCCCCAGGTATTACTACATCCCCTTTTGAAGCTTTTCAAAAGCTGAATAAAAATATCTTTTCATAGTTCAGGGAAAAGAACAAAAATAAAATGTACTTAGTTAAGTAATTGGAGGATAGGAATAAATAAATGTTTCAGAAAAGAAGAGGGGAAAGTATATGATGGCATCTGATTTCAAGCTTTCTTATGATGTCCGAAAGTCAACTTTTTTTGTCCATTCCTTGACTGAAAATGATGACATGAACATAGCTGGAAATTTAGTATATGAGTGATGTTGAAGAGTTTGCTAAGAGTCATAGTTAATTGAGAGGAAATCATTAAATTAGAATTAAAGAATGCTGAGAAGAAAGTAGAGAATGATACGCTATTGCCATCCAACCTCATTTTTGTGGTACACCAGTCTTTCACAATTCACTTCTTTTTTCTACTGGTCATCTTTAAAAACAGCAACATACTGAATATACCATTCCAGGACATGGAATTATTTACCCAAATACACTGTTTAAGTATTTGTGGGTTATCTCTTAGATTTAATTAAATTAGAATTAAAGAATGCTGAGAAGAAAGTAGAGAATGATACGCTATTGCCATCCAATCTCATTTTTGTGGTACACCAATCTTCCACAATTCACTTCTTTTTTCTACTGGTCATCTTTAAAAACAGCAACAGAAACAACATACTGAATATACCATTCCAGGACATGGAATTATTTACCCAAATACACTGTTTAAGTATTTGTGGGTTATCTCTATACAAACTTGAACAGCACAAGAAGATTGCATAAAGTTTGCTAAGTACAGAGATAGCAATGATAAACCCCAGAATTCTAGGCTCAAAAGATTGTTGAGATGTTATCTAGTCCTGTCCCTCGACCAATGGATGAATATGTTCTATAACTTTCTAGCAAGTGGTCATTGATTAATAGAAATACTACGAATGAAGGGAGCTCACTAAACGAACGAGGAATCTACTCCATTAAGAGCCTGTGTTAATTAGTAGGAAATCTTCCTTATGTTCAACCAGTCAATCAACTACCATTTGTTATTTATTCTCTCTACAACCCCAGGAAGAATTGCTTAAAGCTGAAGTTTGGTTCTAGTCGGGGTCTCTCCAAAAAGGGGAGTAGAAAGGTGAGCAATGTACAATGTAGATCAGATATAGGGTAGCTATTTATTAAGGCACTGAACTAAGTGCTGGTGATACAAAATAAAAACTAAATAGCTCTTGCCCTCAACAAACTTATATTCCATTGGGAAAAATGATATGTATGAATACAAAATGAACAACTGAATTTAGGAAAATCTTCTGCAGGAAATGACTAGAGCTATGCTTTAACGGAAGTTAGGGATTTTAAGAGCTGGAGGTGAGGACGATGTATATTTCTGGCATGGGGGAAAGGTTCTATGCAAAAGCATGGAAAGAAAATAGATTGTTACGGATAAGGGATAGGAAGTTAGGCTGGGAACATTGAACCTTAAAGGGGAGTAATATGTAATAAGGGGTCTGGAACCAGATTGTAAAGGCTTTAGATCAGAGTTTGTATTTTATCCTAGTGGCAATAAGAGACCAATTGGAGCTTTTGGAGTATAAATCTTCCTACCTGCACCTATTGATTCTAGTTTTGCCCTTTAGAGAAGGAGCGATTATTTTAAAATGTAAAAACCATTCTTAGCACATGGATTGTAAAAAAAGAAGGTAGCTGCCAGACTTGGCCCTCAGGCAGTAGTAAGTTGACCCCCTCCTTTAGAGTCAAGCAAAATAAGTACAATCTCTTTTATACAACAGCCCTTTATGTATTTGAAGCTGCTGTATTTTATCTTATCCAACTCATGCATTCCTTCTGTAAGTGAAAGTAGCTCATGATTTGCATCCTCTCAGAATTCTAATTACCCCCTTTTGGACATGAGGAGGCTTGTCAATTGTTAGAAGATCTATGATTTTTGTTGGTAAGGGTATTTTATTCTACTAATGCAGAGTTTGACCTCTCTACTACAATTTAGCTCTTAAAATGGCTTTTGAGAGCTGTTGTGGCCAAAAAAAAAAAACAATCTGTCTCCATACAGCCAATCTGGTGGTGAACTTCTCTGACTTTTTAGCTCACTATGGGCAGTCTCCATGCTCATACCAGAAGGCCTTTACAGCTTGTCAGATTGTGTCAGAACTAGTGGTCTACTGTCAAAGCCTTTGAAAAGCTATATACAATGATGAAGCATCGAAGTCAGACTTTAGTACAAGGGCTTATCACTATCCTTCTTGGAATATGATGCCCAGAAATTAATATTAATGATGCTTGGCAC
>CM053774.1:86200339-86228294 GCA_028658325.1 Potorous gilbertii
CTACATTAAGGGATCGAAGGGCGTGGAACAAGATATTCCAGAAGTCAAAAGAACTAGGTCTAAAACCAAGAATCACCTACCCAGCAAAACTGAGTATAATACTCCAGGGGAAAATATGATCTTTCAATGAAACTGAGGACTTTTAAACATATTCTTAGAAACAATTGTCCATCAATTCCAGAGGACTCATGATGTGCTCCTGAGAGAGAACTAATGAATTCTGAGTATACGCTGAAGCATTTTTTTACTTTATTTTTCTTGCTATTTTTTTGTGCAACATGGCTAATATGGAAATATGTTTTGCGTGACTTCACATGTATAATTGATATCTATTGCTTGCCTTTTCAGTGGATGGGACTCAAGGGAAGGAAAGACTTAAGATCATAAAAAAAATTTTAATGAATGTTAACATATAAAATAGGGATGATAAAAAGTACTTCTCAAGGTTGGTGTAATGATAAAATGAGACATTTGTGATGTCTCTGCACACCTTAAGAAAACAAAATTATAAATGTCGCCAAAAAAGAAAGCAACAGTGATCAGTGTTTTACAAAGTAACCTAATAGAGCCAAGTTTCCTGAGCTGGGAGCTATGGTTAGGGTGTTATCATCTGAAAATTCATTGATTTTCCCCTAAATGATCAACATAGTTGAACAGACTGCCTCAGAGATTATTTGACTCAACTAGACATTTCTGCTCTAGGACAATAGCAAAAAGAATTTACCTTCCCTCTTCTTTGGGTTTTATCTGATTTCCTTTAAAATCATCCTTTCTCTTATCATTTCAAACTTGTATTCCCTGTAAAGAATTCAGAGAAGCATCAAAAAGACATGTACTGATGCAGAGTGAAGTAAGCAGAACCAAGAAAACAATATATACAATGAGTACAACATAGAGCATACAAAGACCAAAACAAAAAACTGAATGCCATGTATGCATAATGACAACTATGGTCCTGGAGAAGGGTTCAGAAGATGAAACTGTATTCTCTCTCTGTATAGGTGTGAGACCATGATAGAATATTGCATATACCCTCAAACAAGACTCATGTCTTTTTGCTGAACTGCTTTTATCCCCTTTATTTTTCAAATGTTTGTTTCAAGAAATGACTTGCTAAGTAAGGAAGGGAATAAATTCAGAAATGAAAGTGATGTAAAAATAAAAGGTATCCCTAAAAAATGTCTATAAATTATTTACATAGAAAGCAGCTTTAATTTAATTTAATATTATCTGCACTTTTGTTTTCTGTGGTTTAAGGTTATTTTTAAAGGGGTTTTTGGTGCCAGACAGTGAGTAGTGTTCAAGCTCAGAGTATCATATGCTTAGGCCACTTGAAAAGGAGTCCATTCTAAATCTCACCACTATTATTGAAAGGTAGAATGTCAGGAAATTGAATTAATCAATTACATGTCCCCTGTAGTCACTTGTAAAATATGGGCAGTAATAGTTTTGTGGAGTAAATGCTGCATAAGTCAATAAGCATTTATTAAGCACCTACAGTGTGCCAGGCATTGTGCCTGACTCCACTTTATGTGGGGTACAAAGGAAGGTAAAAATAGCGTCTTACCTCAAGTAGTTCACATTCTAATTCAGGAGACAACATTCAAGTCACTACGTACAAACAAGATTACAGGGTGAGACCGTAAAGCATTATAAAAATATAACTCTTAAAGATCTATATAAACAATAGTAGTTGTTAATAACAAGCTTGAGTAAGAAAGATGAGAAGATTGGGGGAAATTACCAAATAAGACTAGGAAATAACTGAGGGAGTTTATTTATTCATATACAGAGAGCCAGTACAAATGGCGTGGGTAGAGTGTGGGATTTGGAGTCAGCAGTATCATACAGTAAAAAAAACCCAGGTTCCAGGGATAGACAACCTTAACTTCATTTTTTTGTTTCATTTTCAATTTTTATTTTCAATTCCAAATTTTCTCTTTCCTTTCACCCTTTCCCTACCTATTGATAAGGCAAGAAATAGGATACCTATTATACACAAGAAAACATGTAAAACAGCAACAAAAAAAAGAAAATGCTTCCATCTGCACTCAGTTCATCAGTTTTCTCTCTGTAGGTGGATGCATTTTTCATCATGGGTCCTCTGGAACTGTCTTAGATCGTTGTCTCAATCAGGATAGATAAGTCATTTACAGTTGATCATCCTACAGTAGTGCTGCTACTGCGTTTAATTTCTTCCAGTTCTGCTCACTTCACTTTGCATCAGCGAGACTACACCTGCATGACCGTGAGTAAGTTACCTAACCTGCCTTAGTTTTCACATCTGTCATAACAGGGGCTTAGACTCGACAGCCTCTGAGATCGTTTCCATGGGCAAGTGACTTAACCTCTTTGAAACTGAATTTTTTTCATCTGTAAAACAGAGTATTTGCTGGGTTGTTGTGAATGAGATGTCTCCAGTGCATTCTAAATTTTAAGGATGCCATTTAACAGCCAAGTATGTCTTTATGTCTCCAGTACCTGGCACATAGTGAGCCTTTAATAAGTGTTTGTTTTAAATTATTTTTGCTGTCATTATTATTCCAGTTTGAATGTAAAAGTAAGGTTTTTAGTTAAAAAATAAACTCTTCCTAAAAACAGTTAGCCTAAAAATACGTAAAGAGCAGCACTAGCCTCGATTCTGTTGTCATAGCAGGCATTTGTATAGCACTTAAAAGTTTGCAAAGTGCTTCACTAATGTCTCATTTCATCCTCACAATAATGCTGGGAGGTAGATGTATTATAATCCCTCATTTTAGAGATGAGTCACTTAGGCTAGTAAATGTCTGAGGCCAAATTTAAACTCAGGGCTTCCTAACTCCAGGTCCCGCATGTACACTGTGCTACATAGCTGCTTTTTAATAGGACAGACTTGGTTTATAAAGACTCTGAAGAGATATAATAAGCATAAGAAAACTCAATTTAACATTTCTGGAAGGGTTATAGGACCAAAAAACCCCATAATAATTCACTATATGACCATCCATTCAGAAGGAACTTCAGGCCATCTAATCTAACTATCATTTTATAGATAAGTAAACTGAGGCTCAGGGAGGTCTAGTAACAGCAAAAATCACACAATTATTAATTTTAGAAGTAGTACATGAACCCAGGTCCTCGGACTCCGGAGTCAGTTCTCTTTTATGTTATTATTTAAATTTAGAAAAAGGAACCACATGTAGTAAGGAGAAAAGAAAGTAACTTAATGGGCAAAAATCAGGAAACTTGGTAGTTTAAAAGCACGTTACTACATCTTGAACTTGGATAGATTTGTAATTTCAGGATTGTGTTAACTCCTTCCCCTAGTTGCCCGTTACCTTCTCATAAGAAGTGCCTCGTAGTTTGCACTCCACTCTCTGCAGACTTTCCTAATTTTTTTTTTATTTAATTTTTGTGGATAACAATGCAACATTTGATTTCTTTTTAACTCTCATCCTCACCACAGGATTGACTTACTTCCTTTTCTGGTCACCTGTCCTTGGTGATGTCCTTTATACCACTTCTTGAATGTGACTTACCATTGGCAACATGTAATTCATACTTATACCCGTCATATGTCTTTCCATTGCTTTTGGAGACACATGAAATGTTTAGTCTTCTCAAGGCTGTAGTATGTCATAATTTGGAGGCATATGACACCACCAGGAATTTGTTGGATGTTAAAAATAGAACTTTTTGCAAGGGGATGCAGCTTGGAATAACTGAAAGTATTGTGAGTCAAAATAGTTAACTAAATGCTAAATTTGGATGAAATCCACTCTCCTTTTCAACTCTAAACCCAATTCATCCATCTTGAGTACTTTCTGTGTGATATTAGACTAGCTAGCTCACTGAGCTATGCATCCAGTGATGTTGCATATCCTGTATAATACGAATTGTCCAACCACTTAGTTTTCCTATGTAATTTCTATGCCAATTTCTTTTGAGTGATCATGAACATCATTCAGGAAAACCTGTAGGATCCTGGGACTTGGCACAATCCATACAACGTTTGTAGAATCATAGGATTATAGATTTACAGTGGGGAAGGTCAAGTTCAATTTTCTTATTTTACAGATCAAGAAATTGAGGCACAGAAGGGTCAAATGATTTGCCCAGGATTATAGAGCTAGTAAGTTCTAAAGATTTGAACCCAAACCTGCCCTTCAAAGTTACCAGGGATCTTTAATTGCCAAATATAATGGACTTTTTTCCATCTTCATCCTTCTTGACCTGTCTGCAGCCTTTAACACTCTTAATTATCCTCTTCTTGATAATTTCTTCTCATTAGGCATCTATAACACCATCCTGTCCTGGTTCTTTTCCTACTTATCTGACTGCTCCTTCTCAGTCTCCTTTCCTAGATCTTCATCAGGGTCACACCTGTTAAACATGCTTATCTTCCAAGGCTTTGTTCTTTCCATCTACACTGCTTCCCTTGGTGATCTCATCAGTTCCCATGGTTTCAGTTATCATCCTGATGCTGATTTTCAGAGCTACTTTTCCAGTCTTGACTTCTTTCTCATGTGTCTTGAACTTTAAACACATGTCCAAAACTGAACTCAGTATCTTTTTCCTCAAACCCTTCCCCCTTCTGAACTTCCTGATTATTTTCAAGGGCACCCCCATCCTTCCAGTCAGTCACCCAGTTTCACAATCCAAGTATCATCCTCCGCTCCTTACTCTCCCTCACCTCCCCCCATCTTCAATCCATTGAAAAGTCCTGTAGATTTTACTTTAACATCTCTCATCTATGCCCCTTTCTCTTTTCTGACATTTCCACCACTCCATTGCAGACCCTCATGACCTCACACCTGAGCTATTTCAGTAGCTTACTGGGTGATCTCCCTGACATGTCTGTCCCTACACCAGTGTGTCTTCTACTCAGCTATCAAATTAATTTTTCTCAAGTGCAGGTCTAACCATGTCATTCTCCTACTAAGTAAACTAGTAGGCTCTTTATCCTCTCTAGGATTAAATATAAAGCCTTTGTTTCATATCCAATCTTCCTACACCTTCTTCCTCCCCCTACCCCACTTTATACCCATCTCATGAACTTTGCCATCCAGTGACAACGGCCTCCTTGCTTTTCCTCAAACTGGACCTTCCTTCAAACTTGATGCATACCTGAAATGTTCTCTTTCATCTCCACTTCCTGAATTCCCAGGCTTCTCCAAGTCCTAGCTAAAATCTATTCTAAAGAATATTCTTGTATTCTATTTCCTATTCTACAGGAAGCCTTTTCTGATCCTCCTTAATGCTAGAGTCTTTCCTCGGTTTATCTCTAATTTATCTTTTATATAACTTGTTCATACATAGTTGTGTGCATGTTGCCTCCTCCATTAGTCAATGAGAATATAAAGTACCTTTTGCCTTTCTTGAATCCCTAGTTTAGCATAGTGCCTAGTCCGCAGGCATATTGACTGACACAAATTCTATCCAGTACACCACACTTCCTCTCATATCATTCACAAACAGGAGCATCTGGAAAACCTTTCCATCTAGAGATATATATATATTTATACATACTGCTCACTTTTGGAAGGGGTTGCTAGTGAACCACTATCATGTTCTGGAAAAGGCATGTTATTTTTAAGTTTTAGCAGTTGATTGGGTTACCTTTGTCTTCTATTTGTGGGATCACTGGCAGGTACAGTGTGCAGCCATGGCCATGACTGCATGGCCACCTGGCTACTGCTGCTGCAGTTTGTCCTTCATTCTCAAAGTGGACCATGACACTTTGGGAGGTCATTTTGTGACATGCAAGTGAATTGGATTTAAGTGAGGGAGGGCTGTGCAAGGTCACCAGCTTCTCTTTCTCCTCAGGAGCCATCTGGGTCAGTAAAGGGGACACATAGGACTCAAACTCACAAGCATAACCTCCTTAATTAAACTAAAGGAGCTAGGAATAATCTACAGGAAGAGAAGCCTATCAGAGCCAGAAATTAAGGTGACTTGAAGATAAACATTCTAAAGGTAGCTGAGGGAATTGGGCAAAATTTGGAACTCTGGCTTCTTCAGGAAAATAGCTGGAGGTTGGATTGTATAATCCTGAAGTAAGAACCAGTGCAAGGTGTTACTCTTTTCCTCCCCAGTAATTATTCTCCACTCTGAAAATTAGTAAAGAGGAACAGCTACTTCTTTTAAATAAAGACAACTGGAAAGAACATTCACTTTAAAAACTTTGCTTTACTACAAACATTCACATTATGCATTTGTTTATACAGAAATGTCTAAAAAAGTCCTTCCCAGAACGTTCAATTCCTGCTGTCCACAAGAATTGGTCAAAGGCCCCACCTGAAGCAGGGAACACCCTTTCTTAATACTGCCTGTGATGGCCCTTACTCAGTGTATCTTTTTCCAAAACTAACTCATGTATTTCAGAAGACTGTTTCATTTTTACTGGTTATACAATTGTAGGAAGAGTGTAGAAACTACAACAGGGAAATGCCACACAGTACCTTCAAAGTATTGGTCCCAATTTGCACTTTTCTGATCCAAGAAAGGCCAAAGAGTTAGTCAAAGTTGGAATTTCAGAAACTATCTCGAGGAAATGAGGTCTCCTCAGGGAAGGAAAGCCCCAAAGGCAAACCCACCATGACTGGAGTCTGGCGCAGCCTCGCCATATGGGACTGCTCCCCAGGGTAAACAGCAGTATTGGCTAGAGAACTATAGTCACCACTGGCACTCGGTTACACACTTACGACCTACTGGTATGCTGTGGAGGCTTTGTATGCTAGAATAAGACATTTTGATATATTCCTATTTTGAACAATCCTTTTCAAGTCTTTATACACTGTGAAATTAAATCTCCCTCAGGGGTTAGCATGACCTTTCCCAAGACTTTCATGAGGATGAATCAGCATCTGGTTTGAAAGACAGTGCATTACAGTCTCACTTTCATGGCCTTGTTGTGGTGTGGAGGTGACCCTGCATTCTTGAAGGCTATGACAGCAGTGCTCAATGCTGGAAAGGCATTGAGAAACAATCCCAGTCACAGACTGCATGTGCTATGCTATTGCAGAACCAGCCTAGTTAAGTATGGAGAGACTCCTCCACGAGGAGGTCAGATACTTGGTGATGAATTCTTTGACTACGAAAGAAAGAAAGCAAATGAACGAAATAAAACACAAGATGGCCTTCTGTTCCATGTCCCTTCGATTTCTGCGATACAATGAGAAAATGCCAATGAATACGGTGCCAAGGATGAAGTTTTAGACCAACTTTAAACATTGGCTCAACTGTTCATATTTAAAATGACCAATCCATCAATTAGGCCAACAAACAGACTTACTCTACCGGAGGAACTGGATTATATTAATACAATAATGACAATGGCTGTTAATTTTGCCATTCTCAGTATTTTTTTAAGATGTCAAAGAAATTTACTAGTGGAGGAAAAAAATGGGCTGGTGATATGACAAGGGCTAAGTGATAATCTGCATATTCCATTGGCATCCATGCAAGATCCCTATCCAGTGGGGTGGGCTTCTTGGTGGTGGGTTTACAAAAAGACATGGACGAGAGCCGTACAACATGGACTGCAATCTACATTACTGGGGTAGGACCTATGTCAAGATTACAGATCCATGCAAGAACATCATACTTAAAAGAGCAAAGGATTTAAGTCTGAAAACCTATATCCCAGTCACTGCTCTGCCAGATACTTTGTGAACTTGAACAAATTATATAAGTTCTTGGGGCCTTATTTCCCACCACCCCCATCTGTAAAAATGACCATATTATTTGTGCTACCTCTTTACTATGTGCCAGGCACAGTGTTAAGCACTGGATATACAAGAGACAACGTCTCAAGGAAGTCACAGTCTAATTGGGGAGACATTGAAACAACAATATACACACAACATAGAGACAGAACAAATTGGGATTAACCAGCAGAGGGAAGGCACTGGAATTAAGGCTCTTTAAAAATTGTAAATGTTAGTGGTTATTTTAAGTTGTCATAGTAACACAATTCTATATGTTGTTCTAAACAGCACCTAGTATGTTATTAAAGCTTAATAGCAAATACATATTAAAAGTCTATTAGTCAAGGAATCAATAGGTTAAGTCAAGGGAAAGAATCAGATACTTATAATGGGGTTCGGGGTGTCTTCCCCTGCCCCCATGCCATCTGTGTAGGTGGCTCCTTCCACATACGTATTCTGGGTAATTCTTTTCCATGTGTTTAGATAAAATCTTCATGGAGGAGCTATTCGATTTTCTGGATACTTTTGTTCTTTTACCATTTAGGCAAAGGCTAGTGAAGCACGTCAGAGTATCTCCCTGCTCTTTTCCTTCTCCCTACATGATCCTGCCCGTCACACTTTATCATATCTTTTACACTATTTCTGACAAGTCGTGAAATGAGATAAAACTTCAGAACACCCCACTTAGCTTATCTAAGGGCATGTCCAATATGGCCCAACCTATGTGGGAAAGCTCCAGTTGGTCCTACCATGCTGAACAAGCCCTGTGAAAGACAGTGTATCTACTGTCTAGCAACAAGCCCAGCCAAGTTCAAAAGGCTGAGCGAAACCCAGCCACTTGACTGACTACTAGGTGAATTTCTTTTCAGCCACAGAAACTCCCCAGACTATCTACTTAGGAATGGAGGGATTCCAGTTTAAGTAAGTGGAGGGAACTCTCAAACTGACAAAATCATGGAGCCTTGAAATAGGAAACATAGACTATTAAAAATACTAATACAACATCTGAAATGGTACTTCCTTAAAAGGTTTAAAAATTTCTCCAATGATTCTGGTTAACTGAGGTAAGTGTACAGGGGAGAATTGTATCAGAAGCAACATTCTTTCTGGCTCTTCTAAAAGAAAACCAAGGAGAAATTTCAACTCCTTCCTCCAGGGCCAAGGGTTAATGAGAAAAGTGAAGCTGTCATTTCAATCACCTCAGAAAATGGGCACTCCCCCTGGAACATGGTTGCACGAGAGAAGCATGGATCTTGAACCAGTTTGGGTATCACAGTTTGGACACGCTAACTGACAAACAGTCAAAAATTGGCCAAGGTCTTTCGCTTTGGAAACCAAAATGCTCTGTAATATTGATCAAACCAAGCATGGCCCATTATCCACACAAAAGTAAAAACACAAAATTAAAAACAAAGACCAAAAGTGAAACAATGAGTTTGTTATCTGAGTAAATCTCTAAGGCATGAAGTGTTACCTCAGAGCTGTTTTATATTGATAGAATTTCTTCATTGGGAATTCCCTGTACCAGTAAAATCCCAAGTCTGGCCATCCATCCATACCCTTACATACATTTGCATGAATTTTTTCTTAAATATGTTTATGCAATGTTTATCATAGGGGTTTTGTTTTTCTTGCTTTCCCAGTGGGGACTAGGGATGGAAGGGAAAGAATGTGGATCTGAAAATAAAATAAAATGTAATTTAAAAAACAGGTACAGTATAAGCTAGGTCTAACAGTTTTTCTTCTTCAAAAGTCACCAAGGTAACCTAAAGTTAATTCTTTCGAGATCCAAACAGATCATGCTCTGGGTAGATAGGTAGGTCCTTAGATACCTCATGATCTCATTTGTCCCAGTATCGATCCCAACCCTCCCCCTACACACGCATACACAGACACATGTGCACACACACACACACACACACTCATATCCTGTGCAATTCACATCCATGCTTTTCTGTAAATCCTTTAGTAAGGATCCACCCAATGCATTGAACCTTTTTCTCTAGTGGTCTTCAATGCCCAAGAAAACTACAGAATTTTAAAAAAAACAACAAAATGTTGAATTTAAAATACTCCATTTGATGGCATGGAAGACAGAAATGTTGAAGTTCAACTAATTCTACCCAAATAATATCCATCAAGTTGCCTGCCTTCTCATATCCTTTATGATTTTTCTGTCTTCTCCATTTGTTCAATACTCATTTTCATCCATTTCTGTAGGCAAAGTAGATGAAGAAAAGCCATTCTCAGGGACAGGCATTCCATAATGTCTTTCCTCTAAGAGGGACCGTGGGGCCAACACAAAGCGTGTCTCAAAATATTCCAAAGACTCCCCATCTTCTTTCTCCATCAGGAACTGGTATTCTCCAAACCTCACAATGCACCTGCCTGGAAGGTCCATTTTATTGAGATAGCCAAGTTCCCTGTTACCCACAAGCAGGCTGGTTTTCTTACTCAGGTTTTTTATTTCAAATGAGAGAACTGTACTGTTGAATTGTTTAAATGGCTGCAGAGAGAATTGAACTCTGGAGACTTGTTTGTCTTGTAAGGTGTAATGACACAAGTTGGAACTCCGGCCAAAGTTTACCACTTCCATGGATGACAGCTTTTCTCGATTGAAAAACCTTAGCCCTTGAAAAACATTGTTATTGTCTTGGTTTGGATGATAGACTGTAAGTTGGAAGCAAGTGAGTTTTTCCTCAGTGTCAGCATCCTCAAAGTTGGACATGGTGGTCATCAGAAGGAGACCTGCCATCATCAGCAAATGAATCACAAAGTTAGTATATCACCAAATATCACTGTAACACTTCCCCTATAAGAACTAAAATTAATTTTTCAAGTAGGAAGGTGATGTCTAAGAGTAAAAGAATTTTGTTGAATTTTTTTCTCATAAAAGATTCATTTGAGTTCCAAGTTAGAGAATAAAGAGCTTAATGTTACATATACAGCACACTTCCATTTAGTTGCTTAGTAAAATAAAGCCCTTAGCCCAGGGCCCTGTAAGAAATAAAACATTTAATTCAATTCAACAGGAGAAGTCCTGGTTACACAAAGACAGAAATCAAAGTGCCTGGATAGAGTAAAATTGGAGGACTCCTTGTTTAGGAGATGGAACTTAAAGTGAGTTTTAAAGGGACTTAGGAATTCCATGTGTGAATCTCTTTGACAGCAATAATGTAAGCAGGGGAATGGTATGTGATTCAGGGATTCAAGGTGCCTGGTCAGGCAGCTGAGTGGCACAGTGGGTAGAGTACCAGACTCATTTTCCTGAATTGAAATCCAGTTTTAGACCTAACTAGCTGTGTGACCCTAGACAAGACATTTAACCTTGTGTGCCTCAGTTTCCTCATCTGTAAAATGAGCTAGAGAAGGAAATGGCAGACCATTCTGGTATCTTTGCCAGGAAAACTCCACATGGGGTCACAAAGAGTCAGACACAATTGAAAATAACTGAAAAACAAAGATACCTAATCACTTTAAAGTTAGAAAATGTAAGCTACTTTTTTGAAAAGGGAGAAAAATAGCTTCTCTAATTCAACCTAATACCCATGAAAAAAATATTAAAGGAATCTTATCTAATAACCAAAGAATTTGAAGATCGGGGAGCATTTTCTAAATTTTGACATATTTCTAGGAACCCATTAAGTTCTTAGATGATGCTGAACAGGCTTCAGAATTCTGAATTCTTAGTCTTTTCAAGTCTAAGTTCCTCTTCTCAGACAGAGACTGTGGGCTACAGAGCCAATATGTTATGCTAGTTTATTCAATCATTCTTTATTACAAAGAAAGGACTTATTTTCAGATATGTAGGTCCTTGGGAAGTAACTAGGACAGTTTTTAAAGTGTCACTGAAACATTCACAGGGACAGGGACTGGACCTGTGATTTTATTGCTATTGGGTAACTACCAATACAGGCCTAGACAGAAAAGTGAAATGGTCAACACAGCCAGGATAGTTAGAGGTAAGACTAGACCCCACATTGTCCTGGCTTCAAGGCCAGCTCTCTATCCACTACATCACAATGCCTCAAATGAAACATTTTTTTTTTAAAGAAAAAAAGTACATTTAAAATAAATAACAAAAAGCATTGAAGAGAAGGAAAATTATTGTAAGATTTTTTTACTAGAATAGTAGAGTTGTTTATCTTAATCAATTATTTCTGATGAATTAACAGCCAAAAAAATATCACTAACCACAAATACCACAAATTAACTGTTAACCTCAACATCCTCATACTGTTAATATCCCTATCTCCCCACGGCATGTGTTATGTTCTATTTTCTCTCCTTGATCACTGGTGTATAAAAAGTAACATTAAAAAATTGAAGGGACTGCTGAAGATGATGTCTTCAGTCTTCATTTTACATTTGGATAACTGTCACTTACTTTTCAATTGTAATTTTTTTCAAATGTTATTTAACCTCTGTGGACCTCAGTTCCTCATTTGTAGAATGAAGGGGTTGGTCTTTGTAACCTTGAGATTCATTTTCTAAATCAATGATCTTATGATCTTACCCTATTATGCAGATTTGTAACTGAAAAAAAAGATTTAAAAAGAAAAGTCATTAAATTCTTAATTGTCTTAGTGACTAATCCACAGTTTAATATTTATTAAGCACTTGTCATAGATAAGACAGTAATGATAATATAAATTTAATATTATGTTTTACTTGGATTAATAAAGAATGTTTGGGAATTCCCTGAGCATACACTTTAGAAAACTGATGGGAAGCTGAAAATCCTAAAAGTGAGATTCATCTCAAAACACTAATAAAAAAATGGCAAATGAAAATTAAAAAACAAACAAAAAACGATCAACCCATCAGCCTTTGTTAGGTGCTTTTTATGAGGCAAGAGACTACAAATAGGAGTGACATAGTTCCTACCTTCAAGGGGTTTACATTTCAGGAGATGGGTTTAGTAAATTCATCATAAATCTTATTTGGAGAGAACTCTCTTAGGAGAATACTCCTTAATCAGAAATGGGTCTCCTTTCAACGTGAATGATAAATTATGATCTTGGAAACTGAAATGTGGGCCTGCAGAATGATAAAAAGGTCCAATAACCAGATAAGATTTTTTAAAAGAGAAAAGTTATAACTTTTAGTCTATTGTGAAACCTGAAAATATGCTGTGATTCTCGAGGGTCTTCATAGAATTCTTAGAGTTAGAACAGAATCTAAAGGAAATCTTCTACAACTCCTTCCTTTTATAGATGATGAAACCAAGGTCTTAAGTGTAAGGGAATTGCCAACCCCCAGCCTCTTGGATGGCATTCACTGGTCACAACTCAGGTAAACTGAGGGGAGACTGGTAAAGCATGAACAAGATGGTGCTGGGAGGAAAGGTTCCGCACCTGTTTTGTTCAAGGCTATTTCCTGGACCCTGGGAGAACAAAGAAGACCCAAGATGTTTTTCTTTCTAGGGGCTACATGGCAGTCCTGGGCAGTCCTGGTCATAGGTATAGGATTTCCTTACTGGGCAAACTATTTGCTGATAAGTCCACTAAGGGCTCTGGTGTCAGGAAAGAGATAAAAGTACTGCTTGCTGTTATAATAAATGGAGTTCTTCACTATCTTGCCTCCCGCTTCGGTCATTACTTACAGCTCACTCCACCAAGGCCTACAGGTACTGCTGGTCAGTTTAGGCCTGTGGGCCTGAGAGATCAGGCACCTTCACCCTAACACTTAGGATATTAGGGGACAACAAAGTAGTTCTCCGAATCCAGAGGATGTGTAATGAAATACTACCCTTGCCATTTGCCACCTATGTGACCTTAAATAGATTAGACCTTTAACCTCTTTGGACCTCAATTTCTTACAAACTAAGAAGGCTGAACCTGCTCCAGGATACTTCTAGCTCTAAGTCTGTGAAACTATGACTTGATCACTATGATATAGCCTCTGACTCCAAGTTCAATGGCCCTTTCCACTATAACGTAGCTGTCTTCTATCTATGGGAAGATAGATCCCCACACTGTAAGACCCAGGTTAATGATCTAGTTATCTGTACTGCCAGTATGGAAGGGAAAACCACCATAACAACAATGGATTTGGAATCAGAAGATACAGGCTCAATTCTCACCTCAATCACTCAGCTGCTGGGTTCCCTTAGGCAAGTCAGTTAACTTCTAAGTTTCAGTTTCCTCATATGCAAAATAAGGATAATGAAAATCAACTGATCCCCCAGGGTTGCTGCGAGGGTCGAATTAGACAACATAAGTGAAGAGTTATTCAAGAATGAATTATTTTTGTTACCGTTATTACAATGTTTGACTGAGTCTACTGAGGGACAAAGAAGTTGCCATCAGTGCCTGGGTAGAACAATGAAACCAGAGATCTTTAAAGTATTCAATTCATTACTATAAAACATCCTACAACTAGACAGTAGAGAGAAGTAAGCTAGGGTGCCCCTGGCCTCTCGTGGTCCATGAAGCAGTGTGTTCAAAACTGACTGAAACAGGCGTGATGATAGAAGCCTCTCTCCCTGATCTTATCAAATTGAGAAAGGGTAGATGGAAACTTCACCTACTGCAGTTGACTGGTGTGACTTTTAAAATCCATCCTTTAATTCTGAAGCCACAGAGAATTAATATTACCCCAATATGACATTGAGGCAATAGTGGTACACTAAAAAGACACATTTAATAGCTCTTTAAAGCCCAGCTTGGGAGTGAGAAAGACCTGGGGTCGTCATGACTGATATACAGTGACTCTATCAGCTTGGGGAAATCTTTCAGTTGTCCAGGCAACTGTCTAAGACAGATATTTTAACCATTTGCATCATGGAACCTTTGGGCAGTCTGTTGAAGCCTATGGGATCCCATCTCAGAATGAGGGTTTGTTGCCCACATTCATTCTTGAAGGAAATGCTAAATTTCAGTTTTAAATTAGTGAAAATAAAGATTATTTTTTTCCCATCCAAGTTTTGTCAGCCCCCTGAAATCTGACCCTTTCAAATCAATGAATACCAGATCAAGAAATCCCACTTTAAGACATGTGATAGACAAGAGCTGACCTGCATTGGTAGAAGGAGTTCCCTACACAGGTTAGGGTTAACCATAGCCCTTTATTCATTCAATCACTTAATATTTACTGAGTGCCTACTATGTGCAAGCTATTATGGTAAGCACTGAGAGAGGTGGAAATGAAAATTAACTAAGACATGATCCTCAAGAAGCTTAAATGATTTGTTTCCTTTTCACACCTAACCACGATGATACTGCTAAACAAAAAGGTGAGTCTTTGATATTTCATTTGTAATAGTATTAAATGGAAAAGTAATAGCATGAAACTAAAATTGGCAGTCAACAAACATTGATTAAATGCTTACTTTGGCAGGGCTTACTCCTGATATATACCTGGCTCAGTTATTGTATTTTTCAAATATATATGATTACCTGCTATGACAGTTTGTGACAGGAAAAGATGGATAATGTTAGTATTGGTCTATGTGAAGGGAATTATGATTTTCATAATAATCAATATAGGTAATAAATAAACTAATAATTTAGATTTTCCAGAATCGCCTCTTCTAACTTGTGAGTCAGAAGCTCACAATGTAGCTTGAAATAATCAAACCCTTGACACACAATCACTGCATTCTTGTGCCTGTGTACCTTAACTGACATGAATCAAAGATTGTAAAACCTGTTTCCGGCACATATCTCTCATCCTGTGATCCATCAGGTAATGACCCTCAAAGACCTGAAATCATGCTGTTCCCACAGAACCTTGGGACACCTTGGTGACTGTGGGATTTGTGGGCTTGTGGGAACTCAGGTCCTGGGTAACTATAGCTTCTAATCCACTTTCCTCCCTCCCTTTGTGATGTATATAATTTTTGCCTTCACTTCTGCAAGGTGGAATTGAGATCAGGAGAATTCCTGATTTGCAAATCTGTTCTTCATAATGAAACTTATTAATTAAACTGATAATTGATTACCGACACTTTGTCTCTGGTTAGAGGCTGTCTTGGTAAAATTCTGTTCACACCCCATTATAAAAATACACCATACAAAAGAATGCTCTCCATATAAAGAATGATCTCTAAGAGGCCAGATGGAAATTGATGTAAACTTGGAAAACTAAAACCTCAGGAAGAAGGAAAACAAAACAAACAAAAACTTCCACCAACCTGAAAATTCGGTAGAGGCAGAAAATCACATCTTTTATTAAAGAAGATAGATTACAGTATAACACACTTTATTATCAGAAATCCCCAAAGATCATAGCGTCAGAGGTCTAAAGCTGGAAGGGGCCCCGGAAGACATCCTGTCAAACCCCATTCATTTTACAGATAGGGAAACTGAGGCCCAGGAAGACTTAGGAGTAGCTAGATGGCATGATGAATAGAATGCCAGAATTGGAATAAGGAACTCAAGTTCTAATCATGCCTCAGGCACTCTAGGTACTTAACCTCTCTCACCCTCAGTTTCCTCACCTGTAAAATGAGAGGGTTGGACCTTTGGCTCTAAATCTACATTCCTATAGGTGACTTGCCCATAAGTAGCAGAACAAAGATTGGTACTGTTGTCCCATGTGTTCTAAGCACAGTATGCTGAAGGCAAAAACTGAATGGAAAGGAGAAGGAAGTAAGGGTGTACTCAAGATCAACAGAAAAAAGGGCATTACAATACAAAATAACATCATTGAATGCTATTAAAAATAATAAATGAAAGTATACAATATGAACTCAAAGGATCTTTGGGCAAAAGGAGAGCTGAGGGGACCAGAAGCCCCTCCTGGTTGATCTTGGTCAGAAAAGAACTCCAGGTTATAGCAAAAACTAGTGATAGGATACCTCCAGTGAGACCTCCAATAGCCAGAATGAGGCCATTTGACATGATCTCTTAATTCCCTTTTAACCCTAAGATTCTAGGACCCAAGATGGATGAGTAGCAAAAGGAAAACAGACACACATAGATGATCTTTTCTGACCTATCCCCTTACACTCTAGAAGAACTAAGTTGAGCTTACTTTCTGAGAGACCTTACTATTAAGTCTACCCAGTTCTAAGAGGTCATAGAGCCCTTCCCCTCATCTCTCCAACTGCTAATGATATCATCAAATGTAAACTTCTTGAGATCAGGGACTGCTTCATTCTTGTCTCTGTATCCCCAAGTCCTAGAACAGTGACTGGCATACAGTAGGTACTTAATAAATGCTTGATGACTGAATGGAGTTCCTTTAAGAAGTTACAAAGCCTTTGATTTCACAATGAACAATATTTTCATGGATGTGACTGCTCTCTCTAAAGCAGGGCTTCTTAACCTTGGGTTCATGAATTTGTTTTTCCTCATATATTAATAACTTATTTCAATATAATTGGTTTCTGATACAACCATTTTGGAGATCAATTCAGAACTATGCCCAAGGGGCTATAAAATTGTATATACCCTCTGACCCAGCAATACTACTACTAGTCTGATCTCAAAGAGATCAAAGAACAGGAGAAAAGACATATATGCACAAAAATATTGATAGCCACTCTTTCTGTGATTACAAAGAATTGGAAATTGAATTTGGAGAATGATTAAACAAGTTGTAGTATATAATTGTAATGGAATAACTATTTGCTATAAGAAATGATGAACAGGATATTTTCAGAAAAACCTGAGAAGACTGAACATATGAACTAAGGCCAAGTAATGTAAACAGAACTGAGAGAACATATACACAGCAACAGCAATATTGCAACATAATCAATTTTGAAAGACATAGCTACTCTGGTCAATACAATGATCCAAGACAATTCCAAAGACTCACAATGAAAAATACTATCCACTTCCAGGGAGAAAACTGATTAATTCCAAGTACAAATCTAAGTAAACTTTTTTTACTTTCTTTCCCTTGCCTTTTTTTTTTTTTGCAACATGGCTAATATGGAAAATATGTTTTGGCCATCATTATCAGGACCCTCACACTGAGCTCTGATAGATGAGATTCTGCCTTATCTAGCCTGGAACCAGGAAAAAAAAAAGACTATACTACTGCACCCTGCCCTTTCAAACACACTTTCCTTTCTTGGTCCCCTTTATCATGTTTCTCAATTAGAACAAAAAGTCCTTTTGGACAGGGAATATCCTGTTTGCTTTTATTTGTATCTTTAGAACTTAGCACAGTGCCTGACATATAGTAAGTGTTAGACAGATAGATAGATAGATAGATGGATGGATGGATGGATAGATAGATAAATGTTTTATCTATCTTGTAGTTAGGTGGTGTGATGGATAGAGTGCTGAACCTAAAGTCAGGAAGGCATCTTCCTAAGTTCAAATCTGGGCTCAGATACTTCCTAGCTGTGTGACCCTGGGCAAGTCACTTAGAATTCTGTTTGCCTCAGTTTCTTCATATATGAAATGAACTGAAGAAGGAAATGGCAAACAATCCAAGAAAATTCTAAATAGCGTCACAAAGAGTCAGACACAAGAGAACAACTATCTCTATCATCTGTCTGTTTCTGTCCCTGTCTATCTTCCTATTATATATCTCAATTTATCTCCCAAAGTCCAAAGTCCATAAAAGCTTTACTAAACACATGCTGCACAACAGTAACGGAATACCTGTTGTGGGGATGAGAATGTTTTCAAGTTACTAAAAATATAGAAAATTTCTCAACTAACCTACTTTGTATTAGCACATATAGGAAAGTGCAGAGGAACCAACTTTCTTTTGTGACCTGAAGAGCCAGCTTTAAGGAAGGAAAGATGCTACCCTAACACAATTAGACATAGCCACTCTAGAAAAAGCCCTGTGCAACTGCAAAGAACAGTCAAGACACAAAAAACCTGGATTCACCTTCCCTTATTAAGCCCTGACTTCTTAAGTCACCACAATAGAGTGAGTGGGCCGCACAGCAGGATGGATCAGCACTAGACTGGGAATCAGGACCGAGTTCAAGTCCTCTTTCTGATACAGTCTGACCGTGCAAACCTGGGTATTTTTTAACCTCTCAGTTCCCCAGACAACTCTCTTAAGACTGGACTGCAATCCTACCTTGGTGGAAACTGTTTCCACACTGGGAGCTTCCCTAGTTTGATGAACTCACATACTCTTCTGCATCCCGGCTTTTCCATAAAGACTCTGAGCCCTCCTGAAAGAGATTGGAGTTCATAGAAAAGTTCCCAAACCTGGAATTTCTCTTCAGATTACTGGGGTCTGAGTGCTAGTGCTGATTCTTACTTGTCTTGTGAGCTTAATTTTCTTACCTGTATATTTTATTTTACCTTAAATGACCTTAAATTTTCTTACCTGTACAGTGGGCCAAGTGGAAGGCGAAGTTTAAGATCCCTGAGCTCTCCTCCGTTACGGGCCCCTTGAGCTACGCACCATTCTGAGCCCACTCGTGTTTCCCGGTCAGCAGCAGATTGCGGGACACCCAAACTCCCAAGTCCGTCTGTCCTCCTCCTACTGGCCTCGCCTCTGTCACGTCCCTGGTGATGCAAGGTGCACGTTATTTTCGCGGGCACTTCGGGGTTTTCTCAGCTATTTCCTTCCTTTTTCCCACCTACGTCCCTCTACGTTTCACTTTCCAAAGTGTGTCTCCACAGCCAAGACAAGCGAGAAGGGCCCGTCCCTACTTCCCCCTGCCCCACCGCTTCCAGAAGCAGATAAGCCGGACCCCAAGGGTCTGAGCCCAGGCCCTTGACCTTCCCTGCACGCGCTCCCGGGGCCGCTGGAAGGGTGCTGTCCGCCTGCTGTGCGCCCCGCACGCCCCGGCCAAGTCGGGCAGGATGGGCCAGGTCATTGTGGCACGGCCAAACCGGAGGGACTGGCTCCCCGGAGGAGGCTCCCTCCGCTCCCTTCCTCTTTCCTACCTACTTCGGCCAAGGCCAAGGCCAAGGCCAAGGAGACTGGCTACAGCAGGACTCAAGGAGGCGGCGGCCGCTGGCTTAGCACAGCAAAGACGTGGCGCTGGCGGGGCGAGTAAAACGAGGCGGGCTCGCCGCTGGACTCTACGGGGCTTCTCCCTCCTCTGGATGGGAGCTGGCAGGACTCTTTATTGTAGAGGAGGAGAGAGCGCAGCAGTGCGGGACCTCCTCCTCTCCAGCTCTCCGCCTCTGCTCAGTCCTGTGACGGAGGAGATGAGAATGGGGAGAGGAGGGGCCAAGGCAAGTAGAGTCTGCCAAAAGAAAGAGAAAAGACTGAAGGACTTGTGTCTGTGCAAGCTGCCCTGGCAATAAGACCATGGGAAGATGAGGGGGTGAGGGTGAGGGTGGGACTGGGAGTGGGAGGTGGGGAGGGGAGATTGGGCAAGATGGAGATGGTGCCTGATTTATGTGGAAGCGTTTAGGAGAAAGGTCCCAATGACCCCACGCATTGAGATTAGTTGTCTCGTGTCTGTCACACTTGAGAAGGAATTGAGTCACTTGCTAAGTGTGACCTCCCCCCATAAGAGATCCTATTAGTTTTCTTTGTGGCTATTCCAGTGGAATGGTTTCAGGATCCCACAAAGTCTCTCCCCTCTGCTGCTTTCCTCTCCCTCTCCCACCTCCCCCCACCCCATCCCACTTCCCATGCATGATAAAACAAAACAAAATAAAAAGCCATCTGGCTAGCTAATATCAGAAACTGATTCCTCATAAAATGTGTAAACATCTTAAGCATTATCTGACTGGCTTAGGGGTGTAGTGAAGCCAGTTCTTACAAGTTAGGAGACTGTTAAATTATGAGTGTGTGTGTGTGTGCGTGTGTGTGCGCACACACAAATACACATGCATATATATATATATATATACATACACATATATACGCATATGTATATATAAACATATATGCACACACATATACATACACACATATGCCTACCTACATAAATATCCACATGTATACTTATATATTCTGGAAATCAACAAAGGATTTGTTTTGCTGATTATTTAGACTTCAGAAAGTCATGGAGAAACAAAGGTTATAATACAGATTAAACTTAAGAATATGCCTTGCAGGATTTTTTTCCCCTTCATTTTGTTTTTTTAGAGATCTGGTTCTTAAATATTTGCCACCTTGTTTCAGGTACATGAATGTGTAGATGTGGAGCAGCAAGCACCCCGGACACATCCAGGATGGGCTGCTAGCACGGGTTCTTAAATCTGCTTTTCTAAAAGGAAAGCAACTTTTGAAGGATCAACAATCTGCTTTAATTACATTTACCAACAGAGAAAATACAAGCAGAGAAATAAAGACCAACAGACAGGGCTTCCAACTGTATGACCGTAAGCAATACGTACATCACAGATCAACAGACAAATCCAATTGTGTGACTATTACATACATACATAGTTACCAGAGAGAGAAAAACACATGAACCTTTTTCCAAAAAGTAAACCTCAAATCATAAAATCATATATATATATATATATATATGTATATATGTATATATATATACATATATACATATATACATATATATATATATACACACACACACATATATATACACTTTTCAGAGCTGTAGGGCACAACCCTGGTGAGCTGGTACCTCATTAGAAATTAATAAAAGGTACCCAGGACGTTTTAGTGGTTGGGAAAGATCTTTAACTCTCATTGTGGGTCTTCCTACAAAACAATCCTTCCTCTAATCATTACAAGAGGTGAGTATCTTGGACAGGGAGACAGGAGATGTGGGTTCTAATCCTACTTCTGTCACTAACTAGCAGTGTGACCTTGGGCAAATCACTTGACCAAGCCAGAGCTCAGAATCCTGATTTTTCCAAGGAGAAAGTTCCAAATTTTACATTTTCATTTTTTTCTAATTCTGAATTTAACAAACACTAAAGCAGAACAAACAGCAGAATAGATAGGCTTATGTGTGAAATTATAAATGTCCATTACATATAGCTTTTTAAAAGTATATAATAAAATCAATATGCTATTTTCAAAGTTATCCTTATTAGTTTTAGTTTTGTTTCCCTATGAATTTCTTTCTGTTCCTATCTGGGCATTTTAAAGACACAACTAATTCTTTTATTCTTTTTCTTCCCAACCCTATTGCTAGCTTCTGCCTTTACTACAAAGATTCTATACCAAATTTTTAAAAAAGAGGGGGATTACAATCCTTGTATCAAACATACATGATGAAATAAGACAAATCCACATATTTGCTGTGTCCAAAAATGTATCTCATTCTGTGCCTTGATCCATTGGTCAGGAAATGGGGAGCATGGTCTGTCATTGGTACTCTGGGGTTGTGGTTGAATTTTTAGGTCTTCCAAGTTGTTTTTCTTAGATTCCTAATTTTAAATTTAAATTTAAAATCCTAATTTTAAAAAGGAAAGGGTTTGTTGATTAATTCAGTATTCATTTACTAAGAGTCTGATGTTACAAAGCTTATTGTTCAACCTCTAAGGAGTTCAGCAAGAAGCTGTCTAACAACATTGTATAGAATCTTTGCCTCTGCATCTGCCTATATGACATCACCAAGTTAGAGGAAAAATGTGTTCCAGTTCCATACTAGAGTTGTTTCTTAGCTAAAAGTTTTGAGACTTCTCTCCATTGTCTGGATTTCACCCTAGTGTTTTAGCAGCTTCTCTCTTTCTCTACCCCAATCCTCACCCTACCCCTCTTTGGTGATTTCTTCTATGAAACTCCATTTTGAAGACGTGCAAGGACCAGCAATTCTTCATTTTTGACCTTTGTTGCCATAACAATACACACACATACACACACACACACACACACACACACACACCCTCCCCCACTTCTTTCAGCACCCTTTTCTGTGTTGTCTGCTCCTTGTTAGAACATGGGAAAGAACTGTCTTTTTGCTTTAATTTGTACCCTCAGCCCTTAGCTCCATACCTGGCACATGGTAAGCATTTAATAAATGCTCATTGACTTGATTAGATTTATGTGCCTAGTTGCTTTGTGAAACTTTAAATTTCAGAGAGGCAGAGTAGCTGAGTTGATAGAGTAGTGGACTTAAAGAATCAGGATAACTTGGATTCAAATCCTGCCTCAAACACTAATTATGTGATGCTGGGCAAGTAACTTAACCTCTCCGTGCCTCAGTTTCTTCATCTGCAAAATAGGGAAGGGTTGAACTTGATAGCCTCTAAGGTCCTTTCCAGTTCTAAATCTCCAAACCTATGAACTGCATTAGAGGAAGAGAATTCCCTATACAAATGGAATCACAAGTCAGATCCAAAGAAGTGACTGGGACCACAAGGGGGCAGCTAGGTGAAGCAATAGTGCACAGTGACAGACTCAGAGTCAGGAAGATGAGTCTTCCTCAGTTCAAATCTAGCAGTGTAACCCTGGGAAAGTCACTTAATCCTGTTCACCTCAGTTTCCTCATCGGTAAAATGAGCAGGAGAAGGAAATGGCAAACCAATCCAGTACCAATTGGGGTCATGAAGAGTCAGATATGACTGGGATTACAAATGTAAAAAAGAAACAATGCCTGTCCTCGAGGAGCTTATATTTGGTGACGGTGGGGGGATGATAAGCTATACATGTACGTAGAAAAGTAAATAGGAATTATAGGATATGCAAAGTCATTTCTGGGAGAAAGTCACTAGTTAGTGTGAGGGCTGAAAGAACAGGACCGCATGAGCTCTAATTTCTTTCCAGAGAAAGCTAACATTCCAGGACTCTGTGACCCTTACATCACCCTTACATCATACTCTTATGACATCATTGGCAGGGTAGTCTAGGCGTTTTCTTTGTTACTTACTGTCTGCCATATATGGGAGATCTATCTTTCTGTTGTTTATGGGAAACCAGGTGTTTCCAGCATGCTGGCCAAGAGTCTAAATTCTGGACTGACAATTCCCCAGAGGGTTGCAAGTATGTATGCTCCCTGCCTCAAAGTGAGGAGCCTATGTGGAGCCCTGTTTCCCTTCAACCTCTGGAAGCCCTAGCAAATATTAAGCCAGCAGGTGTAGCACCTCTTTTCTACCAAAGCAATTGTTTTCTTCCTGTTAAGGTAGCCTCACATTTCCTACTTATAGTCATAGATTTGGTCTTTGAATTTTCTTCTAAAACACTTCCAAAGATCAATGTCTGATTGAATGAATGGGACTTCCATTGAGCTGAATGCTTCTGAATGTTTTTAGAACCCTATTAACATGTATTTCAAAACCCTATTTACAATTAACTTTGACGACCGTCACACACCGCTAGTCCTCCACTTTTCCCCTAGAGGTGTGAGGTATGCTTCACTGTCTGACTGTTTTCCATTACATTCCTCCTTCACAATTCCTACCCTCCTTGACTCCACTCCCTGCCATGTCATCTTGCATTTTACTAAGAAAACAGGGGCCATCCACTATGACATCTTTCTTTTCCCTTATTTCATATCTTAACACTCATCTTCATCATCATTATTCTTTCCTCCTTTGTGCCAGTCTCTGAGATTGGGCTAGTCTTTTCTCCTTGCCAAAGTCAAGTTGTATTATCTCTTGACTTTCGTGATATTGTTTTCACCTGGCTCTCCTCCTTCTTGTTTTTTAGCCATTTTAGTCATCAACCATAACCTACCCTTGAAAGTTGGCTATACCCCAAGGCTTTGTTCTGGGTCCTCTTTTCTTCACTGGGTGCACACCATGCATTGGTGAGCTTATGTTCCCTAAGTTTTCCCAAATAAACAGATGATTCCCAAATCTATACATCCTTCCCTAGCCTTTCCCCTAAACTCTAGGCTTGCATCATCAGGTGCCACCTCAATATCCCACTGGCATCTCAGACTCACCATGCCTAATGGAACTCATCTTCTCCCCAAATCTACCTCTTCTCCATTTTGTATAAAGGACATCATCAACCTCTAGTCATCAAGGTTCTAAACCTTGGATTTTTCTGGGATTCTTCCCTCTTCACCAACCCCTTCCTTGTTCAATCAATTCTTATTGACTCTACCTTCACAACATTTTTAATCTGTTCCTCTATTTTCCATTCTCATGGATACAGTCCTAATTCAGACCCCCTTGCCTAGACCATACCGATAGTCTCCACATTGTCCTCCTTAATCCCAGTCCTCCTCTTCCCACAAATGCCACATTAACCATTTGCAAGCACAGGTCTGAACAGGAAGGACACCCTTGCTCAACATTTTCAGAGACTTGATATTACCTTTAAAATAAAATAGAAACTCCTTAGCCTGACTCTTAAAGTAGCCGGGTTAACTGGTACCAGCTCATTTTATATCATGTCTCTGCATACCTTCTATACCATTTTATGTAGCTACATCCCAAACTTCACATTCCATTTCTGGATTCTGTCCCATGTGCCTAGAATGTGCTCCATCCTCACCCCCAAATGACTTAAAAATTCAGCTCAAGTATCACCTCCTATATGAAGTCGCTTCTGATTTGTAACTCCACAATCGTTAGTAGGAATACATTCCCTCCTAAAATTCCTTTTATTTACTTCTCTATGTATATGTATCCAACCTGGCACTCATTAGCTCACAGGTCAACAGGTTGCTGTCCATACATGCCGGAACCCAGGCTTCTTAATCATAGCTTCCAAAATTTTCATTGGCAGCCAAAATTTCAATTTGTGAATAGAATAGAGTGGATCTCCCTGTCATGAAGTCCACTGACAGTTTACAAGTACAAATGCAACAGTCTGCCTGTAGCTATCACTTAGTTATTCTAGGTACCAGGCTGGTTTCTGTATGTAAGAGAAAGGCATCTAATGCTGTTGTCATAGTTAATGCACTGGACGGCGCTTTCTGTTCAGATGAGAAAATTTCTCAAGTTATAAGTGCAATAGGTAACCAAACTGTGAAGGTAATGAGCTAATTTATGATAGTGTATAGTGTCTGTAACCTCTTGTACACTAGGAAGAACAAGGAAATGCTGTGTGAAGAAAGGCGTTCATTCCAATAAATGTGATGGTAAAAGTCCAAACCCAGTCTCACATGAGGCAGTTAATTGAACTTTTTGTAACTTTTGTAATTCCAGGCAATCCCGAAGGAATGGTCAAAGGTCTTCAAGTTCCAATTATATCTGAACAAGAATCTCCTCCATGACATATTTGTCAGGCCATCATCCAGTTTTTGCTTAAAGACCTCTAGTACAAGGGAATCTCACTGCCTGCGGTGGCAGCCTATTTGACTTCCTGGTAGCTCACAATGTTAGAAATGTTTTTCTTCACACCAAATATGCTAAATCTGCTTCTCTATAATTTCTATATATTATGCCTATGATGCTGAAATACTCCAATAATAATAATAGCTATTTTTAAGGTTTTTCAGTCTTTTTTTTTCCAGTCATATCCAATTCCTCATGATCCCATTTGGGGTTTTCCTGGCAAAGGTACTGGAGTGGTTTGCCATTTCCTTCTCCAGCTCATTTTACAGATGAAAAACCCGAGGCAAACAGGGTTAAGTGACTTGCCCAGGGTCACACAGTAAGTGTCCAAGGCCAGATTTGAACTCAGGAAGACTCACCTTCCTGACTCCAGAACCTGCACTCTATCCACTGCACCACCTCAGTGCCCCATTTTTAATGTATATAGCACATAAAATCTGAGATCTCTAGCCCATATCTTCATTTTTCTATGTCTAACCAGGTTTTCTTTTTCCTCCTTTCCTCCTAGGGTGGCAGTATCCTTTAAAAATCTTGTAACTTTTTTTGAGGGATACATGTTGGCTGTGGTTCTAATATTGGTCTTACAATCTACACAACCTCCTGTGTTCTTTCTTCAAGTCACATCGTGTCTGGGGGTAGAGGACACTCTCCATCACTTCCAGAACTGTCAACCAAATCAGAAAGCATTTATTAAGAACCTACTCCATGCTAAGCTCTGGGATTTCAAGGCCAAAAGTAAACTCTTCTTGTCTTCAAAACAGTTACATGCTATTGACATAATTAGAATGAAATCTTATATCCTAATATCATGTCTGAAATGGTTCTTCCTTCCTTCCCTAGGGAAGAAATCAATCTCTATAAGAACTCAGTGATTGAGACAGGGATTATCCAATCACTTTCCATATACTCCTTCCTTTGTGTAATGTCTAGGAAATGTGGTGCTTCAGAACATTCACAGAGAACAACATTCCTACTGTGCCCACTTCTTAGCATCTTACCTATACCTGCCCAGATGTTCATGGTAGTTGACAGGATCTTCCAGATGGTGCTCTCATCATAGTTTAGTAATACTCCCCAAATCAACTCATTTGTGTTTATCTCAGCAGACCAATCCTCTTAAAATTGTTAAACCATTTCCTTACTTTGTCTTCCTGACACAACCCCTCTGCCCACTACATTTGCTAACCATGTTCATCTACTGCAAAGAGAGACAATATATACTTCCTTGAATCACAGGACATATATCTAGAACTGAGAGGGACCTTAGGAGCCACTTTGTCTAGTTACTTAATTTTACCATTGAAAAAACTTGAGGCCCACAGAGGTGAAATTACTCACCCAAGGTCACACAGGTAGTACAAATCAGAGAGATGACTTAAACCCAGCTCCTCTGATTCCTGAAGGAATGATCTTTCCACTGCACCAAACTCTTCACCTAAGTTGACAACTCAGAATGCAACCCTTGTTGGGGGATTTATCATTTCTCTAATAGTCTCTTCCTAGAAAATCTGAGGAGGGGAGGAGCCAAGATGGTGGAGTAGGAAGATTCACATATGCTAGCTCCGAACCCACAGCCCATAAATTTCCTGTAAAAAGAACTCCCAACAAATTCTGGAGCAGTGGAAGCCATGCAGCAACAGAGTAGAGGAGATTTCCATTCCAGAGAGCCCTGAAAAACCAATCCCAAATGTCTGTCACGCACCGGATGGGAGCAGAGCCCAGCCCTACCTTGGCCACACAGCCCTAGAGGAGCAGGTCAGAGCAGGCTTCAGGCACGGAATCTCCAGCGGCCACGAAGGTCCCTCAACCCACAGGTGCACAGGTCAGTGAGAGAGACTTCTGGGCTGGCTAAGAGGGGAGACGGGTGTCTCCATAACTCAGGCCCCCTTGGGAGGCAGTGGCAGAGGCAGCCAGAGGCTCCCGGAGCAGGCAGGGGCTCGGGTCCATTACTGAAGGTCTCCACATAAACCCCCTGAGGGAACTGAGCCTGGAAGGTGGCCCTGCCCCCACCTGAGAACCTGAATTTAATCTTACCCTGAATAGCAGCCCTGCCTGCCGCTGAAAGCCCTGAGGCTGGGGAGCAGCATTTGAATCTCAGACCCCAAGCACTAGTGAGGCAGGGGTGGAGAGGAATCTCAGAAGTCAAGTAACTGGCTGGGAAAATGCCCAGAAAAGGGAAAAAAAAATAAGACCATAGAAGGTTACTTTCTTGATGACCAGATGTACCCCCTTCCT
>CM053774.1:86228794-86270745 GCA_028658325.1 Potorous gilbertii
GGGGGAGGAAATTTTGGAACCCAAAATCTTGTGAAAATGAATGTAAAAAGTTAAATAAATTTATTTAAAAATAAAAAAAAAGAAAAAAAAAGAATATGTTTATATGATTTTAAAATGTAGCATATTAGGTTTATACCAATGTAATGTTTAGTATTGTAAAGGAAGAGATGCTGAAGTATACTAGGAATCAAAGAGTTTATTAGGGGAAAATTTTTCTCAGAACTGGAAAATTCCAGTAATGGGAAAAAGAAATACTAAGATATTTTATACAATTTTTTAGTTACATAATTGTCACACATCAAAAGGTCACCTATGTATCGGTTCTTTGGAATATGTACATTTTCACAGAAAAAGTGGCATAAATGTTAAATTCCGAGTCTAGTCCAAAAAAAAAATCTGAATTTAAATATGGCATCCAAAACTCTTCTGCCGAGTTATATTTTAACTCCATAATTTCTCTTACATTGACTCTTAATAATATTCACATGGTCACCATCCATTCTATTTTGGGTCATCATTCTCTCACTCGGACTGTAATTTCACAATGGCCTTCCTTGTCTCCAGTCACTTTCCCACACCAAATCATCATCCCTGCTATTTCTAAAGCAGCTGGAAAGACTATCATAGAAACAATTAGAGGAGAATGAAAGGATTTCTGAGCACCAGGGGAGACCCAACTGAGATTTCTTAAATGGATTACATTACTCCCTCCCTCCTCAGCAAAGGACTTTGTGTCACTTTGCTGACAAAACTGAGGCCATCTGTATAAACTTCATATTTTCCTTATTACACAATTCAAAACCTCCTCATTATTACTTTTCATCTCTCTTTATTTGCTCTAATCTGTGATGAAGACAGAGTCCCTTTTGTCGAGTTCATCCTCTACTTTTGTTTCCACTGTTCCTCTTTTAGGAACTTACCCCATCTATCATTATCCTATCTCCTTTCATTTCAATACCAAGTATAGGAAAACATTCCAAGCTTAGAACAAAACAAACAAATCAACTGCAAGAAACTTCACCACTCTACCCCTTCAAACTACCCCTGATGTTTCACCTCTCATTCACAGACTCAAAGGATCCAGATAGTACCACTTAACTGAAATAGCTTTGGCCAATGTTATTGATCTCTGAACTTGTCTTTCCTCAGTCTTACCCTCCTTGAGCTCTTTTTGGTCTCTGTTGACTTTCTCCTGCACATATCATAATTCCTTCTAGTCCTTCTGGCTTTCATGACACCCTTTTCTGATCACTGCTCATCAAACATTTCCTGCTTCCTTAGTACGGTCATTCCCTGAGGCTGTCATAAACCTTCTAGTTCTTCTATCCTGGCAAATTCATCTGCTCCCATGGACTCAAGAACAATTCCCAATGTCTATATTCAACTTTTAATCTCACCTGGATTACTGTAAAACTCTTAAATGGTCTCCCTGCTTGCAGGTTCTCCCTTTTCCTATCATGTCCAGCTACCAAAACCTAAGGCGAAGATCTAATCATGACATGTCCACTCAATACGAGCTCAACCTGACAGAAGAGTTTTAGTTTGGCCTCCACTTACCCTTTCAGTTTCATGACCTACTAATCTTCAAGAACTCTACATTCTAGCCCCACAGGACTGCGAGCTGTTCTGTGAAATTGTCATTCCACAGCAAACCTCTGCTTCTGCAGAGTAGTGAGTGCCCATGCTTGGAATATACTCCCGCATCTAGGATCTTTCCTTCAAGGCTCCCGTTAGCTGCTACCTCCTCAATGAAGCCTTTCCTGACCTTCCCCAGTTCTTCTTCCTCAATCTCCCTTGTATTGTACTAATTGGTAAATATGTTGTATAGTAGAATATAAGATTTTAGGGTCCAGAACAGGGCTCTTTTTGTCTCTGGATCCCAAGTGCTACAACAGTAAGCACTTGTGATAGTTTGATAAACTGGGCAGAACCTCTAGAAATACTGACAGCATACTTATCCACTCAAATTAATTTGTAGTTGCTCAAATGTCAGTGTAACTGTGAAGGTGAGGGTAAAAATGAAAAGCACTGTTGGAGAAGGCATTTTGAGGCAGCAGTCACCTTTACAAGGCCTGTTGGGGAGTTAGCTCACCTGAGTCAAGCGTCACTTTTCAAAGGTCCCCTTCCTTTTCTTTAAAATAAAAAATTCAGAAACCAATGTATTTTACTTTTAAAAAACTGATTTTCCCATTGATTCTCTGAAAAGCTCCAAGTTTTTTCCACAATGAATCTCATGCTAGCAGCAGTAGCAGTCCAGGTCATTTGTAGGCATGGGTCCTCAAACTATTCTTCTAACTCTATTATATCTTTGTTTCTTTCAGGGTCAATAAAGTATTTTCTATAAATCAGTGGTCATAATATTTATAATGTTGATAAAAAGTCTGAAACAGCAACAAGCAAGATGATTTGTTATTTTTAAATGTAAAAATGTATTTATTCACAACTTTTGAGAAGTTGATTCCACTCCTTCAAAAAAGTTCATAATATGGACAAAATGCCAAGAAAAATTAGACAGTAGCTTATGCCAAAACAAAAATATACATCTAATGTATACAAATTTTAAAAAGCAGTATTACAGGCAGTAGGAATGCAAATAATATTTAAACTGTTTTTAAATGACATAGCTACAAACTTAAATTATGGTAAAAGAATAATCACATCTTCAATGAAATATATTTACATATTCAGTCAGTGTCTAGTTCTGCAAGTTAAAAAGGAGATGAATTTACAGATACCCTTGCTTACCATAACAAGTGAAAATATTTGAACGGCCATGTGATTTTTAAAAATACAGCAAAACCGTACATCACTATTTGCATCTTCATCTTCCTACGGCGTTAAGGAAGTACAAGTTATCATTGTTATAAGAAAAAGGAATTGCTAAGGAAACTAGACAGCGAGTTAGCTACTGAAATAACCCTAGACTCCCTAGCAAAACCAAGAATGCAGCCCAAACTGGGGGGGCTTCAGTTCGTATTTAACAAAGCAGGAAAAGAAAGGCTACTATGCGGGGCGTCCCAAAGTCCTTGGTGATGTTTTTAAGTGACTAAAGCATCACTAAGCCTTTGCAGCCCCTGCAGAATCCCAGCAGCAGTTATAGATCACAACTCACCTAGCTTACTTCTCAGAGCACCTTCCTTTATCATACATAAAACAAGGCAAAAGAAACGAAATAAAATCTGTCATTTCATACAGGAAAACATTCCTCAAAATACCCGTATAACTTTTTTTTTTTTAGGATCTCCCACCTTTTCATTCAGAGAATTTTAGTCCTTTGTGCAAGTTTTTTATTTTAATATTATTCCAAACTCATCCAATGAAGACAAAAAAATAACTAGAAATTGAAAATACAATCTAAAGTAAATACTCCCTTTGCAGTACCATGTAACTCACTTTGAAGTGGAACGCTTAAGCTCTACACCTTCAATTTTGTGTGTGTAATCATTAGCAATTAAAAAAGTTCCAATTCCACCTCTTTTAGGTCTCGTAACAATCCTGTTTAGCAGTAATACAGTGAACATGCTAGTGCATCACTTTGGAAGAAATGAATATTAGTGTTCTGTTAGGCTTACTGAACTCTAATCGTGCTAGTACAGAATGATTAAATTCAAACAAAGTTATAAAAATAGAGAAAGTTTAAAAAACTTTCAGGAAATGGTGCATTATCTGAAGCTGCTAATTACTTCTCTTTATAGCTGCGGAGAAAAACAAATAAAAACGCTTTATTATTTTCATGTTCAGATACTGAAATAAGTAGATAATTTTTAAAACAATATTCGATCCATGCAAAGAAAATGAAAGTGCAAGTTACTTAAAAGGAAACAAATTTAATCTCCTGATACTAATTTGGAATACATAAACCAGAGCACAGAGTTAGAGTTGGAAGGGACCTCAGAGGCCATCTGGTCCAAATGGTACCTGAACAAGAATCTTCTTTACAACATATCCAGAAGCATGACAGAACCATGAGGAAATTGCACTTAATTCTGAATTTAGATGGATTCCATCACTCCTATTCCTTGCTATCGAACTTTTACCCCATACTTTCTTTCTTCCTTACAAAAAGGCTCAAAACAAACATGTATACATTCTATTTGATTTTCAACATTTGGTCATGACTGTTATAAAGGCCAGATGATCTCACCCTATCTGTCTTGATGAGCTGCTTCAGATTTTCTTAATTCCGAGGTGGACAGTTCTAACACAGGATTCACAAATCCAGAATATTCCGAATTGCCATTGTTATCCATTTCAGCACTAACAAAGTCGTTCTCCCACTCCAGCCCATTGGAATCATCGGAAGCGGAGGTTGGATTACTCCCAGTCTTCTTGCCGCTGTATTTTAATGCAGCCCGTAGAATATCCTCTTCAGTTTTGGATCGTTCTCTCAATGGGACCATTCTATTCATTCCTAGGGTTTGAAGAAGTTTAAAGAAATAAAAAACTGAAAATCAAACAGGTGCCTACCATCATCTGATGGAATGGCTAAACAAATTAGGATACATGAATGTAAGAGAAATCTGGGAAGAGTCATTTGTACTGATGCAAAGTGAAAGAGACAGTCAGGAGAACAATTTTTATAAAGACTACAACAGTGTAAATAAAAACAACTCTGAAAGACTTCAGAGGACTGCTGCAAGGAGAGGGGTGCTGAAGACACTTTTAAAAAGTAAAGAGTATCAACAAAACAATGACGTCCAGAGAGAGATGGAGATGAACAAGCAGGACAGTTTTAGAACTAATGGGTTGACTCTGTTTTATGTGAGAGTTTCATATAGCATGTTTTTGTTCTTTGTACACAAATATTGCTGTCTGCCAAGTTCAGCGTAACAAAAATGGGATTCCGTTGCTGAATTTATGTCTTAAGGAAAAAAGGAATTCTGATGCTGCTGATAAAAATAATTGATTTTGATTTTAAAAATGAGTGATTATAAACTGTGCTGACCAATAAACAAACTTTGTATTTGATTATATTTAAATATTTGAAGTATATCCCATAAAATGTCCTAACTCATCTTTTCCCTCCCTCTCATCAAGCACTAACTAGGTATTAGGCACTATGTTAGAGGCAGGGGGCACATAAGCACAAAAAAATAAAACAATCCCTACCTATTCAAAAGGGGATTCTTTGCCAATTTATATACCATTCAGTTGTTTCCTTTTACACGGTTTAAGTGTGAATTTCTTTTTCTCTTTATTATTTCACAAAGGTGTTAACATATTCATTTATATGCCTTCTTAACTATATCACAGTATTCTGCAAATATGCCATGACCTCTTTAATTTTCTCCATACTGTGGGACATTTAGGTTTTTTCCAGTTTCTTTAAAATTACAAATAATGCAGCTATAGAACAACTCTGAAGAATATTTATTTACGTATGTTTTATAACACTTAGGACATATCCTCAAAAATATAATTTTGGAGACAAAGAATGAGTATATATTGAAAGACTGGTTTCCACAAAGATTGTAATGTAATGTCACCAACCAGGAATGATTACAACTGTTTCCTTTCCAACAATCTTGTCAGGATTGAATTCTGCTGCTTTTAATTATTTTCTTGCCGATTTGATGTATGAAGTTGTAAGAAAGGTTAGTTTAATTTGTATCCTTTTGATTATTAATGGAGTTATGCATTTTTCCAAGTAATTATTAACATTGTGGTTTCCTCTTTTGAAAAGTGTCTATCAGTATCTTTTAAACATTTATCAATTGTGACTGGGAGTTATCTTTTTTTGTTAATAGTTTTTCATATATTTTAGATGTCAGGTTTTTATCTATCATATTTGCAACAAATGTTTTCCAATCTTTTTTCTTTACATTTTTTTGTTGCATGTACATTTTTTTTTTAAGAACATCTATCTTTTCCTTTAATTCTTCTATTTGTTGAATATATAGAAGTAATTTCTCTTTCTCTTTAAGGTAAATATATTCTATTTTTCTCCCATAATTTTTATAATTTTTTTTATATCTATCATCTAGCTGCAATTCAATAGTATATGGTATGAGCATGGGATCGTAATTAATTCCCCACCAAATCACAATCCAATTTTCCAAAGGACATTTGTTAAATAATCATTCCTTTTCTCAGAGTTTATTTTCTGTAAGTTTAATCAAACATTAATCCTTTGTATATATTTGGTTGGATGTCTGGTATGTCTATTGTATTTGACGTTTCTTGCTATGTCTTGGGTCTAGTATTAGAGTTTTGGTAATTGCTTTGTAGCATTTTAAAGTTTAGGAATACAAGACCAGCTTCTTTTTCTCTAATGTCCCCTTCATTATTCACACCTAATTCTTTTTATATATTTGTAATTATTTTGCTTTGTTCTAACAATGATATTTATTTGGTATTTTTGATCGATAGTAGTAGATTAACCTGTATTTAACGTATCATTTTTATTATATTAATTCAATCCGCTGGAAAATATTGACTGTTCTTTCTAGGTATTTTAGGTCCTCCTTTATTTTGGTCATCATAGCTTTTGAATTGTTCTTATACAGATCTTCCTAATCTTATGTGTGCAATTCCCAAATATTTGAATTACAATTATAATTGAGTTTCCTTTATATGCTATGTTTATCTTTATTAAGAGCAAATAAGGATGTGGGTTATTTTTGTGGGTTAATTTTGTGTTCTGTAACTTTGCTAAACATTTATTTATCACTATTATATTTTTTTGTTGAAGCTGGGATATGATTTGTATCTAAATATCTGATGAGAGGAAAAACTGTGGATGAGTGATAAATTTGAAAAAACCAAAAAATCTTTTTTTAAACAAATCAAGTATTTTAGTACAAAATACAAGTAGCTACTAGCACTTATACAGTACTTCAAGGTTTGTAAGTGCAAAGTTAATCTGATCCTCCCAACAACTTTGGGAAAAAGAATTTTTAAAAATCTCTAGTTTATAAGGTAGGGTTTCAATTCTAGTGAATTCTGGGGAAAGAAGTAAAATCAGATTTATTTTTGAATATATATATAAAAGACGGGGAAATTTACTCTTAAAGCAAATAATTGCCATTAGAATTGCAAAATGCATTAGTTATGACCTTTCTTTTGGCCAAGTGTCTATGGTCCTTCCAGTGCTATCTATGTTCCCTTGCTTGTAATGAATTAAAAAAAAAAAATCTGAGACTTCATGTTTTCTTAGAAAATTTTATTTAAAACACTAGAATATTAACTGTCTTGAAGCAGACACCACAAATATCTCCTGTTTCTCAGAAATAAGAACTAAAACTGGATCTTATGCGGCAAAGTCAATTACAAAATAAATTTAAAACAAACTGTTGATTTTAATTTTACCAACTAGCGAAAATAGTTAATTTAAGTCTAGTCTGAATATCAGTAAGATCATGTTATCCACAAGTGGGCAGTATTTAGTCATGATTAGAAAATCATTAACAGGAATTCACTCTCATTTCTCCATCTATTAGAAATTATTTTTAAAAAATTAGTCTATATTGTACCCAGTAACAAAATTATTTTAAAAATTTCTGGGAGATCTCAATTCTGGGCATATACTTAAAGGAAATAAAAACAAAAAGGTATCATGTACAACAAAATATTCAGAGGCAGAACTTTTTGTGGAAACCAAAACCAAAAACTCCCAACAACTGGAAATAACATGTACTGTTTTTTTGTTTTTTTTTTAATTTGGGAACAGTTGAACCAATTGTGGCATATAAAAATAATCATACATTGTTACACTGTAAGATATACAGGTATGTGGAAATTAGGGAACTATGCAAAAACCTCTATCAAGTGATAGGAATAAAGTAAGCAAGAACCAAGAAAAAAAATGAAATGAATGAAAAAAAAAAACAAATTCTGTTCAACCGAGAAAAATGAAGAACTATCTCTTGCCATTCTTTGGGGAGAGAAGGACGTAGCACGGAAACACACAGCTCCAGAGCGCTGCATGTGCTGTGGGCTGTGGCAGTGTGCTGATTTTGCACAGCTGTTCTTTATTTGAACAGTAAAGTTGAAGTTTCGCTAGGTAGGAAGAATAAATAGAAATATCTAATGTCTGAACAAAAGGCATCAAGAAAACTTGAATTTTTAAAAAGAATATCATTTCAGGCTTTTGCTGAACTTAACTAGATCTCATAAGAAATAAAAAGGAAGACTAGAAGAAAATTGGCCTACAGTACTTAAGTTTTAAAATATGAAACTGTGAAATATTAAAATATTACCTTCTTCATCTTCCCACTCTAGATCTAGGGATGTGCTGTCATCATTTCCACTTGTTGATTTGGTTTTGGTCATTAAATCACAACTACTTTCTGTATTCGGTGTCAAAACTGTGGCCTCTGATGAGAGCCCTAGATCAAACATCAAAATAATTAAAAACTGATACCTGTAACCATTCTGACCTCAATAACAACCATGCCCACAACAACCACCCACTTCTTAACTAAGTACTGCAGAGTTCAGAAAATGTTTTCTTCACACTAGTCCAAGTATTAAGGCTCAGAGGCAAAAGCACCTCTCCACGATCACATGACTACCAAGTGGCACTTGGCCTGAAACAAATTCAGTTACTACAGTGCTTTTCTAGAATCCCACGATGCCTCTTTTCAAATGTAACAATCTAGTTTACAACCTCAACCTGTTTAAATTATGATCCTTTTCTAATGACCACGTATCTCAGAACTGGAAAACGCAAAGGAATTCTAAGAACCATTCAGACGAAACCATAAATAAGGATAGTGAGACTCTAGCAGAGGAGGTAACCTACCCAACAGCTAGTTAGTGGCAGATCTAACCATTCTTATGATCTCATTATTACTATAGATATTTGACAACTGTTTAAAAAAAAAACAAAACATTTTTTGGGTCTGAAATTCCTAAAGGTTTGCCTATGACAGGCTATCTCTGCTCTAGATACACATTCCACTCCATAGCATCCCTACCCTGTTTTTACATTGAAAGCTTCTAGAGCCAAGCGTTGCTAGCAAATCCTAGGTATCTCTCGTCTTGTAACATTAGAGAAGAGAAACTGATCAGAGGACCTGAATGACAACCCCTTTTTTTTTTAAACCATGGCCTGCATCCCACACTGCTACACAAGGGGACAAAAGGTACAGAAGTCAGACCCACTGATTAGAGGAGTGAAGACAGTTGTGTAGTCTGATGGTGCCAGGCTGGAAAGGAGGCTCTTTGGGGATACCCCCTCCTCCTGCTGGCTACAGAAATCACTGGTATCCTTACTCCTTCAGTTTCTGAAATCTTGCAGTAATCTATACTCAGTAATCCTTCTTCCCTTGTCTCTGTTCCTACAAGTTCCCGACCCTGGGTACCTCATGTTAGGACAATAAACCTTCACCTGTGAGGTAAAACAAGCCCATGATCAAGGCTCTTAGCACTCCTGGCCCTAGCCTGTCTGACTTCTGCCCCCAAACTACTGGAATTGGCAAGTGTACAATTCATGAAGGGCTTTCAAGGCAAGTTTTAGACAGCTTTATTCAACACAAACTACAGAAGTTTTCATCATTTGCTTCTTCAAATTTTCAAAATAAGATGAACACTAACTTTGCAACTTCAAAAACACTTAATGAGCGAGGTTATATTGAAAAATCTGATGGTTTTAAGGAAACATAACCTAAAACAGGATACTTTTTGTTTAGGAGCATAATAGTATGGACTTTTTATATCGAAGAAAAAGCTTTGAACTTATAAACTAAATTTATCACTTAAATGAACATCTACTCAATACCTACAGTATCCCAACTACTATGACAGGCATTAGGATACAAAAATGAAAACAATATCATTTGTCTCAAGGAGACAGAAGGCAGTGCAAAGCTTAGAATATGATCAGAGAAAAGGCTATGTTTGGACAGAATACTAGCAAAATTTAAAGAAGGGAAGATTTAAAAACTAAGCATCACTGTTAGGCTGTTTGAACTCTTGGTTTTATACAACTGCTGGGTAAATACCAAAGAAATGTTTGGTTAGGCCAATGAGAAGTTAATAACAGACTTTGAAATGGACAAAAAAAAGGGTTATTACGCTTGAAGAGGCATTATATCATAAATGAATTGCTGTGAGGCAACTAGAAAGAAATTACCACAAGTTTATAATATTCAGGTTTAAAGAAATTAAAACCAGTAGAGGAAGTAAGGTATTTTGCTGGTTAAAATAAAGCCAAGGGATTTTTACTGCTCACAGATCTAGACACAGGAATAGGTCAAAAGGGCAGAGAACCTCACTTCTAGTACTATTCCATTTATTTGCATGTTAGGCCAAGGAGAATCTTGAGAATTTCTAGGTCTAAATTATCTGGGATAGATTATTGTGATCTAAGACCCCAGGCATGGGCCTAGAAAAGAGCTCATACATCTTAGCCTGGATTGTGTTAGCTATATCTAGGGAAGATGTCAGCCTGCCTGCGGAAGGGGGAGAATTTTAGTCATTGTACACTCTTGCAAGAAAGCTAGTTAGATGGTCCTGAAGAGATGAAGCCTAGAAGCTGGTAGTAAGGAGAGATGCCCAGCCACCATTAGATTATCTTGTGCCCAATATTATGCAAGGGTAGTCCTGGAGGGCTAGGGTTGTGAGATACCTTCCTTGGACATCAAGTTTACCCTTTCTGACACGTATGATCTCTATTCATATTGTTTTTTCCCCACTGATGGTTGCCCCTTTCTGTGGAAGCATGTACCCTGGATTTGTGAGAGGTAGTTAGGCAGCACAGTAGAGAGATTGCTAAACTCAGAATAAGGAGACCTGAGTTCAAGCTCATCTAAACCACTGATTGGCTTTGTAATCTTGGCCACATCACTTAATCTCTCACACTTAGTTTCTTCATCTGTAGAATCAGGATCACAGCAGTACCTACTTGACAAAGTTATAGTTAGGAGCAAATAGATGTGAAATGAGCCTTGCAGACCTTCAAGTGCTATGTAAATGTTAGCTATTATTAATAACTACTATTATTTATGAGGTAGATGTTCTATGGCATCTTTTCTTACAATGATCTTTCATTATGTCTTTGCTCTGAATTACCTGCACCTTCCAAGGCTTTGGGAGCTAGTTTTGGATGGACATGGATCCAGAGTAACCTGCAACTGAGGTAGCTATTCTGCAGATCTTATGTATGAGAGGGAGATACCCTAGACATATAAATATCCAAAACTGCCCATTTCATTCACCTATGGAGAGGGACAACAGAGACCAGCCCACTCTGAAGAGAAATGATAGGATGAAAGAGGAAGTTAGTGCAGAGCTACAATGGAAATGCTCTGGTTTCTATTTCTGAGCTTTCAAAATACATGACATACTAGAGGAATTTTAACTTGTGTATTCTTCTAGTTAACTGACCTAGAGGCAATCTGAGTATTTCATTTCTCTACATGCAGTTTGTGTTATAAAGCAGAAAGATAACCATAATCTTTTGCTTCTTTTTGTGTCCCTACAAACAGTGTCTGGCACAATGTCTATTGATTGATGGCTACATTTGGAGTTTAACTGCAGTTGGAAGCTTGAGCAACTACTTATTACTATGTGACTGACTCAGGTCAATTAACCTTTCTGGCTTTAGTTCTGTTCACTTTAAACTGAAGAAGACTGAACGCCATGATCTGATCTCTGAGGTCTCTTCCAATTTTCAATCTATGGAACAGAAATGAACATTCACTCCAGTCAGCTGTTAGATGGGGTGGGCACTAACATACTCACTGCCCATCCTTAAACTGCTGCTGTAACACCATAGTCCTACAGATCATGTGGCCATTAACCTCTGGGAAAAGCACAACTTCTAACTCATCATGCCTCACATCACTAGGCCATGTCATGGGCTCTTGCATATTTTGGTCATGACACTGACAAGACATCCTCTGTAGGAGGATGAATCAACAATGAATCAACAGGCATAAGCACCTATTTACCAGGCAAGGTGCCAAGAAATGGGGAACACAATGACAGAAACCACAATGTTTATCCTCAAGGAACATCACGTGAAAGAATGAGGGCTGCCTGGGCCAGAGAAAAAAAAGGCTGACTGCTGAGAAGCCATCATGTGGAAAAGGTGCTTAGCCATTTTCTGCTTGGTCTTGGAAGGCAGGACTAAGAACAAGTAGTGGGAGTTAAACAGACACAGATTTTGGTTTGATGTTCCCGCCTTGGGAGGTAATGGTCCCCCTTGTTAGAGGAAGTCAAACAAAGACCAGATGTTATTTGTTAGAGATGGTGCAGAAGACACCTGATAAGAGCAAGGGTTGGACAAGGTGGCCTCTGAGGTTCCTCTGAACTCTTTATTGTGACCATATTCTTCACTTTCAGCTGGAGGGATCAGAGAAGTCTTCACAGAGTTTGTCGTTTAAAAGCCAGACCTTGAATGGAAAATTTTAGGACTGAAAAAAACAATTATAACTTGTCATTTAATAATAGAAATGAAAACGATTAAGTTATTTAACCACCTTACGTGACAGTAATACATTTAACAGGGATGATTTAAAAAAAATCTGGCAAGGCCGAGACAATAGCTTGAGGACCTTTTTTCTTGTTTTATTAATATTTTAAGAGAAGAATGTCATGGTGATAAATCCCTTCACAAGACTAGAACTACAATGAGTTGTAACTTAGCTAAATCATGTAAAATAGCTAGATGGTAGGAAATCTTTTTTCAATAAAAATGCTATTTATGGCCTCAGTTAACTGGTAAGCAGGAAGAAGGCCACTTCTTGAAGCAAAGGAGAAATTTTTGGAACCAGTATGCTAGGGACTCTTAATCTGGGGTCTATGACTTAAATTTTTTGTCCTAATTTCATCAATAAAATTAGTTTCCTTTATAATACTATATATTTTATTTTATGAATTTAAAAACGTTCTGGGGAGGGGTTGATAAAATTCACTGGATTCTGAAAAGATCTAAAATACAAAAAAACAAGTTAAGAATTCCTAAGAAATACAAATCAAGAATTGACTTTTTGAATACATCCAGTTTTAACTTTGCTTTTATTATATGCCTACTGTATCTATGTTAGAAGCTGAAGTGGACTGAGGGGTAAGGAAGGCAATGTACTCTAGAAAAATAGCTTTAGGAAAATCCTAGGAATGAGTATTTGATGAAATTTGTGAAGTCTTTGGAACATGAAATGTATTTTAAATTTTGATTGTATAATTAAAAATACTTACTACTACTTCGAAAAACTTCATATTGTGACTTTATATTTCTCAAATAGGATTCAAAGTCTTCTTCTGCCCCTGAACTGTAATAAAGTAAAACATTTTTCTTATATTTACAATAGATTCTCTTTAATACTTATCATTATTTATGAAGAATGAGATTTAAAGCTGAAGTCCTACTCAAGAACAGAAGAATCTATTGTATAATTAAAACATTTTGGGAAATACAGGCAGATTTTTGTCACGAAATTAGATCTCCCACAGCTCAGACTTTTTGAATGAATGATAAACATTTATAGAACTGAGGCGCCCAAGATTTCTTTTGCAAAAAGTAGCTGCTCACAAGACAGAGGGTCTTCAGAGAAACAGAACTGAATAACCACTTGATATCAATGCTATTACGTAGTTTTCCAGGGGGAAGATAAAGGCAATTAAAAGAGATGATGCTCTCCGACTTTGAGGAGAAAACAGCTTTCAGTGTGACATGTAATTGAGAATGCAACAGCTCTTTGATCAAACATGAGCTTTCCTCTATATGCATGTCCCCCAAAGAGAGAAGGAAATGACCCCTGCTCCCTATGGACATTAGAACTTCCTATAAAGAAGGAAAAAGCACTTTTTATTATTTACCTTTGATATTCTCCAGTGTTGGAATGATGAGATCGTGGCATAATCCGTTGCCTTTCTTGCTTTAAAAAATAATACAAAATAAAAATAATATATTAAATCGTTCTATCACAACTAAAAAATACTTTCTACTGGGGAAAGATGAACTGGGGAGTTCTCATATTCCTAATTACTGTTATTCTCCTCCATACACCCTTATTTTTGTATTGTGTTCATAGACTCAGAAAATGTTAGAGATGGACTATACCTTAGATGTCATCAAATCTAATCCCCTCATTTTACAGATGAAGAAACTGAGCCTGTCATTACAGCCTTTCAGATGAATCAGTATAGCCCTGAGGATAAGGAGATCTTAGATTCATTGTAAAAAGTAAATTCTGAGCTTTGACAACAATTCTACAGCAACCAAAGAGAGAGGGGGGGACTCTGTAGTTTTTGGGGGGTTAGTGGGTTCAGAAGAGAGCTTCTCAGTGGAAGACAACTCACCAAAAAAACAAAAAACAAACAGAAAAAAATAACAGTCCCCTGAAACTAAACTCTGATCAAGGGGTAAGGAATACTCTGACAGACTCCTCCTGTATCATTCCCTATCCACATCCCCTTGCCTCTAAGAACCCTGGGAGATACCAAGTAATATCTAATATTCTTAAAAGAGGCAAGAACATACCCACCCCAAGTATGATAAAATAAATGGCCTATCCCCTATACAGAAAGATTTTTTTTTTTTAGGAAAATATAAGAGGTAATTTCCAATATAGCTTCCATTTTAAAGATCTATCATAAAATGTTCATTTGCCAATACATTTCAATTACATTGCTAAATTTTTTTGGATAAAAAAAGAAAAAAAGGTCAGAATCTGAAATGGAAAATTTTAATTTTAGGGTTTTTTGTACTTATTAAACTAATTTTTGGCCAGAAAAAAAGGCATTGTGATTTAATTACCACAACAAGTACATTTCTACATAGGCAAAACTGCCATAGCGTCTCTTAGTAAATCTGCTGCCTTCAGATCAGACATCTTAGGACCAAACTGCCAAAGATGCAAGTCAAATTTTTGCCAACAGATAAAAATCCATGATGGCCTCACCTCCCCTCAAGGGGTACGGATTCCTTGACTATTTGGCTCTTCACTATAAACAAGGTTGTTGATAACCGGGCAGGACTGCCCATGAAATTTTGTGTTGTTTACATTCTATTGTGAACATTGACATTTCCACAAAAATGAAAATGGCCAAGACAATGGCAATAGCATATGAGCACATAAAAACATATTCTTTCCAGGAGGTTCAACCTGACATTAATTTAGTGTAAGACACCCATCCAAGCTGCTTAACTTGATAAGACAACATAAAACATCACATAGCCTTTGAACCTCCCCTTTTTCTGACTTTATATGCCACAGTACTTTCTGTGAACTAGATGTTTCAATATAAAATTAGAAGAGAACATGTAACTTAACATATAATTTTAGAGAGTACCAACAAAGAACTCAATAAACATTCAGAAAGCATTGTATTAGTTTTTACTAAGAAGTCTGTTTTGCTACAAAATTTCCTTTGTTTAAAAAACAATTTAAGTTGCTGGGAAATGCATCCTTATGAAAAATATGATAGTTCTTCTCTGAAGAAAACAATAATTATCATCCAAGGTTTGTATTTTCAAAATCAAATAGCACCTACTAAGGCCAAACTGAACAACGTTAATCAGACTAGGCATGTGACTACATGCTACTATTGATATTTTATGTTCCTAAAAGGCTCATTAATTTGCCTTTAAAAATTCTGAGAAGGCAGGCAGAGAGTAAACAATGATAAACAAAATGACCTTCATTTGGGGGAAAAAAAGGTCAAAAACTAAAGTTTCTTTTAGTGCATTTTTACCAATAAGTAGAAAAGCAGCTCTGTTATTTATATATTGGGGTCTTTTCCTTTTCCCCTCACCTCCAAGAACTTTCGCTGCTTTGCTGCCCTGGCTGCTTCACGCTGTGCAGCGTATAAAGCTTCTTCTTCTAGTCTTAACTTCTCTTCTTGTAAGGCTAACTGTATATGAACAAAACAATAAGGGTTAACAAAAATCAGAACCTATCTAACTGCTCTAAAATAATGAAATGCTTATTTGTAAAATAAGTATTTATAAAATAAAAAATTATTCACAACAAAAATTGATTTTTACATGTTAGAGAGGAAATTTTAGTTATTAATTTTTTGGTTTTTCTGTAACAAAAAAAACTATGAACATTACTTAGTAAGTTTATATTTTGTATTAGGTAGTGACACCTCATTTTTAGTCTATGAACTTTCACATTACAGAATAGTTTCTCACTTTAACAACATGCCATAATTACTATTCATACCATTTCTCTTTATACATTTTTACCCTGACTATTATAAGTTGATGGTTTTCCCAAATCACAATCAGTTACAATATTCCCATTTACAAATGACCCTTATACTTCAACGAAGGAGGAAGACCATAATTCATCTACGCCTACTCTTACTGTGCCAGTCTTATCTGCATCTGCCTGCAAATTTCTCATAGCAGGTAATTCTCATTCTCCTTATTTATTCTCTCTCCTTTCTCACCATGTGACCAGTCTATTTGTTTTCCAATCATACACCATATGCCTATGATGGCATCCTTTATACTTCTTTTGCATAATTCTTTATAATATGCTATAACCTGATCATACCCAACATTTTTCTTGGGGTAAACCCTTAAGTTTAATTTCATGGGATCTCACTTAACTTTGAAATTTTCCACTCTTAGTCAGCATAGCACCCTTTTGTTATAGACATTTAGTTTTATTACTGTTCAAGAATTGTCTTGAATATAGTTCTTGTAACTAAGCAGTATGCAAGACATCTATAGTAATAACTGTTTTTGTTTCTAAAAATCAGAATTTTACGTTTTTTTTGTTTTCTATGTTTTTCTTACTGTATATGCCCAACTTTTATTGATCAAATAAAGTATTTTAAAAAATTTTTAATTTTGGATTAAACACCACAATACAGAGCATTTTCATAGAGGTAAACAGAAAAAAAAGGATTCTGCATGATAGACTGAATCTCTATTTCATACCAGTTGCTTTTTAAATACAGGTTATGATAAATTCTGCATGTGTTTTCTCTTTTAAAAAAATCTAATATTATTTTATTTCATGACATGTCAAGAAAATTTTTAGCATTCATTTTTACAAGACTTTGAGCTCTTCTACATCTATTTTCAAAACTGTACTGCTCAGATTGAAGATAATACCGACAAAAACTATTGTATCTGGAAAACCAGCTATGTGCCATTTAATCAATGGTAACTATCCCATAAACATTAAAATAAACAGTAGCTAGGTCCCAATGAGAACAAAGTGTATAAAAACTGGACAACAGTGAAATCTATTTTAGAAGTAAAATAGTTTTTCAAGCTTTTAAGTGAACTTGGCTTTCTACTAGCTTTACAAGAATCACAGACCATCACTAAGTCTGGATACTTGGTCTATCCTCCTTATCTATAATAGAGGAGAAAATGAGGCCTACACATCAGATAACTTACTCAAAGTGGAAGACCTGAGCCTAGAAGCAAGGTTTCCTGGGCCCAGTTCAGGGTTCTTCCTACTCAACTATGATGTCTGAAACACGCTTGACCACAGTCCCTCTTTGAGATTTAAGAGGTTGTTCTCTTAAGCTCCCACATATTTCTCAAATAGAACCAGCTCCCCTGTGGGCTGCATGATTTACTGTTGATTGACTGCAAGAACTTTTCATTGATTTATTAAGTCCTAATAATATTTAACTATAAATCTAAAAATAGTCATTCCCCTTATATATTGCTTTCCAAGCTTACAGTGCTTCTTCACCACATCTCTATGAGGTGAAGTTGCAGGTGAAGAAATTGAGGCACAAAGCTGTTAACTGACTGACTTGCTCCCAGACACAAAAGCAGTGCTGGGGAAGGGACATACATCAAAGTTTTCAAACTGGCTCTCTTTTGACCATAGCACAAGGCTGTTACCAGTAAACTACGACCATTCAACGTAATACTTAACATCACAAAAAAAGCAAGAGTGAAACACGACAAACATCCAAGTCATACGCATGGTTTTACAATCAAAGAACCTGATATACCTCTCTTTGAATTTTTACATCAAATGTTTTCTGTTTTTCAGCAATGGAATCATAATGCCTCTCTCTTAAGTCAGCTATTTCTTCCTCAGTAAGGGGCCTAGAAGGAAAAAGGAAACACAAAACTTTGCAACATTGAAAGGTATTAAAATAATTTAATGCTATGATTTTAATGAATATACTAGAAACAACAAATACTAACATCACTTCTAGAAATGAATAAATAAATTCAAACTGGAATAACAATAGGATATTTACAGTGAATGATTGGTTACATTAAAAATAAGGAATATTAAATGAAAATGTTCTTGATTACTAACAGTGTAATTCTGAAGTTAAAATAAGTATGTACTGTTGCTTCTTCCTCATACAACAAATGTAACTAACAAAGTAAGTGCAATCACTTAGAAAACTGGCTCCTTAAAACTATCATAGTATCTAGGTCTTTAAAGGGTGAGTAAACTGAAACAAAAAGACAGTTTTCAAAATCTGCAACACAGAAAGGAAAAGGGAAGAAGCTTGCAATAAAACAGAGAAAAGGACAAGTGTTCTTTTCCGTTTTTTTTTTTAAAAGAGTGAATTTAAAGAATTTCTTAAGCTTGTATCATATATACAAAAATCAGTCCTTACCTATGACTACTTCCTGGACTTTCTCCCTGTTCCAAATAAATCAAATAGTTCATTAGATTTTATTATCTCTAAAAAGAGAAGTCAATATGCTGAGAATATAGGTGTACTAATTAGCAAAATATTTTCCACATATTCTTTTTACAGGATTGCTAAACATTTTTTAAAGCAAAACAAAAAAATTAAAATAACATCAAATTTCATCAAGTATGTTATTTTATATATATATAATATATATGCACATCAATTACTGATTAAGGCTATCATAGACAATATTATTTAAATAATCATATATTTTCCATTTTTCCCCTGAAAGCAAACCATAAATTATTAAAATAGATCTCTACTGAAACTGTTTAAAAATGGTTTAAGAACTGTTTTAAAAAGAATTAACTAGAAAGAAAAGGATTATGGAAATGTGGAAACAAAAATTCTAATCAACTTCAATAAATCAGGAAAAATGATCAAAAAACAAATGGGGTAAAGTTCAAGTAAGTAAAAGGTTATGAAGAATATGTAACGGAAAGAATGGCTAATATGAGTTCTACAGAGAAAAGTGCAAGTTATCACTCAGTACAAGCTGAATGAATAAACAATTTAAAAAGATTAACAGTGTGACATACAATTTTTAGATTTGTACTATGCAAATTCAGCTACGAGGGAAAGCAGGACACCTGCCTCCCCTCACTCTCAGAAGGTGCTCCCCAGGGGGTAGGGTAGGTCCATGTATGGGAAGCAAGAACTGTGTAATTAGCACTCAAGAGCTAAAAAGGCTTCCTTCAGTTATTATTCCTACTATAATATCTATGATATGCAAAGTCATATTTTTATATTACTAAGAGTGAGCAAAGGAATTAGTGGCCAAGAAGTCTATGAATAAGAGACCCTTTTTCAATCCTTCATTAGTAACAATTTACAACCCTAAAGAAGTGTGCAGTACACCAAACGCACCATGACCTTGCCAAGTGCATACTCCAAGTATTATCCCAGAAAATGAAGATTCCAAGAGACTAAAAGACCACACAACCAGTGTGGGTGATAGTCAGTCTTCAAAGGCAAGCCCAAGGCCAATGTTTTCTTCTCTACACCAGTGACTCAGGAAGGAATATGTCATGTTTGCCAAATAAGGCATTTTCTTCGGAATTTATAAGCAATATTCCATATAACCTGAAAGGTCTTCAACATTTAACATTTACATATGCCTTTTATTTGGAACAATGGAAAATTTGGTAATAAAAGTGAAATTGGGGTGTGTACTGTGCATGCACGGAGAGGAGCACAGGCTTCTAGAGAACCTGTAAAAATCCTTGAAGTTAAAAACTGGAATAATTTATCTTGGATAGAAGGATATGGAATTATAATAAAAACACATTTACCAAACCTTTAAAAACATGCAGAGCTGGATTTTTCCCCTACTCAACTGTCTTATTATGAAGTAGGTGATCAATGCATTATAAACATTGGCTCAGGGAGCCGAGGTGACTTACTGGAGGTAACAGAACCAATAATTAGTAGGTACAGGACTGGACTTCAGGTTTTCCACTCCAAGCCCAGTAAAGTAAATAATGGGGTCTTACAAAGAGAACACTGACATAGAAACAGTTCTCTTTCTCATTTAAAGGGTAGGGAGAAATTCTTGATTGAAGAGGTAGTGATTGAAGAAGGCCCTGAGCTTCCACAGAAGCCAATGAAACCTCCAAACAAAGAGATTCTTTAAAACAGAGCTTCGTAGGTATCTCTATTGGATCATTTGGGTGTTTACCTGCTCAGCTGCTAGGGATTAGCCTCTGTAACTACTTGAAGTTTTTTGCAGTTATTTTTAACATGTTCACTTGGCTTGCTGAAAAGGGGAGTTAAATGCGTGACTTCCTTTTCTAAATTGTCTAAAAACTGACAGGCAGAAAGAAAACAAAGTTCAGAAATAACCATGTTGTATCAATAATATTAACATCTGGATATTTAGTATAAAACTATTACATTATTATCTATTGCCATCACAGGGCTGCCCTTCCTCCTTATATTCTCCCTTTGCCCAGTTACTTGAATGCACATAGGGTTGGTGAGGTAGGAGCCAACAGCTCATCTTTTCCGCTGAGGCAGAAAACTATCAGGCCTTATAGGCTGCCCTGACACTATCCATAAAGTCCACCAGGACTTATCACATGCCTTGCCCCAAGATCCTATAGTCTCCCAGCATCATCACCTGACTTACTTATACACCCTAAAGACCTCTGTCCTTTGCCATTTGTTCCAGTGAAAGACTTTCAGAACTTCTGGGCCTTTTGCTCTGCCATGAAGTCTGAGTATTTTTAACATACTGTCTCTTCCAATTAAAGTGTGAACTCGATTTTTCTATTTGTATCCCTTAGTACAGGGCACAATCTCTCCACCTGCTCCCTTTCCCTTGTCTCTTCTGTGACCTTGCTCCATGAATTATTTTCCCCCATTAATTCTCAAATTCTCCTTCCCTCAAACTGCAAAACATGCTCAGAGCTCCTCTATTCCAAAAACACAATACAACACTTTCCTCTGATGTTGTCCAAACATCCTCTATTCTCAATTCCCATCCTACCCCGCAGGCCTTCACCTCTTCTAACCTACACTGTTATACGGGCTTTCTAATTGGTCTTTCTTGTTCCAGTTTTTCTTCTCTTTAATTCATCTTTCCCAATTTGGGAATATATTCTTAATAAATACTCATTCATTCACCTTGGTAAATACCCAGATACCAGATAACCAAAATGTGAATAGGACTTGAGAGTTTACCCATGAAACAAAGAATCCTCAACTTTGCAAAACTATAAAAATGCAAATACTTACTTCATCACTTTCTACTAGATTTTCAAACTGTAAAAAAAGAAAAAGAAAAATGTTAATGAGGATAACATATATAACATCTTACCAGAAAGGATAGTAATCTCATTTAAAAAGATGATATAATGTAGCTATTTGTAAGGACACTGCAGGTTTCAAATCATTTGAAATCAAATGATTTATTATCTCATTTAATTTTCCCAGCAACTTTTAGAGAATTGGAGGCAATTACTTCATAAAAGAAGCAAAAAATAAAAACTTTTTATCCAAGTTAACTAGAAATTTAATACAAAAGTGTTCCCTCCCTTGAAATATACAGACAGTTGCTAAGATTCTTCACATCACTTTTTTCTACTCTGAAAGTTGAAAATTACTGAATGTTTTCTACCTCTCTACTGATTTTGGGGCTTCAATTAACTCCTTCAGAGGATAAGCTAAATATTTTCCTCCCAACTCAAGGCCAACTATTCAAATGCATTTCCATATAGAGTTCTTTCTCACAAGTAGTTTCTGAAATCACATTCTTCATGGTATTTTACCCATTTTCTGAGTAAAGAAGTCTTTCTGACAGGCAAACGTAAAAACTGACAACTTCTACTGAAACCACCAAAGTTCCAATAATGAAAACAATTCACAATGCCTCATATTCGTTCATTTTTTCCAAATAAATATTTCTTACTTTTAAGTAAAATAAACTGAAGCAATACTCATCACTATGAAAATGGGTGTTTGAAAATAGAAAACTCCAAGTTAAAATATGCTGTAGAACCAAGAAATGTTAGTAGTAACTTCATAATTTGTCTTAACTGGATAAAATGGGAAAAGTATAAACACCTGAAACTGTTGAAAATCAAACTACTTAGCACAAACTACTATAATTGATAACAAGAACTGAGAAAGAATCATATTTATAATATGACTTATTCAATGGATTATTGATTATTAAATACTAAAAAGATATGTACATGTTAGAATTCAATAGGGCTGGATCACATGGAAAAAATATATAGGCTTTATTTCCTGTAAAGTTATTTATGGTTGGCATCTTAATAGACTCTAGAAAGTCAATGAATTCATGGACTTAAAGATTATCTTATAACCTCTAATTCTACTTCTGTATTTGCCAGCTTTTTGCTGAACTTTTCACTATGACACCATTTTATTTCATTTTACGTCCCTACGATATAATATTAAGTGGCACTACCCTCTCTGATAAGATGAAGGAGTGGCTTTAGGTGAACCCTAAGATGACTCCTATCTCCAAATCTATGATCCATCTCGTCAAAGGCCACAGGAGTCAGGAGGATCTGAGTTCAAGTCTCACCTCAGACACTTGACACTAGCTGTGTGACCTTCGGCAAGTCACTTAACCCCAACTGCCTCATCCTGGGTCATCTCCAGTCATCCTGATGAATATCTGGTCACTGGATTCAGATGGCTCTGGAGGAGAAGTGAGGCTGGTGACCTGCACAGCCCTCCCTCCCTCACAATAAAGTCAAGTACAAATCCTATCATCATTTTTCTGATGGCATGGTCTTTTTTTGGCAACAAAGGACAAGCACACAATCTCTCCACCTGCTATTATCCCTCGTGTCTTCTGTGACCTTGCTCCATGAATTATTTTCCCCCATTAATTCTCAAATTCTCCTTCCCTCAAACTACAAAACACGCTCAGGGCTCCTCTATTCCAAAAACACAATACAACACTTTCCTCTGATGTTGTCCAAACATCCTTTATTCTCAATTCCCATCCTACCCCGCAGGCCTTCACCTCTTCTAACCTACACTGTTATACGGGCTTTCTAATTGGTCTTTCTTGTTCCAGTTTTTCTTCTCTTTAATTCATCTTTCCCAATTTGGGAAGACTGTATTTATCAAGCACGCAGAATGTTCCAGAGATAATGCTTTTATCTTAAATCCCTTGGGATACCTATACAAAGTAGAAGGCAAATTAATGGATTACAGAACTTAAAGTTTCCACTGTTAGGTAGCCACAACTCAATATGTTCTTTTAGTGGTTCTTAAATGATCCTGAGTTAAACACTAATACGATATGAACTTCAATAAATGTAAATATAGGGAATTCTATAGGTCATCAGTGATCATCACATTTTTAAAAAATCTCTAATGAGGCAACAATTTATGATAAAGGTATATACTTCATTTTATTCAATGGGTGCACTTTCCATGAAGTTGTATTTAAATCAATATATATAAAAAAAATTAAATTTTACCAGTGATTTTATAATTGAAAAGATATATTTCTAAAGAAAAATAATTTGGTTACAAATATTATTTAAAAAGGACAACTCAATTCTAAAAAAATATACTTAAAAAATTAGCAATCTATTAAAATATTAACAATAAGTTCAATGAGCTATTAAAATACAGCATTATAAAATCCTAGAAATTGTGGTGATTATGAGATGTGGGAAGATGCATCTTTATTTTATATTGTGAGAACACATACTTTCAAACCATATACAACAATGCAATAAACAGTTTGTTTAAATAATTTCTTATCATAGTTCTCATTTTACTTATTGCGTTCTACCTAACCATATTTTTAGTAGACTTAGTTAACAGTTCTTTGAAACACAATATTATGTTTTTGCATTTAAAAAGTGGTGACATGCTACCTCTTTTTAAGAAAAAGTGGAAGGATGTCTACGTTATCTGAAAATGTTGGAGTTTTTTTGTTTTGGCTAAGAAGCAGTCTAATTCAATTTGTCTTGACACGAGTATTAGTGAAAGATAAAAAGGAAAAAACCCAAGCAAGAAAGATAAAAGCAAAACACAATACTATGGAAGTAAGATTAAAGCCAACTCATGGATGAAATTTTACTTAGCAATATCGGAAAAAGACCCTAAGGTAAAATTACTCAATCAAGAACTTTAAAAAAAAAAACAAAATCTCTTTCAAGAGTGAATACTTGCATAAGTCTTACCATAAGTCTAAATTATCAAATTTAATATGAATTTTTTAAGTCAACATATTTATATTAAATAATTCTACATATTTCATTTACATACATATTATAAAAATTAAAAAAGCATTCTTACTTGAAAATGAAAAAAGAAAAACTTTTCTGGGTGTGGGGAAGTTGTAGTATCCAGAGCAAATCAGTGAAATCAAAAGGATAGGAAAATAGGTTCTTTGAGGAAAGTTTTTAAGGGACAACTTTTAAAAATCAATCAAATTATGGCAGATCAAAACATAAAGGATGGTAACTATAGTTTCAGGCCTCTGATCATAATATTCATCCCATTCAGAATAGTCTCTTTTCTGTCACTATCCTTCACCTGTACCGGTTCTGTCCATTACTTTCTTTGGAACCAATTCACTTTCTCTAAGAAAGCTACTCTTGATTGACTCTTCATTCTGATTAGTTTATACGTTATACTCAATTTGTTCATACAATGCACTGTAATTCTGTTTTCTAATTATTTCATGGTTGCTCTTGTTAAGTGATCTTTCCTGATCTTAAAAAAATATAAGCTAGCATACCCAGTGTTCAACAGATAAAACACATATTGAGCAAATGAAATGAGGTGCAAATGTTCACTTCAATTCAACATTTATAAAGAATCTAATATGTTATTCAGCATTCTACTTACCTCTATGGTGAAATGCTCGCCTGTTGGGCATGTCCTAAAATACTTTGACCTGGGAAGAATAAAAAAATGCTACCATTAAGAAATGCAATTCACTTTATAGCATAAAGTGACAGCATAAAATAATTTCCTTAGGTATAATCTATAAAGCTTCAAATATTTCATACAGTTAACAAACCATAACCACAATTTTCCCATAAATATCACTGAAACAGATGTTTATATTTTTAAATTGTTAAAAGTGTTAAATGTTAACCAGAAATGTGGTATCTCAAGTAAAGCCAATGTCAGTATGGACTGTTGGATACTTTTTGTGGTTTAGAGTCTCCTGCATACTCCAGGTCCAGTATTTCTGGAAAATATAGCAACTCAAGGAGACAAATTCAAGGGATCTTCTCTATCTGTGTATCTCTTTCTATCTAGCTAGATAGTTCAGGACCTCAGACTTGGAAGGGACCTGGTCATTCCTACAAAAGAACTCCACCACATTTGTCCACGTAGAGACATCCAACATCCCCCCGAGGCAGCCCAGTCTGCTTTTGAAAAGGTCGAATACAGAAGTTCGTAACCTAAGGTACATGAATGTGTTCCTTTTAAAAAATATATTTTTATAACTACATTTCAATATAATTGGTTCCTTTTGCAATTTTATGTATTTATTTTCTGCATTTAAGAACATTATTCTGAGAAGAGGTTGGTCCACAGACTTCACCATACTGCCAAAAGGATCCATGACATAAAGAAGAACCCTTGTCACTGGTTGTCAGGACATTTTCCTTACAGGTATCTAAATCTTTCTGTCTATATCTCAAATCCATTTGCTCCTACTTTTGCCCTGTGAAGTCCAGCAGAAGTCTAATGTCTTTCTAGATACTTAAAGACAAATGTTGTGTCCTGTGTGGGTCTTCTCTTTTTTAGGCTTGGTAACCCTAGTTCTATCAACTAATCTTTGCATGGCATCCACACGCTGGTCACCCTGCTGTAGATATACTTCTATTTTGCTACCGTCCCTTCTCAAAGGCAGTGCCCAGTTATAATACTCCAGATTGGTCTGACTAATAGGAAGTATAAATCTGAGAGCTAGAGGGCATTTTGAATTAAAGGTCATCTAGCGCAAATTCCCCCATACCCCAAACCTCTACAGCATCCCTAAAAGAGCACAATTTAGCTTTTATAACTTCTCCTACAACAGGGAGTTCTCTATCTTATGAAGCAGTTGGCTCCACTTTTAGACTATACTAACAGAGAAAGTTCTTTCTTACGTAAAGAGAGCATGTGTGCTGTGTTTCTCACATGGGCTACCTGTATCCACTTTAGTCTGTTTAGACATAGCTTACGGGGAGGTATGAATAGATATCTCTATATTCTTCTCTGACCACCCTTCTCCAAAGGAGACTTTGATTCCTGCCAGAAGGAAAGTAGAAGACTGGGCCAGAGGCTAGATGCTTTGCACTCTTCAGAGAAGGGCACTGGGCTAGGATTACATCTAGTCATTCCCTCTACATATTGTTTGTATATGGGAAGTAATTTTTAGGTTCAAGCTGTGGTCCTGATTACTCTCCTCTTAACTAAAGCTATACATTCAAGGCTTGATTCCCTTCCCATCAGTTCCACAAAGAACTTATATAGCAAACAGCAAACAAACTCATTTACCCAAAATGATAGTAAATAGAAATCAGAGAAAGAATACAAATGAGCCCTCCCTTTGGGAGCAAGATATCTCAGTTCAACCAACAGAAAGAATCCTATGTTTCTCCCAAGGGGAGAAGTCTCAAACGTAGCTACGAAAAAGGGACATAATCAAGTTGCCAGGTCTTCTATATATTGGCTTCTTCCCAGAGTATTTCTCTCCCTTTAGGAACCACTGGGCCATCTCCAGTTGTCCTGATCTTTATCTGGCCACTGGATTCACATGGCTCTGGAGGAGAAAGTGAGGGTCCACCCTCACTGTAATCCACTTCACTTGTAAGCAATGGCATCATCTTTCTGGTGCTATGGTCCTCTTCAAGAATGAAGGATAACTCAACAACACCAAAAACAAGCAGTTCAAAAATCACACTTGACTGACTTTTACATCAAAGACAGAAACATTTACCAATTTATCAAAATTCCCATTATAAGAGGTAAACAAGTAGTCAAATAAATACACCAAAATCCTCCCAAGATGTTTAGTACCTAACAACATGCTAGACCCAACTGCTATATAACATACCTCACAATGGACTTTAAAATTTTTTTTTTATTATTATTTTGTTTTCAGTGTTCTGCATTCACTTCCATATATCTCAGATTTTTCCCATCCCTTACCACTTTCCCCCCTACCTCCTCAATACCTCCCTGGGAAGGCATACAGTTTTATATAGGTTCTACACATACATCCCTATTAAATACATTTTCACATTAGTCATGTTGCATAGAAGAATTAAAATGAATGGGAGAAATCATAAACCAAAACCTAATACAAAAGAAAATGATCTGCTTCATTTTGCAATCGAATTCCACAGTTCTTTCCCTGGATGCAGAAGGCATTTTGCCTTGAGAGACCATTGGGAATTATTTAAGTGCTTGCATTGCAATGAAGTACTAAGTCTACCAGAAAAATTCCTCGCACACTGTGGTTGTTGCTGTGTATAAAGTTCTCCTGGTTCTGCTCCTTTCACTCAGCTTCAGTTCATATAAGTCTTTCCAGGCTCCTCTGAAGTCTTCATCATTTCTTACAGCACAATAGTATTTCATTATATTCATATACCACAATTTAATAAATTTTCAGTCATTCCCCAATTGATGGGCATCCCCTTGATTTCCAGTTTTTGGCCAGCACAAAGAGAGTTGTTATAAAGATTTTTGTACATGTGGGACCCTTTCCCATTTTTATGATCTCTTGGGGATAGAGTCCTAGAAGCGGTATTACTGGGTCAAAGGGTATGCACATCTTTGCAGCCTTTTGGGCATAGTTCCAAATTGCTCTCCAGAATGGTTGGATCAGCTCACAGCTCCACCAACAATGAATTAGTGCTCCAACTCTCCCATATCTTCTCCAACATTTATCATCTTCCTGTTTTGTCATGTTAGCCAATCTGATAAGTGTGATGTGATATCTCAGAGTTGTTTTGACTTGCATCTCTCTAGTCGACAGTGATTTAGAGCATTTTTTCATATGACTATGAGTAGCTTTAATTTCTTCCTCTGAAAAACTGCCTGTTCATACACTGGACTTTTTCAAAAGAGATTATTACTAGAAGCATTTTGTTAAAAAACAATCTTAGCATATTTTTAGTCAATACCATTAACCGCATAAAAGAAGTTTCACTGTCAAGAAGTGAATAGTCCTAGGGTTATCTAAGAGAACTGAACTATACCTTGACTGTTCCTCAACTCCTCCTGACTCAAAAACCACCTAATCAAGACAATTTCCTACATATTCCAACCTCAGATAACAAAGCAAGAATTTTAAAATGCCCTGGAAACTGGTTAAAACATTCCTTTTCCTGTACTCACTTCCCCAGAAAAATATGAAATCCTAGAACTTGACTTTGTTGAATCCATTTTCATTCTAGAATGGGAATAAGGCAGTAACATATAGTATCAATAAATAAAAACAGCACCATGTGAGACTTTCTGAACGTGACAGAATTGCTTAAAAAAAAAAATCAACACAATTTTGGGTTACACTTTCAGAGCACATCTAGTTAATAACATTTAGTTCTAGGTGTCACATTTTGTATGGGGCAATGGTAACCAACAAAATATCTACAAGAAGGCAAGCAGAATAGCAATGGTTTAGAACCAAGTTATATGAGGAACTGCTGAACAAACTAGAAAAATGATGCTAACTAAAAAGGGAGGGCATAGAAAGAAAAATGCTAGACTCTTTAAAGAATGTCATGTGAAAGAGAACTTACAATTCTCTGTTGTTCCATGGAGTAGAACTAGGATACATGAGTGGAAGTTACAGGACAGAGTATTTTGTTTCAGCACGTGGAATAATTTTTATGGCAATTACAGCTATTCAACAATTGAATAAGCTGCCTCTGTAAACAAAATGTTCCTGGTCATTAGAAATATTCAAACAGATAGTAAATGCGGAGCTATTAAGTGAGGTTGCATAGGAGATTCCTATCCTGAAAGTTAGGAGGGATCATTAACTCTAAGATCCCTTCCATATCTAATAGTCTGAGTTCACATAAGTTATCTGACAGTTAAATAGCCAACTCACACGCCCACTGAAGATTACATTCTGCAATTCTATGATTCCACATGTAATCTAAAATTATACATCAATAAGTACTTTAAAGTAATTTTAAAACCCAAATTTGCTGGCAAAACAAATGGTTTATCATTTGTTCAGTAGAGGAAGTTAAAGTAAATGGAAAAACAGCTAATTCATCAGTGGTAGATGTGATAATACTTTAGACACCTGTAAAGTGAGAATTTTATAATGAATCACTTACTCATTTGAAATCTAAAGTATTTGCCTCTATGCCCACCCACCCCCCCCCATACCCATGTGCAATTTAGACAGCTTGATTCAGAAAATCATGGGCCACATAGTATAAGAAGTTGCTGAAGTTTATAGAGTAATTTAAAGTTTTTGAAGTTTGTTATATGTTCTAATTTGATCCTCACAAGAACTTAGTGAGGTATTATTAATAGATGAAGAAATTGAGACCCAGAAAGGTTAAAGTTATTGACACAGTCACTTGGCTAACAAGAGTTAGAGCAGGATTTGACCTCAAATCTAGGTTAAGTAAAGCTGAGATATACTTCATTGTGGGGGAAGTGAGAGTTCTGGACTTGGATTCAGGAGACTCTTGGCTGAGGTACAGGTATTATCTTGACTCTGCTAACCACTCATATAAACTTGGGCAAGTCCCTTAACCTGAGCTCAATTTCCTAATCTCTAAATGAAAAGTTAAAATAGTTAAACTGTAAGGTCATTTTTCTAGGTTTATCATAGGCTCCTACTGTCAGGATCATGACCAAAATCACTGAGACAAATGTCAAAGAAGGTACCAGTAGGATGTACATGAGGGGAAAGTAATGGTGTTTTGTACTCTTGTCCTGGTTCTGAAACTAACTAGTTATGTAGACAACAGGAATAATGAGGATTTTTGAGCAGTGGAAGGCTATAATCATACTTGTGCATTAGCTAAATAAATTTCGACACTAAAACCTAAAACTGGATTGGAAGGGAAGAGATTAGAGTAGGCAGATACCCTCTCTGTAAAAACACTTTCAGCTTGAGTGATGGGAGGCTTCTGGAGGTGATGGTTTCCCCTTCATTCAAAGGTTTCAAGCAGGAGCCGAATGATCATTGATCAGTTATGTACTGGATGGTCCCTGCTATCCCATGTAAATCTTATGAACATAAATTAGAGACAAAGGAAAATACCAGGTACTAGGAAGTGGGTAGTGGCACAAAAAAGAAACAGCTTTTATGATCCTTCTGTTTGGAAGTTTATAACTTAGCTAAAAAAGCAAAACTAGTTCTAATAACAATAGCTGGCATTTATAAAATCATAGCTTTTAGTAGACCATTCATAATGAAAAAACTGCATTAAAGATACAGAAAAAAATTTCACTATCAATTATACTTCAACAAGGTGTCTGTTGTATGTTAAAAATTACACAAGATGCCTTAGTAACTTCTACTGCGGAGATGATTTTGCTCAACAATACTCTAATTTTTAATATCGAATGAAGAATAAAACAAGAAGACAGGTTTGCCAAATGTGTTTGTCACTGTCACATAAGACGGTCTTGCGCAGAATTTAAAAGAGAGCTCAGTGTGACAGGACAATACTCAAAATCACACAGCAATGAAGCTTGCTCACACATTTGATGCCACAGGAAAACACTAATTTTAAAGATTACTGATGAATGAGAGCTTAAAGAGTAGATTTACACATAGTTGACAAAGTGACGGGTTTCATTTTTCAGAATTCATTTTTTCCAGATCAAAATGGATATATTTTATAATTAAGATAATTAACATAACAAAATATTGGGACATTCAAAGTCAAATACCACAGGATTTTACATTTTGGAATGCTAGGTTTTTTTATCTTGTTAGATCCAAGTAAGATAGAAAACAACCAATTAAAACCCAAAAGCAGGATCAAAAAGGTAAAAGAAGGACAAAAGAAAAGAAAGAGGAAATTTGCAAAGTACTTCTTTAATGACAGATTAGATGGTAAGTATCTTGTTATTGTTATTTATGAAGCAAAGATGCTAACACTAAGATTTGCTGACAGAGTAAATATTGAACTTGGCAAAAGAATCAGTGTTTACATCAGATCTTAAAGTTAATCTTAAAAGAAGTAAAAGAATACTGATATACATATTTAACAGCACTTAAAAAGTCAGTTATCTGAAAGCTATTTCATATTTCAAAAAGTACTTTCACAATTATTGGACAGAGTACACTCAAACTTAGATCATTCCCCATTATGGAATGTTTCTAAAGTAAGGGAGTCTATGGTGGGAAATTTTTAAAAAGCACTGGATTAGGAAGAGGTTGGTCGTGTTATGTTGTGTTCATCTTTCGTTTTCAAAGACAACCATGACATCAGAGAAATGATGACATGACTTGCACTTGACTTTGTTCTGAGTGTGGGAGGACTAAGCAGGTCACCAGTCTCACTTTCTCTCCTCCTGAGCCATCTGGATCCAGTGACCAGATTTTCAACAGGATGACTGGAGATGGCCCAGGATGCAATAGGAGACCTTGGCCTTCTTAGGCTTGCCTTTCCAGGCACTCACTTAGAGGTGAGTAAGAAGAGACATTCTAGTCTGAGCCTCATATGTAAAATGAAGAGACTGGCCTAAAGGTCTCTAGAGGTCAGAGACATAACTTCCTATAATTCTATATACAAGTTTCTCAGCATTTTTTCTAAGAAGTTCCTTTAGTTCCCCATATTTTCGATATCACAACTCTGTACTCAGATTAATTCCTTTCTTCCTAGATCCATTACTTATCTCACATGTGGGCTAGTGAAAGGGAAGCTGTTTAGATGGGTAAAGGCCAGTAATAACCATAGTACCCACTTCCCAAGAACATTCATGCATCAATGAGTACGTATATGGAATCTGTACACACACACACACACAGAGTCTCTTTTACTACATACGCAAGCTAATATTCTATTCATCAATTCAATGACCATTTTCCAGATGTTTAGTATGAACAACACACTGTAGTAGATGCTGAGAAATATACAAAAATAATCAAGACTTACAGTTCTTGACATTCTTATAAATATATAATAACTAAAAAGTGAGTAAGAACCTCACATTCACTTTGGATTCACTATGGATTGGTGTTTTCATTGATATAATTACTCCTTCTAGTGGTAAATACTGCAACCCATGCATACCTCTCAAAAATTTGTCAGTCACAGAAGCTAAAAGTTAGAAGGAACCTTGAGCAGACAGATTCAATCCATACACTAAAGGAATCTCCATTATAACATATCCAACCAGTACTCATCTAACTTTTGCTTTAAGATCCCTGAGGAGGAGGAACATACCATGTCTCCAGGAAGGTCATTCCACTTTTAGAAAACTCAAATTGTTGGGAAGTTTTTCCTGACATAAAGATTAAATTTATACCTCCCTGCAACTTCTACCTATTATACAGATTAGAGTGAAAGGTTAAGTGACTTGCACAGGATCTGACACAACTGGAGAGTGTTTAAGACAGGGGTGGGGAACCTGTAGTCCCCAGGCCACATGTAGCCTTCTAGGTCTTGGGTGTGGTCTTTTGACTGAGCCCAAGCTTTCCAGAAGAAATGCTTTTATTAAGGGGATTTCTTCTACGAAGTGTGGATTCAGTCAAAGGGCCTCGCTTGAAGACCTAGAGGTCCACATGTGGCCTGCAGGCCACAGGTTCCCTACCCCTGGTCTAACACAAATTTTGAAGTTGGTCTTCTTGATTCCATGTACATGTTTTATTCACCAGTCACCTAGCTACCTGTAACCTACAAATTATTATTTTTAAAACTATTTGATTTTTCTTCTCTTTTCAGAGGCTCCAAGTATCACAGATGAAAATTATCAAATCAAACTCATACAAATCCATGGCATGTACATTCTCAACTAGGCTATTGTCCTTGTTCAAAATCCTATTTTAGCCTTATTGGTTCCTCATCTTATTCCACATAGCAATTACTACATTTTCTTCTTTTTCAAGAAGATTCTACTATTCACCAAGGTTAATGCTTCTCTCTTGATCTCAACCTCTTTTTTTGTGGGGGAGAGGGGGAAGGCAGGGCAATTAGGGTTAAGTTACTTGCCCAAGAACACACAGCTAGTATGTATCAAGTGTCTGAGATTGGATTTGAATTCAAGTCTTCCTGACTTCATGGCTGGTGCTCCATTGACTCCACCATCCTGCTGCCCCAATTTCATCCTCTTTTGCCTCCTCCAGGTGACTCTTTCCAAAGATCTTCCTCACTCTTGCCACTACCTATTTTTTCTTGTTTATTTTCAGCAAGAGAATCACCATCTTTCCAATTCACTCATGTACACAAGTGCACCACACATTCAGTTGTCAAATTTTGGCAAGGTGGTGTACTGCTCACAGCAGCTCTTGCACTTGTACCCTTCTCTCCCCTCAGAGACACTACATTAGCTCAGACCTTTATCACCTTTCACCTGGACCACTGTAGTTAACTTCATAACTGTACCCATTTCATCTTTACCCTCTCAATCCACTTCATTCTTTGCACAAAGAACTTGAATTGGATGCAATCTCATTGGCCACAAAGTCCAAACCCTACATGAACTCTACGAGGGTTCACAGCCAATAGAAACTGTGGACGAGGAAAAAAGGAAAAGTAATTATATAAAAGAAATAACTAGGACAAATCAGTTTAACACAAAGGATTAAATGAAATACAATAATCCTTCACTTATCAGATGTCACTTATCTGACAGACTGAGGAAATTTAAAAGCCAAGATTCATGTCACAAAATGATGACAGGAATAAATTTTTTTTATGCACAATGTAATTTAAGTCATCAAATTTCCCAACTCAATGAAGATTATAAGTAGAAACCTGCCAGATATAGATGCACATTAGTATCAGAAAGAAGTGAGAGTTAGTTTGACAGTAAGGGAGGACTAGACATATTCTTTTACCCATTAACTCTCACAAAACTCCCCAAAGAGGAATTATGTCAGTCAAAGCAACTAGAGTTGTTTCCATAGCACAAGAAAGCAAAAAGACCAACAGCAGTGTTATTTTGCATTAGCAGTGGAGAATACTAAATTTTGTATTCTCATTTCACATCCCTCCACCACCAGCCTCCATGCTGCAAGAGGGTGCACACACTGACCAGCAGATTTCTATTTTGGGACCCACAAGGGTCTTTCCCTCTTGTTACTACCAACGCATCATTCTTGTCCTTCCCCTAGTACCTTGTGGCAGTAAGAAGCAGTCTTCAACTCTGCTCAGTTAGGTAAGGAGGATAGGGAGAAAAGAGAGGCATCCTCTGAAGCACTTCAAAGCAGCAGACTCTGCTCTGAATACCCACTCTGGCCTTCCCTAGACACTGACAGATCAACTAGAGAAGTAAAGAATTAAGGTAACTGGGTCAGAGAATCAACAGTTATTCAGGCCTGAAGCTGACTGGAATTCAAATGAATCCAAGTTCCCTCAGAGGGAACCGAGGTCAGTGACAGCTTTGAGGTCCGGCCCTGGGGACGGAGGTGCAAAGAGGGATAAATTCAATATCAAAAAGAAAGGAACCAAAAGTAACAGGGGAATATAAGTGAAAAAAGATGAAAGATCTAAAACCACCAAAGAAGAAGAATACTTTGTTACTAAGGTTTTATACATACACATATACATTCATATTTTATTTATATGGTCAGTTAAGTTTATAATTTGTCCAGTATTAAAACAGCCCTGACTTCTTGTCACATATCCAACGTGGTAATGGTGTATAATCTTTGTGGGGTATTCAGTTAAAAACTTAAAAGCACAACCAGATACCAAAATCAGAAGTATTAAGATACCTAAAAGATCAAAGAGCTCTAAACAGATACTTCAAGTTAAAAGAAATTAAACCAAAACCTGATAAAATACAGTAGATTTCTAAGATACCATGGAACCACAGTAATGTGCCAGAATGGTTCAAGAAATCAGAACCCAGAGGGAAGAATTTAGATAAAAACAAATGGCAAAATCTATGGCTATTACAGCAAAAGAATTAATTAGAAGAAGTCTCGAATCCATAGTGGCAATCTCTCCAAGAAGAGATTGGGAATAGAAATATACCTAAATAAAGGAGAATCTGACCCAAAGGGACCTCAAAAGCAATAATATTAAAAGATCATGAGATGTACATAAACAATTTAAAGATAACAGATGTTCCAGAAGAACATGACAAATCAAATAACCTGAATCATGATGCAAGAATAATACAAGAAAACTTCCCAGAACTTTTTATACAAAATGCAAAGAACAAATCAAAATAATCCACGAACTCTAGAAAGAAAAAAGAAAAGCAAGAGGGAAAAGAGGGGAAGGATTAGATAATAAATGGAAGCAAGCAAGAAAGAAAGGATAAAGCAAAACTCCAAAACTGAGGAAAGGATAGCAAAAAATAGGAAAGGGGATTATTTAAGGGTGACTTAAAGTGGATTAAACAAATCTAATTGTAGGGACAAAGTACTCTCGCAAAAGAGGAAGGAGGACAAAAAAATCCTCATTTAAAAATGAAAGAAAATATAAACTTAACAATATAATAAAACAAAAGACTGACAGATTGGATAAGAAAACAAAACTTTGTAATCTGTTACTTTCTATAAGGAACAGAGCTAAAAACTGAAAGCATACCTTATACAAAAAGGAGAAGCTGCATGGCAGGGGAAGTACTCTACCAAACTTATAGGCAAAATGTAGTCCTAATAACAAAACCAAAGGAGGATAAAGCAAGGAGAGCTAATTCTGAATCATTAATACTGATTCAAACATTTTAAAAGAAATCCTGTCAGAGATTATAGCATTTTATCCAAGAAATCACTTATTATGAACAAGTTGGATTTATACTAGGGTTTTAACGATGGTTCAGCATTGGGAAAACTAGTCACTCACACACATACACATACCAGAGACTACAGCCAATTTACTGCACCAAGTACACTGTTTCAATGGCACTTAAAGTCTTACTTTAAAATGAGCTGAGTTAGGAGGAAACTAATTTAGTGGATACATTAAAAATAAAAACACGAGACTGGAATGACAAGACTTCAAATCCTGCTTATGCTACCTCTCAATGTGACCTTGAACAAGTCTGTGGGTGGCAGTTCCCTTCTAGCATTTAAGTTCTGCAATCTTCTATCATTTATCTTGAGCCAGTTATCCCTAGATGTGATTAAATTTCTTTATATTTAAGCCTATGTGGTTGGATTGCCACAGAGGGGCAATCAGTAAGGCCACCAGTGAAAAGTAAATGATGGCAACTGAAACAACAGAGAACAAGTTTCTTTTCCACTCTATCCCTAGGATCCCTTTCTAATTTCTCCTTCCTCTTCCTGGTTTTGACCTCTGGGACCAGAATAATTCTAATCCATGTTCCTATCTGACACAGCTACAAACAAAATCTAAAACTTGAGGTTAATAATACAGGCAGAACTCCATCTAATGTCATGAATTATTTTCTTGATAATACAGAACATGAAGCATCATATAAGAGCAACCAATACTATAAGTCCGAGGATGCTAACAGCCTTGCTATTTATTGCATCGTTTGGTTAAAGTATATTAACTACACAACTGAAATAATGCTGTCTGGAATATTTGTATTCAAAGACTAGATCAGAGCTATAACAAACAATTCTGATGCTTGGGGCAAATTTAGTCAGGTGACTAACTTATGGTCTAACGCTCTTGGGTGTTCTTGGTCTCTGTGCTGTCTCTGGACAAGCCAAAGTCCAAAGGGCTCCCATGTCAAGGAAAACATGACCCCTCCATAAAACCACCTGGCTTCTGTCCAGGAAAAAGCTGGAAACTCTGAAGTGAGTGAATGAGAAAGTTTTTTACCTAGTGCTTAATATGTGACAAGCACTGTTCTAAATATTCGAGAAAATTTATAGGAAAAAAATGGAAAAAAAGAGTCTCAGCTTTCAAGGACCTTTTACTCTTATTGAGAGAGACAACACATAAAACAAAGTTCAGCTGCAGGGCAGATGGAAAGGCCTCAAAGTCTTAAAGGTGTAGAACTAAAGAAGATGGCTGGGCCTAGAAATCCTTAGGAAACTTAAGGAGGTCAGACAACAAGGCTGGGGTACTGCAAGACTCCAGGCAGGGTCTGGAGGACTTTAGGAGGCTTGAAGGTAAGGCGTACTTGTCTTTCAGCTAATCAGACAGGATAGAGTTGTTATCTCCCATCTTTTCTAAACTCTGGGAGCAGTCACGCAGTCTAGGGGAAGGGGAAAAAAAAATAAGAAGATGGGTTCTGGGAAAGTCAGAATGGAGGGAAAGTAAGAAGAGTATCTGACAGGTCATGGCAGTTGGATTCAGAAACAGGCCAGGGCAGAATGTGAAGGAGGAAAATTAAAAGGGAAATGGTGCCATAGAAATGCAAGGTTTATCCTTTCTTCCTTATTGACACTCACTAGCTGTGTGATCTTGGGCAAGTCCCTTCACCCCAACTGCCTCATCTTGGGTCTTCTCCAGTCATCCTGATGAATACCTGGTCACTGGATTCAAATGGCTCTGGAGGAGAAGTGAGGCTGGTGACCTGCACAGCCCTCCCTCACTCAAAATAAAGTCAAGGGCAAGTCATGTCATTATTTCTCTGATGGCATGGTCTTCTTTGGCAATGAAGGATGAACACAATGGTCTAGGGGGGGAAACTACCTACTGCTCATCCCTGGGCTGTCCAAGTGACATACTGCTTCTCTACCCAATGTATCATCTGAGCTGGGGAAATAGTACCTCTTCAATAGAACCTACCCCTGTCTACTCTTTATATGCAAGGAGTGACCCACAATAAAATGAAATATAAAACAATATGTTATTTGAAAAATTAAGTGAAGCAATGTCAAAATTTTTCATTATGGATATAGAAAAGTAGATCAACATCTCTATGATACCATTTTAAATAAAGTCTTTGAATGAATCTCTTAATGAATATTTATCTATTGGCTCAGACTTTTCTGTTAACTCAAATTCAAACAATTTAAATTTAACAAATTATCAAGAAGTTTTGTACATAAATATGCATGTGAAATATATTTCTTTGGTCTCAAATATCCTCTATGAATTATCTGCAAGCAATTTTGAAAACTCCGCTTTCCCCACTACCACCTTCTGTTGCCAAATTGGGGGCTGGGAACTATTTCCAAAGCTACTGTAAGGAAAACATAATTAGGCTGTGAAGAGACATAAGAGACTTGATTATCCACTATTTTGTATTATTTCAGATGGTGCTCCTCTGCATTAGGGAATGTAACAGAGATAAATGACTTCCTAGAACCCCAATCTCTCAAAGCCCATCAGCAAATCTGGCAATTAAGTGAAAAGGGTCTCTAAGCAGCATTAGCCTCTCCCAATAACTACACCTGAAGCTCCTCTCTTTTGATCCATTGGTCAGCCTACTTTACATATAATTCTAATAAGCCTGGTCTCTTAGTTTTACTCACCTAAGTTAGAAGCAGCAAATTATGAAGTGACAACCTTCAAAGTGACTGATAGCAGCTCATTAGTGCAAAAACAAAAAGAAACCAAACCATAAAAAAAAAACCAGTCTCACAAAAGAGAGGTCAATTAGCCTACCTAACCACGAAGTTTGGTTTTAGAACCAAGAGTCAAATCGCTTATCCCTCAAAATATTGTGTTTTACACCACTTAGAAAAGGATGTGTATAAGGCACCTTAAAAAGAGGTGATTCAAAAAATGTTACAACCTTTAAGACAGGGTACTTTAAGAGTTAGAAATCAGTTACTTAAAAAATTCAATTATCTTTATCCCCTGATGATACTGAATGAGTAATTTCTGTAGCTAGGCACTATGCTAATCTTAGATCTACAAAACTATTTGTTCCAGAAAATGCAAAATAGTATATGACATAACACAAATTAATTATTTGGGGCCCTCTAAGACTTCTAAAATACTCATCTTACGAAAATCATAGTAGGACCAACAATCATTAGAATAAAGTGCTCTTTTGGCAAAGACCTTTACAATGCTGTCTTATTACGGTTTACAGCAACTCTGAGAGGTAGGTGTTATTATCTCATTTAAACAGGAGGAAAGTGAGGGATATAACAACTAAGTGATTGCCCAGATTCCCACAGCTATTAAGTGTCTGAAGATTGGATTTGAACGCAGGTTTTTCTGACCCCAGATTCAGCACCATATCATCTGTGCCATTCAATAACCCTGTGAGTTAAATTCAAGAATATCTCCCATTTTACAAATGAGCAAACAGGCATATTTGACCTCAGATGTCCTCATTCTATTCATTAAGTTATGACTGAAACTAGTTTTAACTCTAGGTCCTCAAAAGGCATTGAAAACTCTACAGAAAAGTACTTTAGAAGAAGTATCTTGATTCTCTTTCAAGGGAGGAATCCTAAAATTTTAAGAGTGCTGTGCAAAGACATGAAGAGAACTGGTTTTATGCAAGCTGCAGTGCAAGGAGGCTGGGTGACTGATCCAAATCCTACAGTGTGGACCAGTATCAGAGTGCAACACTGGTACAGATAGACTTCCAATAAAGCGTTGGCAACAGATGCAGTGGTGTGCCCCCTCTTGCTGTGATCATTGTCATATGAGTGCCCAAAGGTACTTGTGATATGATCAGCAGAGTGTGAGCGTGTGTGTGTGTGTGAGTGTGAGTGTGAGAGAGAGAGAGAGAGTGTGTGTGAGCGTGTGTGTGAGTGTGTGTGTGTGTGAGTGTGAGTGTGAGAGAGAGAGAGAGAGAGAGAGAGAGAGAGTGTGTGTGTGTGTGTGTGTGTGTGTGTGTGTGTGTGTGTGTTGGACCTCAAATTAGTGATTGCAGCTCATTACTACTTCTCTTAATCTTTTTCCAAATTACTTTGTTAAAAATCCATTTGTAACAGCCTCATCCTGTATGTGTATATAGATATAGATATAAATGTAGATATGAGGGTCTAAAAATGAGTGCTACTTCTTACTACTTCTTTCACTCTATTTTCCAAATTCCATCCCTTGAAAATTCATCTGCAACAAATTTTAAATCTTATGATCCTTTTAGGAAAGATAAGCAATGATTAAATAATTAGATCCTATCTACAGATACATAATTATGTATGCATATACGTAGTGTCCCAAAAGTCTTAATGCAGTTTAAAGCTTTGATAGCTTAAAACTGCATTATCTTACAAACCCTGTGTATATACATATACAATGGGTTAATAACTGACTGCAGCTCCTATTTCTTTTACTACTGTACACATCACTTCCATTAAAAATCCATTTGTAACAGCCTCATACTCTATATGTATATATAGAGAGATATGATGGCTTAACAATCAATGACTGCTGTTCCTTATTACTTTTTACTCTATTTTCCTAATTCCGTGTCTTAAAAATTCATCTACAACAACTTCTAAGTCCTAGGATCCCTTTAGGAAAGACAGGCAATGATTAAATACTTAGGTTCCAACCATCCATCCACCTACATATGTATCTATATATACACGTATACATCTATACATAAAGTGTATCCTAAAAGTCACAGCTTTGACAGCTTAAAACCGCATTATCTTGCAACACTGTGTGCATATAAAACATATAAAAAAAGGGTTAATAATTGACTGCAACTCTTTACTACTTCTTTTACTACTGTACACATCACTTCCATTAAAAATCCATTTATAACAGCTTCATACTCTATATGTAAAGAAAAAGATAAGATGGCCTAATAATTACTGACTGTAGCTCCTTTTTATTTCTTTTACTGTATTTTCCCAATTTCTTCTCTTAAAAATCCATCTGTAACAACTCCCAAGTCCTAGGATCCCTTTAGGAAAGAAAGGCAACGATTAAATACTTAGGTCTCATCTATCTACCTATCCATCTATACATGTCTCTATATATCTATCCATGTATACATCTACGTATCTACACGTGTATACATTTATGTATACATCTACCTATCCATCTATACATATCTCTATATATCTATCCACGTGTACATTTATGCATATATCTATGTACCTATCCACGTATACACTTTTGTATACATCTATCTATCCAAGTATCTATATATCTATACATGTATACATTTATGTATACATCTATCTATCCAAGTACCTATATATCTATACATGTATACATTTACGTATACATCTAGCTACCTATCCATCTATACATGTCTCTATATATCTATCCATGTATACATCTACGTATCTACATGGGTATACATTTATGTATACATCTACCTATCCATCTATACATATCTCTATATATCTATCCACATATACATTTATGTATATATCTATGTATCTATCCATGTATACATTTATGTATACATCTATCTATCCAAGTATCTATATATCTATACATGTATACATTTATGTATACATCTAGCTACCTATCCATCTATACATGTATCTATGTATCTATCTACCTATCTATCCATCCATCCATCCACTCACCCACCCGTAAAGTATGTCCTAAAAGTCTTAGTGCTGTTTAAAACTTTAACAGCTTGAAGCTGCATTGTCTTCTAACACCCCTTGCAGGCACGTGGAGGAGCCTATGAGGGACCGCAGCTCCTTTTCCTTAAACTCTATTTTCCTCATTTCCATTAAAAGTTCATCTGTAACATTCTCCAATCGCTAAGATCTCCTTAGGAAAGAAAGGCAAGGATCCAGCGGAGACCACAGGGTGTGTTCACGACTTGGGGATGCCCTGTGGACACCTGGCAAGGCCCCCCCCAAGTCAGAGGGAGGAGGGGCTCGAGCAGACCCGGCAAGGCCCCCCCCCCAGGTCAGAGGGAGGAGGGGGCTCGAGCAGACCCGGCAAGGCCCCCCCGTC
>CM053774.1:86271245-86295589 GCA_028658325.1 Potorous gilbertii
GTCCCCCGCGAGGCCCCTCCCCCGGGCTTACCCTCCGCCGCCGCCTCCTCGCTGGAGCCGCCCCGCTTCCTTGCGGAGGAGCCCGAAGCACTGGGTCCAGCAGCAGTTCCCCATGGCATGCCGCTCGTCTCGCCCCCGACCTCAAGGCCCGGCCGCCCCCCTGCCGCGCGCGCGCCCGGGACCCGGCCCCGGCCCCTGCAGCCGCATGGGCGCGAGGAGCCGCGGGCAGGCGGGTGGGGGGAGGCGCGGCGGGCGGGTGGGGGGAGGCGCGGCGGGCGCGGAACAAAGGCGCCTAGCGCTCCAGCGGCCCGGGAGGAAGCCGAGCCTGAGCCGGGGCCCTCCGGCCTTGCTCCATCCGCCCGGCGCCCTTCGACCCCGCCACCGGCCACGTGGAGCGAGCGAGAGGACCGCGGCTAGCTTCGGAGTCCGGGCGTAGACCCCGCCCTGTCCACACGTGCCCGGCCTCGGCGCCTCCTTTCTCTCTAAACGCGCCCCGCCTCTCGCTCGGGAGCTCGCGCCCCTCCGGGCCCCCGAAAACTCCTGCGTCACTTCCGCCGGCCTCTCCTCCCGGCCTTCCCTGGTGCCGCAGCCGCGGCTTGAGCGGGCTTCGCCTTTTGAACGGGAATGTCCCGCCCGGCTTTCCGTAGCCGTCGTTTCCCGACCGCCTCGGCCCCGCCCCCACCGTCCTCGGTGAAATCGACCAATTCCTTGCCGGAGTCCGGGCGCTCCAGCTTGGAATTGACACTCCTGGCCCCTAGAGAAGAGAGCTGGATTGGGGGAAAAGTAAAGGGAAGATAGATCCCTTCTTGCACGTTCTCCCTGGCGTTTCCATCCTTGTGATTATGGCGTCCTAAGGGTTAAATAAATATTTATTTGCAGTTCGAGGATTGAATAGGATCCCGGGGAAATGCGCATGTCCACTTGGAGACACCGAGTGTTTGGAGGGACTTGGAGACCCCTCACCTCTAGGGCATACCCCCAAGGAGGCCAAAGACAGAGAGAGGATCTCATATCCGTCATATACGTGATATATACATGTGTATGTATGTATGCATGTGTGTATACACGTGTATGTATATGTGTATACATGTCTGTCTGTACATATATATTATATATATTCAAAACATTCATAGTAGCACCTTCTGCGGTAGCAAAGAACTGGAAACAGTAGAAACCATCCAGGCTGAGAGTTCTTAAGCTTTTGGGGGACCCCTTCCTTAGAATTATGGTGTTCAGTGTATAAAATAAAACTTATAGAAGTACAAAGGAAACCAATTATACAGAAGGTGCCAAAAAACTTGGTGTGTTTTAATGAACAGCTTAAAACTGCACAAAGACTTTGGGACACCCGATATTGTAATAGTTATCAACTTTTTTTTTTTCAAGCCCGTGGACACGAGGTTAAGAATCCCTGATCTAGTCCAACTCCTTTCATTTTGCAGAGGAGGAATCTGAGATTCATGTTATGGATTGTTCCAAAACACTAGCAGTAAGAGGAATGTAATTCAAAACTACCTTGGGGTTTCATCACACCCAGAAAACTGGCAAAGGATAAAAGATGTGAATAGTCCATGCTGGAGGGACTGCTGAAAGAGAGAGGCTAATATATGATCAGTGGAGCTGGGTTTTGGTGCAATCATTACAGAAAGCAATCTGACATTCAGCTTAAAAAATGACTAAAATGTCCTTAATCTTAGCTCCAGACATCTTACTGCTAGTTATATACCCCAAGAAGGCCAAAGACAGAAAGGTCTCATACAGGGAAATATGCTTAGTAGAACTTTCTGTGGTAGCAAAGAAGTGGAAACAAAGTAGCTGCTCATCATTTGAAGAATGACTAACAAGTTGTGGTACATGAATGTAGTAAAATATTGAGCTGTAAAAAGTGATAAAAACAAATTTACAAAAGCATGGGAACACATGAAATGACACAGAGGGAACTAAATACAATTAGGAAAGCAAGATACACAGTTACAACTGGAATGAACAACAACCACAACAGCAACAATTTTAAGAAAAGTAAATAGTATTTTATTTTTTCCAATAACATATAAGGACAATTTTCACTATTCATTTTTTATTAAGATTTTGAGTTCCAAATGTTTCTCCCTCCCTCCTCCCTTCCCCCTTCCCAAGACAGCAAGCAGTCTGATATAGGTCATGCATGTGTAAACATGTAAAACATTTCCACATTGGTCATGTTGTGAAATAAGAACAGCATAAAAGGAAAAAAAACAAAGAAAGTGAAAATAGTATGCTTCCATCTGCATTCAGACTCCATTAGTTCTTTCTCTGGATGTGGACAGCATTTTCCATTGTGAATCTTTTGGAATTGTTTTGGATCATTGTATTGATGAGAAGAACTGAGCCAATCATAGTTGATCATCGAACAAGGAACAACAGAAAATTTAAAGGATCCTTGTGAAGAAAGTACTTATTAAAATACAAATGATTCTATAAGCTATTTTTATCTTTGTACTCCTGGCTCAAGTGCTGTGCATCCTTTTATGAAAAATTGATGGGTCAACAGGAATCATGAAGTAGTAGCTAGAGAGAAGGCTTTGGAGTCAGAAAGACCTACGTCTTAAATCCTATTCAAGTGCATACCGTCTATGTGACTTAAGTCATTTACCTTCTCAATGCCCAGACTAAAAAAATCACACAACAGTGCAGAACTCTCTACATTAACGGAGGAAATTTTTTTTGCCAGTTACTTCATATACCAATGAAATTACATGTCCTGTCAAAAGAATAAACAAAAGCAACAAATCTGATGGATCCATTTGATAATTTAAGGTATTAAACATTTTTTTAAGATTTTGAATTTTAGCTATATTCAAGTATTAACTGTGGTCTATGAATTGAACTGGAGAAAGTCTTTCTGGACCTACTGTGCCAGCACTCCCATCTGGACAGGACCAAATGGAATCGAAAGGTTTCTGTAGTATTTCCCACATCATGTTACTCTTAGTTTACCTGACCTCCATATTTACACTTCCATTAGAAATGGAAACTTGAACATGGGAAAAGTATCCTGATTACTATTTCTTTCCCTGGCAAGCTTTTTGGATTTCTGCCTGTCTCAGTTAAACCGGTTAACTTTATACTGATGAAATATGCCTTCTACCACTAATTGCAATATTGTTCCTGGGACAGTCATGTAGACTTTCTACAGCTTGTCAAAGTCCGATTTCCATTCGAGCTCATCAAATCCAGGACCCATATCAATGTCATCAGTATAATCAGAAGATTTCTCTACAGAACACTTAAAATGTCAGGCTCATGATTTTTGTGTGAGACACATGAGCTATTTCTCTATTTCTAAATGATCTCTGAGTAGTTTTTAATCCTGGACTGAAAATTCCCTTATGAAAAGGGGAAAAATAAAAGAAAATAATTAGTGTTTCAGAAAATAATCAGTGATTTCTGGAAGAGAAGATTAGTCTCAAATGAACCATTTAGAGAGACAAAGAATTGAGATTTTGGCTTCCAAAATCAGAAGACATTTTTTTCTTGGTTTTAGTTATTTTTTTAGGTCCAGCAAACAAGCAAATATAATCTAGGCTGGGGTGGGTAGGAATTTGAAGACAAAGTCCTTGCTCAAAAGTCTACCATTATGGGTTGTGTAACTTTAGATTTTAATTTTTAGCCTCTGTTTCCTCATTTTACAATATGTGTTGAAATTTCTTAAGCCCTTTCTTTGAAGTGGTTTTTAAAAAGTAACTGTGCACTTTAGATCAAGGTTAATATGTTACTCATTTGAACGGGGATTCCACTGAACTTTTTAAAAAGCAAATAGGTTAGTTGGTTAGCCTGATGGAAAATGAAGGCATTTATTGAAATGATGAGATCTGGAAAGTGGGAGGAACATAATAAATTGATGAGAGCTATTCATATCTTTTTCCTAGAAATGTATGAAGTCAGTTATCGAGGCAACTTTAAGAAATCTGAGAGATAGCTTTCTTGAAAATAGTTTTCTGTCATAGGTTTTCTTGAAAATTGAGTTTAGCTTTCTTAACTCCATTGTGATATGCTAGAAGTTATACAGAATTAGGAGAATTCATAGTGTTCCATTACATCTAGACTACATACACAACTAATAGAGAAGTAAGTTAAATGCATTTTTAAAAATAGCATTCAGAATAGTTTTCCTCTGCCTTTGATCTTACATATTTAGTTGTTCCTTGGGTGAATTAAAGTCCACAATTAGCAAGCATTTATTGTCTACTGTGTTCCAGCTAAGTGCTGCTTCCAAAGAATTTCCCTGGATATGCTGGTCTTGAAGAATTTCCTAGTTTCAGGGCAATCCCAGTTCTATTTCCTGCCTTTTAATGACTGTCATTAGTATAGCCCAGATGGTGTCTTTGAAGGTGCTACAGTGAGTCCTCTTCATCTCCATTCATACCTCTCCTCAACTGAAGATGAGGGAAAGAAATTTCTTTTCATCAAAATCCTTGGCACTGACAAATGGTTCAACATTAGAAACAAATATGGCCTTATTAATGGAAATGACATAGAAGATACATCACTACCTGTTTTGCCACTGTATCCTAAGGACCACTAGGATTTGCAGCTAAAACTTTTATTAGAAGATGAACTCCTTGAGAGCTAAGGATATTTTTTTTTTAAAAAAGAAATTTAAAATAAAATAATAAAAGGCTGGAGATTTTCTATTTGCATCACCAGCTCTTAAGTAAGTTTCTGGTACACAGTGAACATTTAAGAAATGCTTTTTTTATCCAGTCACCATTGGAACAGTCCCTGTCACTGAACTGTGCCATTTCCCCTATATCTCAGCTTTTTCCCATCAATACATGTCTTTCAGTTTGCTATGTGAGAACTTTATTGAGGATTCAGATGTGTTATCTAAGTTTCCGTGAACCCATTGACAGAGGAAGAAAATCACAACTGAGGGACACTTTTTATTTCTTTCTCTCCTCTTTTTTTCTTTCTTTATTGTAATCAAAAAAAGTCTTGGAAACTCCTACCCAACTTTCTCTACCCACACAAATGTAGTAAGGCTGTCTGACACATATGCATGGGGGTGTCATTGTGTGACTCAAAGAACAGATTTCTTTAGACTCGTCTTCCTTGACCCTTCTCCATAGGAGACTAATTCTTGCCAGCAGAGGAAGCAGGAGGTTGGGGCCAGAATCTTAGTCCCTCTGCTTATTTCAGAGTGAGAGAATTATATCTATCTGCTCTCCTAAATATTATTAGTCTGGATAATGTAGTTTTATGGTTCAAGCTAAATTTCTGATAGTTATCCATTAACAGAGAAACAAGGACCCAAGTTTTACATCCAAGACGACTCCTTTCCCACCAAATAACAGTTCCATAATGAACTCACATATTGATGTGGAAAAAAGGAGGTTATTGCTTCTGCATAAAAACCAAGTTGCTAAACAAGATACAGGTGCTTAAGAGGCAGCTGGAAATCATAAAGAAAATGAGAAGGGGGCAGGGTAATAGGAGATGAAAGGGGTGAGATGGGTAGAAAATCACTTAGGGAGCTTAGGCATTGTAAAGGTAAACCTGCAGTACCCAGTCAATGGAGAAACAAGGGAGGGAAATACAAATTGAGAAGAGGAAATAAAAATCTGTGTATTCGTCTCAATGGGTGTGCCTACTTGTTAGACACCTTGCTCTTGCAAGAACTTTAAATAAAAGTTCTTCCTAACTCACCAGCAGCTTTGAAGCGTTCTTGGTAAGATGCTGGTTTCTTACTGCGATCAGCAAAGAAACCCTTTTATCCAAGTTGACTACAAAATAGAAATCAGAAAAGTATACATATATAAACATATACCAGACAATGTAGAGTGAAGAAACTCTCCCATTAGGAGCAAGGTAACTCCATGTGAGACTCCCTTTCCCCACCTTCCCTCTTTCCAGGAAGGCTTTCCCAAGGCTATTCCACAGTGACCTTTGTTTCCCTGCATTCCTACAGCATAGATAGTATGATATAATCTTTTACTCAGTCATTTCACTCCAGTCAGAACTAATTGTGCAATACTATGGTTAATGAGAAAGAACAAAGGTTTCCATTTCTGTTGGTGATATGTATATATATATATATATATGTATATAGATATATAGATATAGATATATAGATATATATTATTTCATCCTGTCCATCTTTGCAAAATACCACTTTGAGTATATCAATTTCTTTTTTCTTTTTGGAATAGTCATGTTGAATTTGTTAGTTTATTGAAGTGACCGTTTTTATGGAGGAAGAGACTCTTAAATATCCATGATGATTTACTAACTCATTTATATAATTGTGATCCAGGAAAATGGATTTCACTTCAATATTCTCTACAACTGTGCTTCAGGGCTCCTCTCCTTTCCAATTTATTATATGTATAACTTGTTTGTATATAGTTATTTTCATGTAATTTTGGCTATTAGACTGTGGGCTCCTTGAGAACAGGGACTGTCTTTTGTTTTCCATTGGTATGCCAACTGTGCCGTGCCACCCTGCCTGACTTAGTAGCTGTTTAATAAATCCTTGGTGATTTGACTGTGTGCCTAAGAATTTAAACCTTGCAATTTCTTTCCATAGCAGATAAACCTAATATAGTTTTTCCAACATCCCCACCCCCACATACAGTTTCTGGCAAATTACACCCTCCACTCTTCCTTCATTATTACCTCCTACTGTAAATGATAAGTTCCTCAATGGCAGGAACTATATTTCTTCATATGTAGTGTACATATAAGCATCTTGTTGAAGGATTTTGAAATAATGCTATGCATGATTTATGGGCCAGAAGACTTTTTGTAGCAACAATATTAATGATATTGATTATTCTCTATGAATTGATCATTTATATACCTTACTCCTAAAATCTTAATCCAAACTTAAGAAAAATATGGGCCCAATAATGGACTATGTGTTTGTGACCTAGGGACTTATACAGCTAAATCCGGAAGGCACTTTGAGGAAGACAGGAGGCAGCATGTGTCAGGTAGGTCACCACCATCTCCATTTCAGATCTTGACCACCTTCTCCCTTCAGATTTTGTTGAAGACAGAATCCAAGAGCCTTGGGAATAACATCCTCCAAACTCAGTCACCACTGAAGAGAGAGATCATTGTGGAAAAGGGGCCCACCTTCTTCCTCCCCACTAGAAACACTAACTACCGCCCACCACTCCTCTATGGGCAAGAAATACAAAAATTGCAGTCAATTCATGCTACAGCTTGGAAATAAGGTTTATAGATTTCCAATCAAACAACTTGTGTCCTGGTTTCACCACCTCTTTTGGCCTATGAATGATCTTGCCATGATGGGAAAAACCATGAGGTATATTCCATTTTGTTGCATTTTTGAACCACAAAAGCGTTATGTCTCAAATTCTAACAAAGTGAAACAAATATTCATAACCCCCTAAGGAGGTTACCCTATTATCTATTTATACTTATATCTTAGAATTGCTTGCAATTGAATTGTTGTAAACTGGGTCATACTTTGCCTTTGGCTTCAACTATAAAATTGGAAATGTGTTCTCATGGAAAATGTTTTTGCCTTAAGTTGTTTTAGTATTTCAAAAGAGCTGTCTATCAATATATTTACTCCCCCTGCTGATGCAGATCCTCATTTTTCCATCTTTTAGTAGGCTGTTTCATTAATCACTACAGACAAAATTATTAAGGATCTTTGGAATGAGTGAACAAAACATTTATCGAGTGCTTATTATATGCAAAGCACTGTACTGAATATTGAGGATACAAATAGAAAAGATAGTTCTTGCTCTCATGCAGTTAGGTGACCCAGTGGATAGAGTGCTTGACCTGAAGTCAGGAAGACTCATCTTCCTGAGTTCAAATCTGGCCTCAGCCTTCTTAGCTGGATGACCTTTGACAAATCACTTAAACCAATTTGCTTCAATTTCCTCATCTATAAAATGACCTGTAGAAGAAAAATGGCAAACAATCCAGTATCTTTGCCAAGAAAACCCCAAAAGGTATCATGAAGAGTCAGACATGACTAAAAAGCAATGAACAACTCAAGAAGCTCATTTTCTTATGGGGGAGATAACAATGGAAGATTCTAGCTGCAAATCTAATCGAAAGGTCCCACTGTTATCAGTATAGTGAATTCATTTTAATTTTTAGATGAATTTAATTCAATGTTATTTGTACTGATAAAATGATGTCAGTGTCTGACACCGAACCATTTCACCAAGGACTTTTGATGGTATGAACTTTCCTTTTTGGGTCTTTAATAGGTGTAGTTGTAACACCCACAGGAGCAATACTAGGCTGTATCACCCCAGGAGCTGGTTCTCAGGGTGATAGGGGTATGGAAGTGTTACTGTTATGGAGGCTCCTGGGTTCAAGGTCCTGGGCTGTCTCCATTGGAATCCAAGGGGAGTTGGTGGTCAAGGTGGTAGTGGTGGTTTAACTTGTTTTGGCTTGTCAGGTCTACCTGTCCTGTAAGTGGCAATTGGTTGAAAATTGGTTGGAATAGCTTGCCCCTTATCTAAAGGGATTCTTTCACTGGATGATGGCTCTAGGGGCTGGGCTACAGGAGTAATGGTTTGGCTGGGAGGTTAAGAGTAGAGAGGGGTGCCACTGGAGAGTTGATGCTACTCCCAGAGTGCTTATTGGATGGTTGGCAGCAGTTAGTATTTCTGATGGGGAGGAAGAAGGTTGGCCCCTTCTCCACAATGACTTCTCCCATCAATGTTGGCTATGAGTTAGAGGAATACTGTTATTCCCAAGGCTCTTGGTTTCTGATTCCTGGGCTGTTTTCAACAAAATCTGAAGGGAGAAGGTGGTCAAGATTTGAGGTATTGATGGTGGTGACTTGTCTGACACATGCTGCCTCCTGTCTCTTTCTCAAGGTGCCTTCTGGATTTAGCTGTATTAGTCCCCAGGTTGCAAACACATAGTCCATTATTGGGCCCATACTTGAAACATTTCCAGATTTCTAGAAACTTCCAGAACTTTTGCTTTGTATCTTCAAGAACTCAGTGTCATCATGATGAGTTTTCATTGTAACATAAGAAAAGTGATGTTTGGAATGCAACTTCAAAAATCCTTGTATCTACATGTTATTGTATACTTTGCAATATCTAGAAATGAGAGCCATGGGAATGGATTGACTAGCCCTTAAAATGCCATATGGATAGATATTCTCATATAAATACATTAGGGCTGATCCCACAGCTTCCATGTCTATCTCAGCCCCCAAGAAGTCTCCTCTAGGATTCTGTCTGCTGCCTCATGTCATGAAGTCACCTTAAAAGACAGTTTTTTATTTTAAGTACTCTATAAATCAGGAAAGAGTCCCAAAGAGAGACCTACCATAACCACTGGCATTCCACCACCAAGTTCCTTTCCTTGCCTATGCAAACAGATTGCTCTCCCAGCTTTGCTGTGACCTGAATATGCTTTAGTTGCAGCATCCGTATCCACTAATCTGTATACTTTACCTCTTTGCTTGTCTGCCATTGCCTGCAATCCTACTCCAGCTCAGATTTCACAATATCTTTGAATTATTTCACTTCACTCTCTTTGAAATTACTCAGTATCACCTTACCGAGGCTGTTCTGTTTTTATTGCTTCTGTGGTTAGCCATACTCCTTATCCAGCATTTTACTGACAAAAATAAAAGCACTCACTCTGGTAACTAAGTGTTTACTTCTTAGGTTCTTTTCCAATCAGAATGCATCATAATGAACATGGATTTGATGTTTAACTAAGCTTCATTATATCATTAACCAATTTTCATAATCAAGCTCATAAAATTTCAAACTTGATAGGGACCTGAGAGATATTCTAGTCTAGACCTCTTATGCTCCAGATGAGGAAACGGAGGGTCAGAGAGGTGAGAAGATACTTCCAGTCCAGTCCAGTCCAGCTGTCCCTTCATGGATCTGAACCTTGGTTTGCTCATCTGTAAGGATATAGAGGACAGGATAATTATTGAAGTCTGTTATAGTCTTTATAGAATGATTTATTGATATCCATGTTAGGTTAAGTGAGAGTCATATCATTCCAATACATAAGAACAGCTAGGCCTGAACAGGGACCTGATTATGTGATGGATCAAGAGTTTTTTTTTATGATAATTGGCCTCTCTGGATTTAGCAAGATTGGTCTTTTGGGCAGTAGATACACAATTCACCACCTGGCTCATATCTGAAACTTTTATGAGTTAGTAGGTATGTATGTCTGGAAAAAACAAAACTTATGCATTAGCTATTTACCTAACTACCCAGGTGGCACAGGAAGATTGTAATGTGGGTAGTGGTCTTTCTGCCCACAATGATGGATGTGATGATCATCCCTAATAACCAATAGTTGACCACAATAGTTGAACAAGCTTCCTCAAACCACTCTATCAAAATTATAACTAAGAGGGAGGGTCTTGGTTTCTCTCAAGTGATAACTCAGGTAGTAACTCCTCAGAGTTGTGAAATCGCAGGGCAGGGTAAGTGCTTGACTGAAGTAGTTCTGTCATCCCATCTCATTCATTCAGATGCTGACTCCCAGCATCTTGTCATCTGCTCAGCTGCTGATGCCTCTCCGTCACTCTTGCCTTAACTTTCAGAATAATACCCTGTAGATGAGGCCTTCAGAGACCAGGCTCTCCTCCTCTCCTTGAGGAAGATAATTCATTCACTTTGGAATCCCTGGTCTGGGGCTGAGGCTCTTGATTAGTGAATAAATGAGTGAAAACTCATCTAAAGTCATCTTATTTATCTGGCCCCAGACTTTGCTTTGCATCCCATCCAGCCAGGTGTCTATATACCCCTTCTTCTGCCCTCTAGTCTCACATTTTCACCATCACCCTGTTCCCCATCAAATTCATGCTACCATTCCTTCCAGAAAAGGCATAGTAATTTCCACTTATGGCTCCATTCAACATCCTTATGACTCTCTCGTACCAAGCCTCCCTTTTAAACAACCACTCCCCTTTTTATATTATCTCCTTCTTAAAGGTATGGACTGGTTTACTTTTTATATTCGTATTCGAAGTGCCTGGCACATAGTAGGGTTTTTAGTAAATTTTGACTCATTCCTACTTAGTCTCTACTATTTTAATTAGATGATTCAATCCCTGTAGTAAATACACCCAGGCCTAGTGGATAAGTCTCCTAGGAGAAATAGATGGCATGGTGTGCATGTTTTTGGTCTCATCTCTAAAACTGGAGATAAACTATGTTTCCTTAGAAGAAAAAATTTTAAGATAATACTCTGAGATTTAGATAATTTGTATAATGATGCAGCCATAGCAGTTTTAAGGCAAAATATCTGATGTACCACATTTAAGATTTCATATAGCACTCTTAATATTGGCCAAGGCATAAAGAGCCAGATAGATGCACAAAGGGATGGCTGCCTGATGTTTGTTTCTTTGGAGAGGGATGCACTTTCATTTGATGATCAAATGTATAACCACGTTCTATTCAGAATTATGAGCTTTGACACTGAGCTCTTAAAACATGTGTTTTTGGTTACAGGAAGGATCTGGGTGAGAACAAAGATGACTGAGACTATCACTACAATAGTTAAAAATAAAGTAAAACCAAAATATACACATTTTATTGTCAGAACATATATAAGGGATGATACATACTTTCTATAAAGTAGTTATTTCCCCCAAAATATGATTGTTGACACCATGCCAGAATTCTTCTATCTGTGGTTCATTTGATATTTCACAATGATAACTAGTTAGTAAGTGCTCAGTAACTTGATTTAGGCAGTCCTTTGTTAAAACTTATTTAAACCACTGCAATGGAAGAGTGCTAAATAGAACACAAATGTTTGTATGGGTATTTTACCTTTCCAGAAAAATGACCCTTCAAGACTTGTCGACAATCATTGTTGCTTTGCAAATCTCAAAGGTAGAAAGGAAAAAACAAAAAAAGCAAAAACCAGTGCAATTACAATTGAATAATGTATTGTACAAAGAAATGCCATTCCTATTTAAATTCCTCTATTTGCACTCAGTTCTCAGTGGCTGCTCTGAGGTGTCCTGTGGATTATAATGACTATAACATTGCACCAAATGCTATATTTATCTGAAACTTTTACAGTAATGAGTCATTGATCTCAAAGAAAGCTTTTAGAGCCGCAAGAATTTCGACAGATCTTAAAGGGTCATATTTCTGCAAAGGCAGAACACACACACACACACACACACACACACACACACACACACACACACATGCACACATATACATATGTATTATGCTGTCTTTAATGTATTCTGAAAACAGGACAGCCTTATATGGGGTAAAGAGCACTGGCTTTCTACTCAAAAGACCTAGATTCTGTTACTTATTAGCTGGGTATCATTTGCAAATTATCTGGCATCCCTGGTGATATGATAGTGAATTAAAAATAATAATAGCTAGCAATTATTTAGCATTTTAAGGTTGACAAAGTATTTCACTATTAACTCATTTACTCCTTACAACAGCCCTGCAGCGTAACTACAGTCGAGAAAACTCAGGTAGACAGGGATTGTTACTTGTCCAAGGTCACACAGGTAATCAGCATCTGAATTATGATTTGAACTCATACCTTACAGAGTCTAAGTTTCATGTTCTATCTACCATACTACCCAGCTGTCTGAATTAGATGAAGTCCTTTTCAGTTCTATATCTGTGATCCTATGAATATGAGGGAAGGTATTATAAAGTCTTCTGAAATGCATCATATTGCTTTGAATTTAAGAGGCAGCCTGCATTGTGGACAGAAGGTGAGGTTTAGCGTCAAAAAACTAGATTTAGGTCTGTTTCTGACTTATGCTAGTTGGATATCAAGGATAAATCACTTAAACTCTTAATATGCCTGGCAACTACATAAAAATTTAAGTGGCAGAACGGTTGTAGATCTGCGTCAGTGGAGAGAGTTTTCATGCTAGGAGTTCCCTATACTGATGAAATTACAAGTTAGAACCCAAAAGGAGACCTTGGTTTACCTAGATTTTTACTTTATTCCATTATGTTATCTTATATGCTTTTTCATTTATATTAACTTTGATTATAAAACAATGGCTTTCTGTTTTTTCTCATGATGAAGAATCATTTCAAAACCGATTTTTGGTCTAGACCTGTTATTTCAATAGTGTAGAGAACCTGAGGTGAAGAGACTTCTTTTATTAACTCAGATTGATAAACCTCTTGCAGTTTATACACTTAGCAAATTAGCTAGGGGATTCAAGAGCCATTTAAATGCCTCTTTCAGGTTCACACACATTAGCACTATGCTTGGTCCCCAGTCTTCATGTCTCCAATGCCTATTGTCTAACCACTCTATGTTGCTACTTCTGCAAAGCACAATTTGACCACAAAATAAAACTGAGTTTGACTTAGCTGGTGTTTGTTCACAATCTCTTTCCAAAAAGGGTAATTCCTCAGAAATTTAGATATTGAAGGACACTTAAATCCAGAATTATATACCTATATAACTTAGTAAATGTTCTGATCAAATATCAAAATATTACCAGCCTCCTCATTGAGCAACTAAAAAAATGCACTTGCTTGGCTCGAACTAAGACAGATTCAATAAGATTTTTGCCATTAAAAAGTCATCCAAATGTTTCAGGGGGAGAGTTATTAATAGTCTGTATGAGAGGAAAATATCTAAGCAAAGAGAAAATCTCTAAGTCGATATTAGCAAAGCTGACTTCTTAAGGTGACAGTTTCTGTCACATTAGAAACTATGTGCAAAGGATTGTTGTATAAAATGGTTAAGAAAACAAGAGAATGAGAGCAGGAATAGTAGGACACAGCTATGATAGCTCAAGTTGGTGTCATGAGAGTCTGGAGTTGGGAGGGATTACCCCGGTCCAGGATGTTGATAAGGTAGAAAGTCCTAATTTCATCAGCATTTTGATATATCAGTCAATTTCCAGTAATCTCACTCATGGTACCTTCTGATAAAGTAGAACCTTTTAAATATAATAATTGTGACTGATGGTATATGTAACACTCCACTCCTACGGTTTCCTGTTTCTTAATATTGAATAACACACTGTAAGTTTTTCAAAGTGTTTTATATGTCTCATGATCCTCACAAGAAACTTGGGAGATATTTGCTATTTAGCATCATCATTTTGTAGAAGAGGAAACTGTGGCTAGATGACTTGGTCAAGTTCACGTAGCTTGTTGGTGACTGAAGTAGAACTCAGATTCAGGTTTTCCTGACTTGGTCAAACAGTCAGTTCACTCTGCTACCTAGCTACCTGAGGAGAAGGATGGTTGCATGTTGTAACTTTAATAATCTGGAACCATCATTGTAACTGACCAGAATTCTATTGCCTTTTAATATATCTTTGTGGTATTGTAGTAATTTTATATTAATTTCCATAGTTCTTCTGGACCTGCTTTCTCTTACTCTGTATCAGTTTACATAACTCTTCTCATGTTTTTTTGTAGTAACTCTTTCTTATGGCATAGTCGTATTCGATTATCTTTATATAGCAGAATTTGTTCAGTTACTCCTTAATTGATGGGCATCCATTTAAGTGAGATCACGTGAACAGGTTAGTAACTTTTCTTACATATTTCCAAATTGTTTTCCAACATGGTTGGGCCAACTCCAAAAGTGAATTTGTATGTCTATCTTTTATAGCTTCTCCATCCAACATTAAAGTTTTGATTTTTGCCAGTTTGAGGATTGTGAGGGGATACCTCCAGTTGTTTGAATTTGAATTATCTTATTAGAGAATATTATTTCATATTTGGATTTATAATTAAAATTTCTTCTTTTGAAAACTGCCCCATTTGTTTATACCCTTTGACCACTTGTCTACTAGGGAATAGATTTTGGATATCAGAAGTTTCGCAATGATTTGATGCAAAAGGTTTTTTTTTTTTGCTTCCCAAGTTCTTATTTTAGTTCTTTGAGCTGCATTGATTTTTAATAAAACTTTATATAAAATTGAAATGGCTTGTTTTGGTTTTTGTTAGTTTATTTTATCCCCATTTGGATTAGAAAATAAAATCCACAAATTTGCTGCATATAAGGAATATGCTTAAAACATGAAGACACATTTAAAGCTAAAAATATAGAAAAGAGGTTTTTGGCATAGCTCCATTGATAGAGTTGAGCAGTCCATGAGCTTAGATTAGAAAAAATATTGCAGAATTAGAAAAATGAAACTCAATAACTTACTTCCTGTTCAGTAAATCTAAAAGCATAACTTACTTTGGAAAAGACTCCCTATTTGATAAGAAGTTCTGGAAGAACTAGAAAGCAGACTGGCAGAAATTAAGTTTAGACCAAGAGTTCATAGCCTAGAGTCCACAGACCTCCAAGGCATCGACAGATAGATTTCAAGGGGCCTGTGAACTTAGATGGCAAAAAGTTACATCTTTATTTTCACTGACCCTAACTTAAATTTAACATTTTCATCAGTTATGAATTTAGGCAACAAACTACAATAATATTAGCAGAATCTGAGATTTTGTCACTAATAGAAATCACAGATATTTTCAAAGCATATTACAATTATTACAAATACCTTAAAATTTGTTTTTACTCATCTCGTTGAAATCATTGTAGTTTTTAGACTACTTGCTAGATTCGTACGTCACAAAATGGTTTTTTAGAATATTTTGGTAATGATATTTCAGTATAATTAATTTACTTTCTAATCTCTTTATTTTATTTTATGCACTTAAAAACATCATTCTGAGAAGGACTCCATCAGACTGTTAAAGGGACGTATAACTCAAAAAGTTAAAAATCTCTGGGATATAGAACACAATTTATAATGCTTCAGATGAATGTAAACTCAAAAACAAAACAGGGGCTAATTTTGGATAAGGCAACAGATATAATGTGTAATGTCAAGGGAAACTACATTTTGATTAAAAGTACCATAGATAATGGATCTGCTTTGGGAAGGGAGTTTTATCATGGGGAGATCTCTAAACAGATAAAATGGTAGGTTAAGGGGGAAAAACTCATAGACAATTTGGTCACATACCATTGTCTTTTAAATAGTGTGCCAAGCCTGGAGTTAGAGAGACCTGAGTTCAAATTTAGTCTCAGATATTTACTACCTGTGTGACCCTGGGCAAGTCATTTGACCTCTATTTGCTTCAGTTTCCTCATCTATAAGGATGATATTAATAGTACCTACCTCACAAGGTCATTGTGAGGATAAATGAGATAATAACTGTAATGTGCTTAGCATACTACCTGGTACATAGCAAGGGCTATTTGAATGTTAGTTTTCATTATGTTGTAATTTGGTTTTGATTTTGAGAGTCTATCTGTATACAAGTCAGTTTCTAAGATGACATTATTGCATCATACTTACTTGATGGTTCTATGACCTCATGGTACTGATACTGGTATAGTTTCTCCCCCAGTGCTAATAAATTCTCCACATTTTCCTCATTTTGTGCATTCACATCCATGTCTTTCCATAGGTCTTCTAGAAAGCATTTCCTGAATCCACAGGAAGCTGCAGTACCCAATCCATCCATCACTTTTACTTGATCACATTTCCTGTGATGATCTGTGTCTTTGACGTTATCTTTTGTCACTTTTCACATGCAAGACATAACTGGCAATGCCCCAAAGTCTAGTTGCACCCACTGCACACTTTTTATTGTATTATGCAACACCTGTAATTGTGCTAAATCCTTCAGCAGGGATATAGGTTTTGTTTCACAGATAATTTTTAATGCCTCCATTCTCTCATTTACATTTATTAAATGTAAAATACTGGGCTAAGTACTTTCTTTTTACTTTTCTTTTGACTATACTTAGATGTCACTTAGTGGTGTTGTCTCTGATAGACCAGCGGCACTTTCCATACAATTAGTGGGGTGCACAGATATCTCTTTATATTTTACTTCCCTGTCAATATCTCAACATGATAAATGATGGCAAACACTCTTTGATTTTACAGAAGTTCAAGTGAGCAACTTCTTTAGGCATTAGACTTGAAGGAAATAATAGTGTATTCAATGTGGAAAGTACAAAAGGTCCCTATGCTTCTCCAAATCGCTAGTTAATGTAGAGATTCAGATTTAGCTTAGATAGGTATCATGGCATTGCTGAATCGTAGGTATAAAGCTAAAAAGAATCTTAGACACCTATCTAGTCCAACTATCCTCTCCCTGCCATATTACAGATGAGGAGATTTAGAGCTTGTCCAAGATGATATAGGTAGTAAGGGTCAGAGGCAGAATTTGAATCTCCAGATATTCTCACATCACAGTCAGAGAGTGTCCCCTATCATCTAGAGATGCATTGGGACCTGATTTGGTTCTCTTGCAAGAAGCTGGATAGTTCTACTTTCCCGAATATTAAAAAAACTCTAAAACTTCTCCTATTGATAATTGTAACTATAATATCTAATGTCAGTGTGTAAATATCAGAAGACATTTATGGTTACAGCAAGTAAAATACTCAAATTTATTATCTGGTTGTCAAAATTATCACGTAGGTACATACAATTTCTAGGTAAAATATTTCAGAAGAAATCATGTACACTTAGGGCATTTGGAGCAACTTGGTGGTACAGAGGCTAGAGCACGGGATCTGGAGTCAGGAAGACCTGAGTTCAAATCTGGTTTCAAACACTTACTAGCTGTGTGACCCATGGCAAGTCAGTTTACCACTGCCTCAGTTTTCTCATCTGTAAAATAAAGATAATCAGAGTACTTATCTCCCAGAGTTCCTGTGAAGATCAAATAAAAAAAGAAATTATAAAGTGCTTAGCACCCTGTCTGGCACATAGTGGGGTGCAATATAAATATCAGCTCTCATTATTACTATAATAATTTTAATTAAATATTAAAATTATTATTAATACATATTAAAATATTATTAATTAGACCAATAAATATTAAGGAAAATAGTTAATAAGTAAAATAATATTTGTTAATAAATAATAAATGAAACGACTATTATCTAACAATAAATTTTCAGAAGTATCCAACTTCAACTTCACATTAGGCATTCTTTTTGTTCATAATAGCATAAATCAATAATAAATTAACATGAAATGTCAGTTCTAATCATATTTCTTGGAATATTGTAAATATCACTTTAAATGGAATTAGAATTAAAGCAATTTATGAAAGGTCATAGGATCAGAAGACTATAGGTTTTGAACTGAGAGGAACCAAGTTATGCCCTTATTTTACCATTGAAAAAGCAGAAATTTGAAAAAGTTTAAGTGGCTTGTTTAAGGCATCTTTCATATTTGGGGAAGGGAGACACACAAATCCCTAGGGTTTTTCTTCTTCTTTTTTATATTATAAAACAAAGTTATTTATGATTAAAAAAATATGCAAATTTAAAATTTTCCTCTATGGAACTATCTCTTCTAAGGTACTAATGACATAGGGAGACAGAGGAAGTGAATTAAATTAGTGTAATTTGCAAAGTAAAATGCCAAGGCAATTATGTAATAAGATTAGAGAGACTTAAATTACATTTAGGGAACCCTTCAAAGTAGACAACTTAAAAAATAGTAGTTCTTTTTATTTTTGTATGTCAAGCATCTCAAGGCTATAGAGGAAAAGCATGACATCATAGGGAACCACCTTTAGACTATGGAAAACCTAAGGTCAAGTCCTTTGTCTGACACATACTGGACGTGACAATTTAACTCAATCACTAAGTATCTATTCTGGGCTAGGGGCTGGAGATACAAAGACAAAAGTGAAATTGTCTCTGTCCTCAAGGAATTTACATCCTACTGCAGTTAAACATCATGTACATAGACAAATAAATTAAAAATAAATACAAACTGAGTTCTGAGGTAGGGGAGAGAGGATTAGAAATTGGGGTGGGGAGGGGAAGCAGTGGAATTAATTTTTAAAAATTATTTAAATTTAATTTTAATTAATTTAAAACAATTAAAATTTTTAATGTTTTCTTTTTTCCCAGTTACATGTAAAAACAATTCTTAAACTTTTTAAAAATTGAATTCTAGAAATTCTCTAAACTTCTAAATTAGAAATCTAAATTCTCCCTCCCTTTCCCTTTCACTGAGAAGGCAAGCAACTTGATATGGGTTATACATGTGCAAAACATATTTCCATGTTGTTATGTTAAGGAAAAAAACACAGACCAAACAAATAAACAAATAAGAAAAATAAAGAAAGTTTAAACAAAAGGTGTGTTTTGATCTGTATTCAGATTCCATCAGTTCTATCTCCGGAAATGGATAGCACTTTTTTTTTTATCATTAATCCTTTGGAATTGTCTTGTATCTTTGTCTTGGATATTGCTGAAAATATCTGTCATTCATAGTTTATCATCATACAGTATTGCTGCGTACAATGCTCATTTTACTTCCCATCAGTTCACATGTCTTCCCAGGTTTTTCTGAGAGCATTTTGCTCGTCATTTCTTTTAACACAATAGTATTCGATCACACTCATATATCACAACTTGTTCAGCCATTTTCCAATGATAGTCATCCACTTCAGTTCCAGTTCTTGACACGACAAAAAGACCTTCTGTAAATATTACGTGTGTATATGTATACATATACATATACACACATACATATATACACATACATATATATGTTTGTGTATACACATATATGTATAAATGTATCAATATATACTTATACATACATACATATGTATAGATGATAGATAGATAGAATGAAGGGAGGGAGGGAGAGAGAGAATCTTTTCTTCTTTAAAATCTCTTTGGGATATAGACTTAACAACAAAGAGTATGGATGGTTTTATAGCCCTTTGGGCACAGTTCCAAATTACTTTCCAGAAAGGTTGAATCAATTTACAACCTCACCAACAGTGAATTAGTGTCTCAATTTTCTGATATCCCCTCCAATGTATGTCATTTTCCTTTTCTGTTATATCAACCAATCTGATACGTGTGAAGTGATATGTCAGAGTTGTTTTAATCTACATTTCTTGAACCAATAGTGATTTAGACCATTTTTTCATATGATTATAGGTAGCTTTTATTTCTTCGTCTGAAAACTGCCTGTTCATATCCTTTGTTCATTTACCAATTGAAGAATGATTTATATTTCTATAAATTTGATTCACTTCTCTATGTATTTGAAACATGAGGTTTTTTTTATCAGAGAAATTTGCCATTCATAGTTATGATTACTGTGTATTTTCCACCATTCTATTCCCTCCATTTCTTACTCTCTATCCTTTTACCTTGTCCCTCTCAAAAAAGTTTCTACCACCTTGTCCATTCTGCCCTCCCTTCTATCAGTACTTCTATTTTTCTTATCCCCTTCTCTTCCTCCTTTCCTATAGCGTGAGATAGATTTCTATATCCAACTGAATGTGTATGTTATTCCCTCTTTCACCCAATTCTGATGGAAGTAAGGTTCAAGTTCTCCTCTATCACCTCCCCCACATTCCCTTCCACTGTAAAAGCTCTTTCACACCTCTTTTATGTGAGATAATTTATCTCATTGTACCTCACCCTTTTGCCTTCTCCCAGTGCATTCCTTTCTCATCTCTTAATTTTATTTTTTGAGCTATCATCCCATCATATTTAATTCATACTCATGCCCTCTATGTACGTATATTTCTTCTAACTGCCTTAAAAATGATAAAGTTCTTGGAAGTTACAATTGGAATCAATTATAAGACATGGGAGTCACTGGCAAATGACCACCAGCATGGTGTGCCTGCATCAAACAAGGCACTGTGATCTATGAGCAAAACAGAATTGCAATAGCACAAAAGAAATGTGAGATGCAGAAATTTAGGGAATGTAAACATTTGAACTTTATTGAATCCTTTATGATTTATTTCCTGTTTATCATTTTATATTTCTCTTGAGTGCTCTCTTTGAAAGTCAAATTTTCTGTTCAACTCTAGTTTTTTCATCAGAGATGCTTAAAAGTCTTCTATTTCACTAAATACTCCTTTTTTCCCTTAAAAGATTATATTCGGTTTTTCTGGATAGGTGATTCTTGAATTCTAACTCCTTTCCCCTCTGGAATATCATGTTTCAAACTTTCTGATTCTTTAAGGTAGGACATGCTAAATCTTGTGTTATCCTGACTATGAACAACACAAGAATTATTTCTTTCTAGCTGTTTGCAGTATTTTCTCCTTAACCTGGGAGCTCTGAAATTTTGATATAATATTCCTGGGAGTTTTCATTTTAGGATCTCTTTTAAGAGGTAATTGATGGATTCTTTCAATTTCTTTTTTACTCTCTTGTTCTAGAATATCAAGGCAGTTTTACTTTATAATTTCTTGAAAGATGACATCTAGGTTCCACCATTGCACTTACCCAACATATCCATTCTTTTATCAAATTTTGTCATTTCTACTTTCACAATATCCTATCCTATCCTATCCTATCCTATCTTATCCTATCCATCTAATCTTCTTTAGTCACAAAAGCCAGCCACCAAAGTAGTACAGATCCTTACGACCTCACACTTAGACTGTTGCAAAATCCTTCTGGTTTTTTTTTTTCCTATTCCAGTCATCCTCCACTCAGCTGTTGAAGTGATCTTCCTAAAATGCTATTCTCACCATGCCATCCTCTCTATTCAGTGAACTCCAGTGGATTCATATTATCTCCAGGATGAAATATAAAATCCTCTTTTTATTTTTTCAGATGTCCTTACCTGATTCTTTCTTACCATTCCAATCTTATACTTTATTTCCCTCTACATACTCTCTGTGATCCAATGACACTGGCTATTCCTTATACTCAGCATTGTTTCTGCACCTTTTTCAGTGGCTATCCCTCATTTATGGAATGCTTTACTTCCTTATATTTCTTATGAACTCAGCTCAGATTTTAAGATCTGAAGATATTTTCTTCTTTTCTCTCCCTCTACTAATAATGCCTTTCTTTTGAGACCATTTATTCATATGGTATATATCTTATATTCCCACACATGTTTGTATATTTTCTTCACTATTAGAATGTGAGCTTCTTGAGGGCAGGGACCATATTTTTGACTTTATCTTCTCTGCACCTCGAATACTACCAGGCATCTAGTAATCCCTCCATAAATGCATATTGACTAACTGATCCTGTTTTTTTTTTTTTGTATCTCCTCTATCACTTAGCAGAGTGTTCTGCTTTTATCAATACTCCATATATAGATAAAAACATACTTTTGTGTGTATGAATATATATATATATATATATATATATATATATATATATACATTGTTTTAACATGATTTAAAAATATTGTTTATATATGTATATGTATCTTCACACAATGTAAATGGGAAGGTTTTCACCCTCAAGGACTCCAAAAATCTAACACAGAGAACTATAATGTCCCACAGTACACATGAAATACATTAGGATAACAAAACAACTCATAACAAAAAAAAAAACTCATGGAGTCTGAGGGGAATGGTCATTACCAACATACCAAAGGGAGTGTATCAGAGAAAATTTTCTTTTTATTCTAGGCCAGGGGTGGGGAAGTTATGACCTTCTAGATCCTTGGGTATGGCCTTTTGATTGAGCCCAAGTTTTACAGAACAAATCCTTTTATTAAAGGGGCTTGTTTTCTGAAGTTTGGATTTAGTCAAAAGGCCATATTTGAAGACCTAGAGGGTCGTGTGTGGCCTTGAGACCACAGATTCCCCATTCTTGTCCTAGGCATTTCTGTTGTGTCAAATTGATTTGGATAGTGTTGAAGTTAGAGATGCAGATTCAGGCTCCATATAAGGAAATTTTTTCTAACAATGAAAATTATTCAGAACTGCAATGGGTTTTGGGGAATAAGTGGGTTAAAAGAGTTTCCTTCACTGCTGATCTTCTAGGAGAGACCAGATGACCACCTGTCTGGGATATTATAGGATTTATTCTCCAACTCCTCTTCCTCTCCTCTCAAAAAGGGTGGGGTTTTTTGGTAACTTGTTTCAATGCATGATTTATCTCTGGGTCCCTTCCAAGTTCTTTTCTCACCCATGGAAGAACTGTTCAGAGATAGTTTGGATTACATGGTCTCTAAAGTTTCTTCCAGTTGTGATATTCTGTGGTCTTCTATGATTTGCTCAATTCTACATAGCTAGCAAGTGACAAAATTGAAATTAGAACCTGGGTCCTCTTGTCTCCCATTCCCATCCCTTGTATTTCATAACCTCTTCCCATAAGGCTGTTTCACATTTTACGTAACCATGAGCAATCTTGAATTGTGTGTGTGTGTGTGTGTGTGTGTGTGTGTGTGTGTCTTGGAATTTTATTGAAGTCAGATCTTTGTTCAGGAATTCCGTGGCTGTCTTGATTCTGTATGAACCAGCCTCAAGGGAGAATTCAGTTCTAGTCACTTCAGCTCCCTCCTAAGGCTTTTTGAAAACAATGCAGCATTTCATAAAATAGCAGTTTATACCTAGCAAAAATCGATGTTACGTTTTTAAGCTAAATGAAATAGTATTTTAAGCGCAATTAATCCTCATATTTCTCATTAACTTTAGAAAGTAGTGCATTCAAAATCAAATAAAACTGAGCATGAGTTGTTTCAGTTTCTGGAACTACGTTATGCGGCAGACTGGATGTGTTGATTTTCGAAGACATTATTACTAATCACATCCCTTAAATGAACCATCCTCATGTTTCCTAGCACTGTTTGTTTTATAGGATAAAAATCTGATGTTGAATTTGTGACTCAGCTGCAATAACCATCACATCACAATTAAAGAAGTAGGTAAAGGTCATGGTCATTTATGTATCAGCAATTCTCCCACGCTCAGTTCTGCTCCCCTCCTCTTGCCAAAAAAAAAAACAACCCAAAAAACCCCCCCAAAAAACCAAAACCAAAAAAAAAAACCCCAACCCAAAATAACAAAATGAAAAGTAGGGAAAAGTAATTAGGAGATAGCTTCTTATGGTAGAAGGTAATGGTTTCTAAAGTGTATTCAGTAAAATTCCTTGATTTTTGCAAAATTTATTTGTTCTTTCTCCCATCTTAATAAATCAGTTGATACTAACTGATGATTATAGTGGCACATTGTGCCTGTATCTAGATTAGATAGGCACTTACTAAGGTTTGATCTCATTTGAATACATCTGAACTTTGTTTCATTGATTAAAAAAAAGTTATGTTTATGTTGGAGTTGTACTTGAAAATACATAGTAAATCTGACCTTGATTCACAGCTATCCTTACTGCCAAATCCCCTCTCCCCCAATGACCTTTATGCACTGTGACCAAAATTTGGAAACTCTGGTGGCGAGTGGATTCAGAAAAGAGATAATTACTGAGCCTGCCTTTATTTTTCCTTGATAATTTCATGAAAGATGATGTCTAGGCTCTTTTTTTGATCATGGTTTTCAGGTAGTCCCATAATTTTTAAATTGTCTCTCCTGGATCTATTTTCCAGGTCAGTTGTTTTTCCAATGAGATATTTCACATTC
>CM053774.1:86296089-86329401 GCA_028658325.1 Potorous gilbertii
GGGCAGGGCTGCCTCCCAGGCTCAGTTCCCTCAGGGGGTTTATGCAGAGACCTTCAGTAATGGACCCCAGCTCCTGCTGAGCTCCTGCCTGCTCCAGGAGCCTCTGGCCACCTGCTGCCTCTGCTGCTGCCTCCCGAGGGGGCCTGAGTTATGGAGACACCTCACTCCCCTCTCAGCCAGTCCAGAAGTCTCTCTCACTGACCTGTAGCACCTGTGGGTGGAGGGACCTTCACGGCCACCAGAGACTCCATCCCTGAAGCCTGCTCCGATCTGCTGATCTGCTCCTCTTGGTGCCACGCTGCCAGGGCAGGGCTGGGCTCCGCTCCCGTCCAGGGCACGAGGGACCTTTGGGATTGGTTTTTCAGGGCTCTCTGGAACGGAAATCTCCTTCACTCTGTTGCTGCGCAGCTTCCCCTTCTCCAGAATTTGTTGGGAGTTCTTTTTACAGGAAATCCATGGGCTGTGGGTTCAGAGCTAGCATATGTGAATCTTTCTACTTCGCCATCTTGGCTCCTCCCCCTGAGCCTGCCTTTATTAACCTTAGATCTATAGTCTTACAGTTTATAAAGTATTTTCTTCTTAACTTGCTGCCTATATGAGCTGAAGCAGGTGATTTAATCTCCTAGACCTTACTTTCCTTATCTGTAAAATGAGGAAATGGAAAAGCATTGGAATGCTTATTATGAGTGAAGCACTGTTCTAAGCTGTGAGGATGCAAACAGAAAAATAAGACAGTCTCTACCCTCAAGAAGCTCACATACTAATTAAAAGAGATACAGAAAAAAGGGTTCAGTTTGATGGCACATGGAAGGCCAGCTGGCATTTATGATCTGGAAGGCAAAGAGCTGGGCAAATGCCAAGGTGCTAAACATGTTGGGGAGCAATGGCAGGGACAGATGGTCCCCAACCAATGCTGCTAGAAAGTGAGAAGTAGTCCAAAGTGTTGGAATAGAATTGGTGGGGCTCTGGGGTAGCTGGACAGAGGTGGCACCTGATGAGAACTGGGAAATGAGCATTGTGTTGGGGAGAGGAAGATATCAGAATAATGAAGGTAGCTGGCTCGTCAAAACTCCTACTGAGACTGTGCAGTGAGATAAGGGGTGACATGATGTGATATTTACTATGTTTGCACAGAATGATGATATTGCTAAAGTTTACCTGTGAGCTTAATGTTGGCAAGGTGCCTTCTTTGTCTGTTGCCCTAGAAAGCAAATAGTCACTAGTCAGTGAGTGGGAAATCCATAGGTGAACCCATGGGGAAACCCATTTGCGATTTGGGTTACATGTAGAGCCACCTCAACTGGCTCCCAATGAGGCTTGAGAGGATTTAGGGGAGTGTACAACCTGTGCCTATCTCTATTGATCCCTTTGAGATGTAGACATAGTTGCTCCCCCTTCTCATTGGCCCCTGTGAGAAGAGTGACTAGGGAATGCTGTAGGAGTTGGTACTCCCATTGTCAGCAACTCCCTCTTGTGAAGATTAGACTAGAATAAAATAAGATGATTAACCCCTTCAAAGTTGTCTTCTAGTCCTTCCTGTCTGACCAGATCAAGAGTGAACCTGTTAGAGACTGGAGTCCAAAATTCCAGTGCCTCCTGTGTGTTATTTGTGAAACATGATATCACCTAGTGAAATGGTATGGAAGGAGAAGAGAAGAGGGCCCAGACAGAGCCTTGGGGGACCCTCAGCTTTAGTGGTTGTGAAATGAAAATCCACTTCACGGGGAAGTGACAGGGAAGGAGTGGACAGACAGGTAGGGGGTGAACCAGGCCAGAGCAGTGTTGTAAAACCTAGAGAGGAGAGAGTAGCAAGAGAAGGGTGATTGACATTGTTGGAGTTCATATTTGAGGCAGTGTTTAAGCCTGAAATCTTCTTGACTCCAAGTCTTGAACTCTACCCATAATGACACTTTAAGGCTTTATCATCTTTCAAAATATCTTCTCACTTGACTTTACTCCACTCTAATTCATCTTCCACACAACTGCCAAAGATAATTTCCTAATGCCCAGTTCTGATCATGTCACCACACCTTCACATTCATTCATCTCTTCCTTGATTCCCTGTTATTTCTAGCATCACATATAAATTTGTCCTTTAAGGCCCCCTGTAATTGGCCCCTTCTTTCACTTCCCATCTTCTTACATATCACATATGCTCTCAGATCCAACCCTATTGACCTTCTAGCTGTACTTTCCATGTGATTCTCCATCTTGCATCTCTGTGCCCTTGAGTGGTTGTCCCTCCCTCTGAATATTCTCTTTCCTTCCTTCTTCTTCCTGGAATACTTGATTTCCTGCAGAACTCAGCTCAAGTGCTACCTTTCCTGGTCCCCCTCCCTAACTCCAGCTACTACCTCCCCAAATAGTCTTCTGTTCATTTTGTATATGTTATGCTTGTATAAGGGCATGTCAATTTCACCATTAAAATTTAATCTCCTTGGGAGCAGGGATTGTTTTGCCTTTTTCCCCCTTCTTCCAGTGCTTAGCACAATAGCTAATAATGTTGATTGATTGGTTGATTTCCCACAAATTTAAGTAGTCAGTAATATATTTCTAATCATGATTTTCTTGCAAAAAGTAGCATGTAGGATACCGTAAGGGCCTTTATCATTGGAAGAGGAGGCATTCTGGTCATTGAAAGAGGGCAAGGGATAACAACAGCTGCATAGTATGAGTGCTGCTTTATTCCTTCTGAAATAAATGTCATTTTGAGAAATGTCTAACTTTGCTGTAGCTTTGAGGAGTCCCAGAAGGACAATTTGGCATAAACTGATATGACAATTCATTTTATAAGCAGATCTATAATGTTTGGTTCAGTTTTTCTGAGTTGCTTCACTTAAGTTGTTACTACACTTTTGAATGTTATATTAGGATGCCCTAGCATACAGTATGTGGTAATAGATCAGGTGCATTCTACCTAGACATTTATGGATATGCCATCTACAAGTAAATGATAAAATAGTGATTTTTTATGTGCAGCGAGTAGTTTGCTTTTCCCCCAAAATGACTGAATTTATCAAATAAGCTTTTTAGTCATGCTGTAAAGAGTTTATATATATCATCTTCTCCTGAGTTCTATTTGGCTCAAAGACTCGGAGGGTGTATAGGGTGTTTGTATGGTGCTAGAAATCCTCTAGTGCTGGGCAAAATTCAGTCAAGACTGCATCATCCTGTTCCCTAACATACTCCGCTTACAGATCAGGTATGGATTATATATACTCATGCATTTGTATATGTATGTAAATGTACATTTATAGATATGTATACACCCACATATGCACACATAATGTACAACATGTATGTATACACATGTGTATATGTGACAAAGTTGTAATGTTTATGTATATATATGTATAATGCATGTATTTTATACATAGCAAAGTTATTCCATGTGCACGTACATATACATATGTGTATGTGTATGTGTATGTGTAGATATGCCACAGTTTGGGGGAATTGACCAATTTCCCTTGGAACTTCCATGAAGCAGTCACCCCTCAATTGGCTAATTGGCTCACTTGCCTATTGATTCTCATAATTTCAAAATCTAGATTAATCTAGGGCTTTGCTTGAATATTTCTTTATTAATTACTTAAATTGCAACATCTCTTTCATTAATCAACCAGAGTCCTTATTATAGTTCATTAAATATTATTTATTAAGTAAACTGGAGAAACCTATTTTCCCACAAATGGTTGCTCATATCACTTGTACAAAACCCCAAATCTCCTAGGATTAAATAAATATTAAAGTTACTGGCTATATAATTTATTAATTATGAAATCAAAATGCTAAGACATAATTATATCATTTTAGCTGCAGGAAAGATTGCAGTCAACATTACCTCAAACTATTTTTGTGAATGACTTTTAAAAACATTGTCCCATTGTTTAGTTCACTCAAGGTACCAAGAAAAGCCACTTCTCAAGAATTTTCTTCATTCTCTTTAAACGATAAATATTAAAACAATTCTATTAAGTGACATAGTCTTTTCAAGTATCTCTCAAACAATCTCACTAATTATCTCTTTTCAGTTTCTCAAAAATTGTCAGGACAGAATTCTCTTACAGAATGGTAATTAAGAATATTACTCTCAAAACTTCCCTGACTCTTAAAGAGCTAGTAATGCTGATGATAGACACTAGAAAAAAAGCTTTTGAAACAGGTATTTCATATATGCATGTGTCTACAGAACTATACTTGTATACATGCAGACACATGACTCACATATGTGATACATGTACACATATGTGATACATGTACACAATTACAGGGCAGACTGTATGCAATTTACACAACGTACCCCACAGTGTATATAGTCAAACATAATGTACCTCTTCAAACATGCATGTACACATGCATGCATGTGTGGATGTATTTACTTATATTACCTACCCATATACACATGTATACATGTGTATGTGTATACATACACACATATACATATATACACACACACATATACCTATGTACATAAATAACTAACTAAAAGGAATCAGTATAGGAGGACTAGCCAATAAGCATGCTTAGAAGAAATATTGTCCGTTTATCCATTTGGATGCCTGTCTATACTCCTGGACAAGGCCTATTCACACACATACACACACACACACACACACACACACACACACACACACACTACTAAAAATAGTAGAAAATTCCTCTTTTGTTGGTTTATTTGCCCTCAACCCAGCCTACACAGGAGGAAATATCTTTTTCTTTGAGGTTAACTGCCTTTCTCTTAATCTCATATCTCACACTCAGAAAGTTGGACACAAATCATAGAAAAATGGACATAAGTCTAATAGCAACTTTGAGTAGCATAAAAATACAAATAAACATTTGAAGGAATAAGCTTTCTGGTGTAGCCAAGAATAATGAGTTCCTTTGATTTTCTGCCCCTAGTCCTCATAACTCTGGTGATCAGGGAAATGGGAAGAAAGTGGTCAGACAGGCTTATGGGATAGTATCTTCTCTCACCAAAGTTTCTGGAAGAGATTAAAATAAAAAGGGCACTGGATTGAGTTGTGGGTATCTCAGCAACCTGTTTCTGACTTAATCTGCCCTCAAAACTCTTTGACCAGTCACAGTCTCCTGCTCTCTCTTGCATCTGATTTCAACCTCAGTTACACCTCCCTATTTTCTACTTGTGGCTATCAGGTGAATGATGGCAGATGGCCATTGCCCCACACCCTCCTCTATCAGCCAAGATGGAGTCTGGGACAACACTGACTTCTTTCTCTGTCTTCCCAAGGTGATTATTTTGTTACTTTATATAAATAAATCTCTCTCAAAGTCCCAAAACTCAGAAGTATTTGCAGTTTCCTGGGCAACTTGAAACATTCTAGTTTTATTTATTTATTTTTTTAGTTCTCTCCCTATAGCTTGGGTGGTGGGATTTATAACACAAAAGTATACCAAATAATATTAAAATTCTTTTATTTTAGGAAGAACTTAAAGTCTTTTCAGATGTATTGTGTTTTGTATCTAGCCTTTATAATCACTGGGCTCTTTATCCCAACTCATAATCACATTGATGAGTCAATAAGGTTCTCTTAGAGCAATCTTATACCTCTCTTTCCTATCAGGGTTCTAAGGATGCCCCTGCAGGGGAGGGGATGGTCTAGGGACACTTCTATAATGTTATCCATTCTATGGTTGTCTGCAGTGTTAACCACCAGTAATTAGCACTCCAGTGTCACTGAACCAATTAACATAAATTAGTTTTTATAAACATAATTATTGTGAAGATGTAGCAAGAACAGAAATTATCAAACATTTCTCTTTCCCATTCAGCCTAGGGGAGGGACATCACATTTTTACCATCTATTACCTCAGTCCATAGGTAGAGTTTTTGCTTGTCCTTTGTTTTCAAGACATTAGGAAGGTGAAACCATGACATACAAGTGAATTGAATTTAAGTGAGGGAGGCCTGTGCAAAGTCACCAGCCTCACTTTCTCCTCTGGAGCCATCTGGATATAGAACAAGATGACTAGAGATGGCCCCACTTAGGGAGAATGGACTCAAAGCATTTGCTACAAAGCACCAGCCCCCTCCAAATTCTCTTCTGAAATTAGCATAGCCAACATTCAATCATTCTCTTGCTTATAAGGCCAGATATCTTGGCTTTGGGGGTCAATCCTCTCCTGGGATGGATCCCAGTGCTGTGCTAGCTTGACTAAGGCTCAGCTAGCCACACACTCTGCTCTATATATCAGCTCCTAGACCTATGGTGGTTCATTTTTTAAAAATTCTGAAGCTCACAAGGTCATAGATATTCAATATACCTTTATCTAAGCCAGGAAAGAATAAAAAATAAAAAATAGATAGAAGCAACAGCAAGAGCACACATTCATAGCCCATATGATGGCTGTCCAAGTGGGTAGATAAGAATACCTTCTGTAACTGGGGAAGATTATTTGACTTTCAAGATTTAGCTTTGGAAAGGGCTATTTTGAACTGAGTTTAATACAGAATGATGGGATCTTTTCACACCAACTATTTTGTGACCTAAAATTCCCATGTTAATTTTTTCAGTTATACCCTTTTATCTTTGATGGCTTCCTCAAAATTTCATGTCAAAAGTACAGATTTACACGTTATCTACTGTTGTGAGCTCAGACTTGTGGTTCCATTGAACTTGTTTAAATCTACTTATAAAAATAAAATTAATAAAATAAATGTGCTTGTGACCTTTATATTTGAAAGACAATATTTTAATAGTTATCAGGAAAGATAACAATTTTTGTTCAGGACTCATTCAGTTGTATTTTTCATTCCTAGTCCAAAGTCAGTAACTTTTGTCAAATGATGTTTGACTACTTCTCACAGAGAGAGAAGTGGTTTATGGAGTCTGGAATTCTTCCAAGTAAGACAAGTAAAACTCTCATCCCAGAACTTTGAAAATCAGCCAAGAGGAACTTCAAACCAAACCAAACAGAAAAATGTATGAGGCTTTTTGCTCTTTAACCATGCTCACACAGGTTGGCTTCAGCTATGATTTATGGGAAAGTATGATTAGTATAATTCAGTACTTCAAAACTTTTCAATTTCCATTGTGTGGGTAGACCCTCCAGCATTTCAGGATTGTACTCACTCGCCTTAGTAAACAGTTTTGGAAAATTGTTGCAGTAAAAGAATTTCATTACCCTCTAGTTAACCTGGTGATAAATCTTGCATCTGAAACTTTTCTAGCTTGGTAGTATCTTCTAAAGCTTACTTTCCACTGGCATAATTTTTCAGAATTCAGGGCACCTCCACACACCAGTGAGGTTTTGCAATAGGACATGAATGGAGCTTAATATTTATTAATATGTGGCACAAATGTGCCACAATGTGCCACAATGTGGCACAAAAAAAATCACAGCACAGAACAAAATAAAACATTATATTGAAATGTACTTAATGATTATAACTATTGGATTGTACTTTTAAAGTGGGTGTACTTTCAAATGGGAATGTCCTAGAGAAAAATGGAAAACTATATCCTTCAGTAATTCATTATCCATTATCCATGTTGCATTAGCAAACAAATCAATTAATAAGCTAGAAAAAAGTGATAAAGGTAGACATCCTCTTTGCAATCCATCAATGTTGCGTAACAATAACTTTAGAATTACCGTATACTCCTAACATCAGGGGCAAAAATCAATTCTCAGCTTTTAAAAGGGTTTACAGTTTTACATTTGTAATACTTAGAAAAAATGATTTTGAATGATTCATTTATAATACTACATGATGACAGCTGTCACTGTGTGCCAAAAGCTAACGATTCTAGCTATAGCTCTCCTAGCCACTGAAATTTGCTCTGTTGGGGTTGGCTTGGTATTGGGACCAAATTACAAGTAATTTGTCACACCATAGATGAACTATGACCTACAATAATAGGATATGTTAGCTAATAGGATGACCAAATGATGGAATCAATCAGGCTCTCATTTATTATAAATCAATTTTTTGAAATAAAATTCTTCGTCTTTCTTATCACCAAAAGATTGATCATTTTGTTTTGTTTTTGTTATAGTCATCTATTAAAAATTGTTTAAAGAAAGACCTTTTGTGTAACATTTCTTTCTAGCCTTATTGTACTCCCCCTTCTGCAATCTATGATCCAGTCAAATTGGTATTTCTTCTGTTTCTTCCCATTTCTGTGCTTTTTCAGTAGCCATCATCCATGTCTAAAATGCACTCCCTTCTCATTCCCAAATATATATGCTCAGAGTAGTGAAATAAAATATATAAAATTCAAATATATTCAGAGTAGTTGATCATGAGGTAGTTTGGGAGGGAGAACACTAGCCTTTGGAGGAATCAGGAGAGGCTTTGTGTGAAAGGGGCACGTTGAGATGCGTCATGAGGGAAAAGAGGGTGTCTGAAGTAGAAGTGTGGAAAGAGTGCATTTCAGACATGGATGATAGCTATTGTGAAGGCCCAGAAATGGTAAGGAACAGAGGAAATGCCAATTTAGTTGAATTAAAGATTGTGGCAGGGGGAGTAGATAAAAGCTGGAGAGATTAGGTTGGCTCCAGATGATAAAGAGCTCTAAAAGCTAAGCAGAGGTGTTTATATTTTATTCTAGAGGCAATTGGAGTTGATGAAGTAGGGGAGACACATGGTCAGATGCTTAAGAACGTAGTTAGCATTTTTCATCACTAGTCTTTTGGAATTATCTTGTCATCTTTCAATTTCAAAGAGGATCAATGACATCATGAGGGTGATATCTTGACTTGCAAGAGAGAAGGGAGATTAATTAGGTGACCATTGCAATAATCTAGGGGAGGGGTGATAAGGTAAACTAGGTTAAAGAGAAAGGTCTGCAGATGAAAGCCTTTGTAGAGATAGAAACAAAGAATGATCAGATATCTGGAGTGAGAGAAAGAGAAATGAAGATAATGCTATTATACATTTGGGAGACTAGGAGAATGGTGGTGTCTTTGAAAGAAAGGGAAAAGTTTGAAGTAGGGGAGAAAGATAATGAGTTTTTAGGAGCAGTATGTTAAGTATGAAAATCTTAGGATATCCAGTTTGAAATATACAATAGGTAATTGGAGATAGGACACTGAAACTCAGAGGAGAGACAGGAATTTGGTATATAGCTCTGTGAGTCATGAGCATAGAAACAATGGTTAAATTCATGGGAACCTGATGAGGTTACCAAGAGAGAGAACATATAGGGAGAAGAGCATCTAGAGAAGAACTCTGGGGGTGTATTGATAATGCATTTTTGTTTACTGTTAATGTAATTTTGCTACTTAATGGGAAGATCTTTCCCATCCATTAATAGGCTCATGTGACCTGCTTAAGTTACATGGAAGCCAGAGTTACGTGAGTCAAGTTGCATGAAACAGGAAGGGGTGGAACAGGAAGAGGCAGAGCTAGAGCGGAGTTGAGAGGAAGTTAGAAAACAATCAGAGCTAGGAAAGGCAGCTAGCTAGCATGAATAAGAGATTTTGTTTAGTGGAGTTGGTTTGTAGGCAGCCTAACAGAGGGAAGGCTTGGGGATGGTGGTGTTCTCTGCATTGTTATTATGTATAGATTTTTGTTACTATGATTGATTTGGTTTTCTGGTGTCTGAATAAATGTTTTGGTTCTGTCTTCCAAGTGGAGAGTCTGTTGTATTCTACAGTTCAGAATGGCATAGCATATTCATGGCTGCCATAGGCGCTGCAAATATCTCATTGGCGTTTCAGGGGAATGCCCACAATTAGAGTAACGAACAAACAAAGGAGAGTAAGAAGCGGTGGTTGGCCAGGTAGGAGAACCAGAGAGACTGGGGTCACAAAAATTGAGAGAAGAGAAAGTATCTAGTAGAGGATGATAAATTCTTGTTGCTGTGTTCATCCTTCATTTTTTAAGTTGACCATGACATCATAGAAATGATGACATGACTTGCACTTGACTTTGTTTTGAGCGAGGGAGGGCTGTGCAAGGTCACCAGCCTCACTTTCTTTTCCTGAGCCATCCGGATTCAGTGACCAGATATTCATCAGGATGACTGGAGATGGCCCAGAGTGCAATGAGAGTGGATGATAAATAATGTCACATACAACAGATGGGCCAAGAAGGGTGAGACATAAGACGAGACCAGTAGATTTGATAATTACAAGACTATTAGTCACTTTGGATAGAGCACTTTCAGTTGTGTAATGAAGTCAAAATCCAGATTGCCAAAGGAAGGCAGAGTACAGACAAATTTTAAAAGAGGTTTAGCTGAGAAAGGTGGGACGAGATATTGGATGATAGTCTGAGGGTATGATAGGATCTAGTGAAAGTTTTTTTTTTAAGGATAGGGAAGCTTGAAGGTAGTAACAAAGGAACCAGAAGTATTCCTGAGGAGCAGATGGAGTCTTTCTTGAGTACCCTGCTTTTCAATGATAGTAGAAGTTGGGATAAAAATTCCTAGAGTTTAAAAAAGCTAATTACAAAAGGGGAATAGCTTAATAAGTAGTAGTAATAGTGATGATGATGATGATAGTGAGGGGTTAGGTGTTGTCTTGCTCTAATGTTATTGACTCAAGCCCTATTCTAGTATGTTTTCCTCAATTTTCACCACCAATGATTCTTCCCAGTTTTAACCAATTAACATGAATTAACCTTTACAAAGGGATATCTACCACACAGGCATTGTGACAAAGTTACAAGTTACAAAGCATTAGGACCCACCAGGACCTTCCCTACGAACACCTGAGGTTTGTTGCTGTTGTTGCTTATCTTTCATTCTTTTTAAAATTATAATAATATTTCATAATAATACTAGTATTTTCCAATTACAAGTAAAGATAGAATTCAACATTCATTTTTGTAAAATTTTGAGTTCCAAATTTTTCTCCCTCCCACTCTTCCCTACCTTCCCCAAGACAGTATCTGATATAGGTTGTAGATGCATGACCATGTTAAACGCATTTCCACATTAGTAATGCTGTGAAGGAAGAATCAGAACAAAGAAGACAAAAAAAGTGAAAATAGGATGCTTCGATCTTCATTCAGACTTTATAGTTCTTTCTCTGGATGTGGTTAGTATTGTCCACAATAAGTTTCTTGGAATTGTCTCGTCATTCTTTATTCTCAAAGAGGATCAATGAAATCATGAGGGTGATGTCTTGACTTGAAAGTGAATTGAATTTGAGTGAGTACCTGAGCTTGAATATTACCTGGGTTCCTAAGGAGAATGAGCTCAAACTTAAATCAGCATTTCTACAGCATTTGACCCACCAAGTTCCCTCTGGGCTGCCTATATTGGGTCTAACAAATTGCTTGGGACTTCACTCCTTACCATTTAGACTGACCAAAAAAGATTTTAGGAATCTGGAAATCCTAGAGCTCTAGCAACTCACTATTCTGATCTTTGGGAGCTCATATGAGTATAATTTTCTCTACTACTTCTTTCCTTAAAAGTAAGAAAGAACAAACACAACGAAGCAGAGGCAGAGGCATATGCCACCTGGCAGCCTGGGGCCAGAGGATTCCAAGCACTCTCCCTCTCTTTAGTGAGGTTTGCAATGTGCCTGTGCCATTGGAATAAATTCAGACAGGAAAGAGCAAGAGACTTTCTTTCGTTGCTTAGTGCTTCTACCTATATGCCAGATTTGACTCAGCAGTCAATCGATAGCCCTTCTCTGAACCAGTTATAGAATTTCTCCATGTGCTCCGAAGTCCACATGGGGGCTGTATCAGCCAAGCATGCTGCACATATTCATAAAGACAGGGCTCATTAGCCAGTCCCCCTGTTACACATAAATGAGAAAAATAGGTAGCTACAAAAAATCCTTTTTATGTGATTAATGGCACCACGGCATGCAGATTGGGAGGGAGAGACTTTTTTTTTCATTTCCTTAAGAGATGGCAGCATTATTTCCTTTTAGTTTTCTCCTTTCATAGACAAGTAAGAAAGAAAGCATATCATAATTATCCTTGAGACAGGATAGGCTACATTTACATACGGAGACCACTGGACTAATTACAGCCCCTATATAGGAAAGGCCTTATTTTGGATGATGGCTGGAAAAATTTGGGACATTGGAGCTGCTAAGGTTGGGCTGCCCTAACAACTTTGTTCCTACTACAAGAAGGATTACTAGCACGAAACATAGTTCCTTATCAGACCTCTCCAGTGAAACTGTACTCATGTTACTATCGTTTCCTAGAACCAAATATTGTTATCAAACATTTACACAGGCCTTATTTGTAATTGGGAAGATGATTGTTGTTTGTGTGTGTGTGTGTGTGATTATGTACATGCCATATAGGGCTCATGCCCCTTTTATTCAAGCCTAGTGACTCTTGTGATCTACCCATGGGAACTTATGGCCTTAAACTTGGGAACTCTATTTAAATCACATAGTCATACTTTCCTGATCAACTTAAAAAAGTTAACAACTGTCTGACTATTTCTTAAAAGGAGAAGTGATTTATGAAATCTGGTGATTCACTGAAATTCTTCCAAGAAAATCTATTGGAACCTCTATTTTCGGCTTTCAAAAACTAGTCAAGTAAACTTTAAAGCCAAGCCAAACAGAGGAGCCAGATGAATCAGTTGATTGTCTGGGAAAGATCAAGAAACAAAGTCAAAACTAGACTCTGTAAGGCCAGATTCAGGATCCAGATTGGACGGGCCCTATAGGGATGATAAGACTTTGAATGTAATTGCTTATCACTCCAGGCTGCATGGACACGTGCAAGTTTTAAACCTATCGATGGGAAAGTCAGCCTTCCTCTTTCAAACTCCCATTAGTTAAGGAAGGCTTGTAATTGCCATCCTTATTAGCCTCCATGGAAATTAGTAGTCGGCCACTCTCACCAGCCAGATTTCTCTCTGTACCATCCCATTATCACAGAATTTATGGAATGGAAGACAAGAGTCATTTCAGCTATCTGTGTGCAGTCAGATCATGTAGCGGTTAGAGATAAGTTCAAAATAAATGCTAAATTAAAGGAAAGGGGAAAAAAAAGACATGAGAATAACTTGTATTCAATTAAAGGAGCTCCAAGTCTATCTGTTTAAACAAATTCTTGAATATGAGAAATGGAGGATGGACAAAAATGAAGCTATTAACTCTGCCTATCACCATTTCTTAGAGTAGGATGATTTAAGGAAGTCACCATAATGAAGAGGTAGAAAGAATCAAATCACCTCAGCCAGCAAGCACTTAATCTCTTTTTTCAAATAAAGAAGCAGGGAAGCCAGAGGCAACACTGAATCAGCATAGAATTTCACTGCAGCAGGCCTATTTTCCAGGTCTAGAAGCTACTCCCTCCTCATTTTTTCAGAATCTCTCTTCTTTTAAGGTTCAACTCAGGTACTACCTCCTCAGTGTAACCTTCTCTGATCTACCCAGGAGAAAATGATCTCTCATCCTTAATTATTTCTAAGCTCTTTGGCTGGATCTCTCATTTGTTCCCATCCCTCTCTATATGTCATATTCCCCAAGTAGAATTGAGGTAATGAACTGTGTCATTTTTAAATTTTTGTATCCTTAATGCCCAGGACAAGGAACTGAGGTGCTTATCAATGCTTACTGAATGAAGGAATAATTGGAAAAAATGAAATATTATGAATAGTATTGCTTCACAAAACAGCAAAAATCAGCAAAGGGGGAAAAGGAAGCTGCAGAAATTTTGGTGTAATACTCAGCTAAGCGAGAAAATCTCAATAGCCTCATAGATAAAAGTGGAAAGACTACTTCAAATACCTGCAGTATTTTCTCCTTTACTTGATAGTTCTAGGATTTGGCCATGTCACTGTACACAAATATAAAGTCCAAATGAATACATAATCTTGATATAAAGACTGATACTATAAACAAATTAGGGGACCAAGGAATAGTGTGTTTGTCAGATTTATGGAAAATGGAGAAATTTTTGACCAAACAAGAAATAGAGAACATTATGACATACAAAATGGATAATTTTGATTTCATTAAATTGAAAAATTTTTGCACAAACAAACCCAATGCAACCAAGATTAAGAGGGAAGCAGAAAACTGGGAAAGAATTTTTGCAACTAGTATCTGTGATAAAGGCCTCCTTTCTAAAATACATAGAGAACTGAGTCAAATTTATAAGAATACAAGTCATTTCTCAATTAATAAATGGTCAAAGGATATGAACAAGCAGTTTTCAAAGGAAGAAATTAAAGCTATGAAATTAAAGAAATTAAAGTCATATGAAAAATGCTCTAGATCACTATTAATTAGAGAGATGCAAATCAAAGCAACTCTGAGGTACCACATCATATCTATCAGAATGGGTAACATGACAAAACAGGAAGATGATAAATGTTGGAGAAGATGTGAGAGAGTTGGAACACTAATTCATTGTTGGTAGAGCTGTGAGCTGATCCAACCATTCTGGAGAACAATTTAGAACTATGCCCAAAGGGCTACAAAACTGTGCATACCCTTTGACCCAGCAATTTTGCTTCTAGGACTATATCCCAAAAAGATCATAAAAATGGGGAAAGGTCCCACATGTACAAAAATATTTACAGCAGCTCTCTTTGTGGTAGCCAAAACTGGAAATCAAGGGGATGCCCATCAATTGAGGAATTGCTGAACAAGTTATGAAATACAATTTTACTAAAAGAAATGATGAACAGGAAGACTTAATAGAGGCCTGGAAGGACTTACATGAACTGATTCTGCGTGAAAGGAGCAGAGCTAGGAGAACTTTGTACAAAGCAACAACCACAGCATGTGAGGAATTTTCCTGGTAGACTTAGTCCTTCACAGCAATGCAAGGACCTAAAAAATTCCCAATGAACTCTTGTGGCAAAATGCCTTCCACATCCAGAGAAAGAATTATTGATTTAAATCGCAGAATGAAGCAGACTATTTCCTCTTGTGTTATGTGTTGTTTTGTTTTATGGTTTCTCCCATTCATTTTAATTCTTCTATGCAACATGACTAAGGTGAAAATGTATTTAATAGGAATATATGTGTAGAATCTATATAAGATTGCACGCTGCCTCGGAGAGGGAGTCGGGAGGGAGGGGAGAAGGAGGGGAAAGGAGGGAAAAAAATCTAAGATATATAGAAGTGATTGTAGAAACCTGAAAACAAGTTATTTAAAAAACAAAGTAAAACATACTAGACATTGGGTATATAAGTACAAGAGCTAGACAGTTACTGCCCTCAAAGAGTTTATATTGTAACAGAAGATCACAAGATTTCACAAATGATACCCCAAAATACAATTGAGATGTTGTTAGCAGCTACTGATCCATTCACCTACTGTTTGAAGGGCATAGGTATATAGGGGATAATGAATATAGACTGAACCCATTAGTTCATTGGTATAGAGAACTTGGAAATTCCCTCCAACAATTTGACTCAGTATCTTTTCTACAACTTTTAATCTTAGAGTTGCCTGGAGCAGAGGTGTCAAACATGGGACTTGTGGCCTCAAACAGCTTACAAAACTTCTCAAGGAGGCTGGAACCAGATTACAATTATTTGGGAAATGTTAAACAAAAGAAGTAAAAATACACATAATTAACATTAGTTTGTGATTCTTGAGGTCAGTATTGGGACTGCAGGGCTCTGTTTCTATTTGAGTTCAAAACCAGTGTCTTGGAGTCCTAGAAATTTAGTGAGTTAGCTAGTACGTGTCCAAAATAAAGCTATGTCTACAAAAAGCAAAACATGAGAAGGAATAAGCTGAGTTTTGCAAATAATTTCCAAAAGTAGACCATATCTTTACTGTTACACACATGTATATAGTGGATATAAGTTTTTGCTGTTTATTTGTAGATTACAAAAAAGAAAATGCAATTGACTCACAAGAACCAAATGCAATCTTACATGTTCTCTAAAGAAAAGTATCTACCATGCATGTGTTTTCCATGACACGGAAATAATTTTTCTACTGCCTGCTGAATATTGACAAGTCAGTAATATACAAAGGGGAAGAATACAATTAACAAAGGTGTTAATCAGTTTTATAAAGGAAATTCTGCATAACAGAGCTGGAGAAAGTGATGGAGTGGTACTGGCTGGTTACATTACAAATTCATGCAATCTCAACTTAATTGGGCCCCCATTGCAGCAAGGAAGTCCTTTATTCATCTCTAATTTGTTCCCTCTTTCTACTTGCCAAATTCTTCTCTTCCCTTCTCAAGTTCTACACATCACCCTACTCTATCCCAGCTAAGAACCTTGTCCTCCTACTTTACTAAGAAAATTGAGGCCACGAGGCTTTTGTTGCAGTTTAGGCATTTCAGTCATGCCCGACTCTTCGTGACCCTATATAGGTTTTCTTGGCAAAGATACTGGAGTGGGTTGCCACTTTCTTCTCCTGCTCATTTTACAGATGAGGAAACTGAGGCAAGCAGAGTTAAACGACTTGCCCAAGGTCACATGACTAATATCTGAGGCCATATTTTAACTCATGAAGGTGCGTCTTCCTGATTCCAAGCCCAGTGCTTCATCCACTATACCACCTAGCTGCTCCCAAATTTTTAAACTGTATTTGCTTTTAAACTAGATTTAAATTAGAGGACGTTCCCTGGCAGAAGTGACAAGGCTGTCATGTCTTCCAATACAGACTGGGCTCCATGCTGAATATCAACTTACCTCGGTCCAGAGGAGTCCACCACAAGCTGTTCCCTATGCTTCCTCTCGTTGTCTCCTCTTGGAGTCTCTTGCTTCCTTCAAAGCCCAGCTAGAGCACCTTATCCAATGCTCTTCTCTTCTCCAGATTTCCTTATATCTATTTTGTATTTGTCTATCTTCATACATGTTGCCCCCTCCTCCCTATCCCTTTCCCCAGTAAAGTGTAAGTTTCCTTTGAGGGCAAGTATTGATTTGTTTTTGTCTTTGTATCCACTGGGTCTAGGACTGAATTTGGCATTTAGTGGTGGCTTAATAAATGTTCGTTGAATTAAACTGAAGGCAGTGGAATGAGTTGATAGAGTTTTGTTTTTTGACTTTTGAAAAGAAAAGCTATTTCCTTGTGGTAGGTATCATTGCAGTTCATATCAGTAGAGGGAGTCCCAACACTAGTGAAGCTGAAGGTCCCAGAAGTAGTGAATTACATGCTTTTTCCTTTGCAGTTGAATTGGAAACCAAGTTTTGATGAGAATGTCCTGGTGTGAATTTTAAGAAGTATTGCATTTTGCAAATCACTTTATACGTTACAACTCTGAGGAACCAGAAATTCCAGAATCTGTGGTCCCCTGGAGATCCCTCCCACAGGTACAGCTGCTCTGTGCTCCTCCAATTTGTAGTTTAATTTTTTAAACTGCTTTTATATCTTTTTCCAAACTTGTTTCTCATAATAACAATAAGAAATAGATGTAAATTTCATCTTCCTTGATGATAAAATCACTGTGAATCCAGAAAGTGCACATCTCCTACAATTATCCTACTCCATTGCTGCTAATTAAATCAGGGAAGAAGAAACAGTCACGAGAGTAGAAAGGAAAAAGAAATTACACAAAAAATGAGTGCTGGTATATTTGAGCTTACAGTTGTGAATTTCCATGGACTGAAATGAATTAAATAGTCAGGGCCAATAACAGGGGGAGTGTGAAGCTGGTATAAATTACCTAGTGTGACCACTATGTTGCATGTTTTTGTCTTTTTAAATAGTATCAGTATTTACTTATTGTTTTTGACAATTATTGTAAAATCAGTTAATTTCAAAGAAAGTAATAGTGACATATAAAATCCAGTTAATTATATAATTACTAATTACATGTTAAGAATAGAAAATACATTAATATAATTCATATTATATATGTATGCATGTATTTATGTATATATTTTGTGTCTGATACAAGCACAATTCTGAAATGAACTTGGGCTACAAATTTAGCATTTTGGACTCTAGATGAACCTTTGTTTTTGGACTTTGATGGTAAGGCATTGAAATCTTGTCTTATTGTGCATAATTGCAACTTTCCTTAATGGATTTTAAAATGCACACATCCCCATTTCACTTTCATGAACAAAGTTACAATTTGGGTAATTGGGGTACAATTTCATTATGTATTATATCAAGTATATATTTACAATTTTACTTATTCTTTAATGATAAAAATTAAATTACCTGCATATATTTTTATAAAAAATAAAATTTATTTAAAAATTTTTCTTTTTAAAAAATTAATTTTATATTTGAGCATTAGAACACAAATACAGAACAGAAAACAGAAACAAAATCATGTCATAAACTTAAATATTGGAACTTAAAAACAAAATAAGAAAAAAATGTCATGTGCATAGCAGCTCATGGGGAGGTTCAAAATATGAAACAATAAATTTTCATTTCAAGAAAGCCTGTATAACAAACATTACACATTGTATTGAGAACTGTCCATCTTTTCTTTGCTTCCTCGTAAAAATATTTCTAGTTTTATATTTTTTAGTTTTCAATTAAATGAGCTCTCAGGGCAAAAGTATAAAAAACAATGTTCTAGTGAAAAAAATAGCAAGTTGCATTTTGTGAGTAACAAAAATGTCACATTATATTTCATGTTGAAATTTTGAGATTCCATTCTGAGTACTTAATGCAATGTAAACTGTAATAATGTGTCATGATTTTAAGTTTTTTTGCATGTTCTTTAATTTTTAAAATGTGGTCATGAAGAGTAAATGTTTTCTATTAATGTGTGTCATTCTTTATCTTGAGGTACTATCATCTCTCTGTCAGGAGATAAGAACATCTCATTGGTCCTCTGGAACCATACTTACTGCTTTTATTTTGCTTGACCATGCATTTTTATTTTAAGGGGTCTCTTTCTTCCTTTTAAATTGGAAGCAAGGGATGGGTTTCATATGTATATGAGGTAGAATATACTTGAATTATTTTGTGTGTCAATATCAATCCCATGTAAAGACTTTTAGTTGGTCCTCAGGAGTCTTGTCTTGTCCTTTTTTTCTCTCCTGTTCTCTCTTCTTCCCTCTGTCTCTAATCATTCTTTCTTTTCTTCCATTTTTTTGCTCTTCCTGGGGTGCTTAATTACTTATAGTCTAGTAGTAGGATAAGATAGGTACCCTAATTAGTTCCACTGAGTCATTTTTCTACACAATCAGTCCAGATGCATTTATCTTCTCTAAATTCCCACTTAAAAATTTTTTTTCTTTAGTAGAAATTGTAAAAGGGGTAAAGTCCAAGATATTAAAGAATACTCCATACTTCTACTACCCTACTTAATACACATGATTCTAACTTACTCATTCCTCATGATTGAAACAGGCCTCTAAGTCATTGATAACAAGTCTTCCAATATAAAGACAAATGACATCAAAAATAACATAATTCCAATTTCTTGCAGATAGACTGACATAGATGGATGGATAGCATTTATTAAATATTTATTAAGTTCTTATTATGCCAGGTAAATATTGGGGAAACATTAAATGTTGGGGAAACAAAAACAAAAAAAGGCAAGAGCTACTGCTAGGAAGAGGAGGGGAGGAGGGGTAACATAGATGATTTGAAAGAGGAGAAGAGCTCTCTATTCTAGAAAAATCTCTAGAGTCAGGTAAAAATAAAATGCTTGCCTGACAGTAATAAGGACACAATTGAGATATCACAAATATGGTATCTCAATCAACACAGTTGTGTGACTTTCTCCTTCAGCATCATCCAGGTAGTGGTGGAGAAGGTAGGTGGTGAAAATAGTCTGGGGTTTGGAAAAGAAAACATAGTGAAAGGGAGGTTAGGGAAAGAGTGATGGATTGAGAAGGCTAGGAGGGGAGGTATTGCTGGAGATTGCAGTGAGGTAGAGAATAGATTTAGAATGTGTGAGTATAGGGAAAGACTGCAGGACAAGAGACCATGGTAAAGAATTTCAGACTTCACCAAATATAATGTTATACTGTGACTTCCCATTTAAGTTTTTCTGATCCAAGTCTGCAGGAAAGATCTTAATACAACCCCCACCACAATCCATCTTGTGTTCATGTTTCACTGTATACTAAATAAACAGAATCTTTCCTTTATTGCTAAATGGTTTAAATCATGAGAAGATAGAATAAAATGTTGTATTTTCCATGGTTTGCAGACCTTTGATCAAAACACATCAGTGTAAGTTTATATATTTCAATTGCAACAGCAATATATTGGTGATGCATGTCAATAAAATATAAAAAATAAAGTACCTTTCCCAGATTTTACAATAAAACAAATTTATAATGTAAAAAAAAGAGGGACTGCATCATTGTTCTATTTGTACCCCCAGTGCTTACCACATAGAACTTAATAAAAGTGTTTAAAAATAAAAAGAAGTTCAGACTTCTGGCTCATAGAAATGAGGTGCTTGTGTGTGAAGAGATTAAGGGCACAATTGCCTCTTTTTGGCTGAGGTAGTGAAGGTGAAAGTCATAGAAACTAAGGATGATCAACTGGAAAGCAAAGGTATTTGAAGGGACTTCTACATACATACTGAATCCCCTTATTATGAGGACAGGTTTTGGAATGGAGAGGAAGATTGTTAACCAGGTATTGAACCCTTTGGGAAAAGTGATCCTGGTTGAACTGCCCCCAGGATGTGGATTGAACAATATAGTATGTCTGTATGGAGGGGAGTCTGCTGCAGGCTAATTTTAGAGGACATTCTGGAGGTGGCTTCAAGGAACAACATGGATGCCTAGCAGTGGTCACCAATGTCTTGTTCCAATGGCAAGAGACCAGATGAGCTCTTATTTCTCTGAACTACTCCTGTGGTGCTTACACTCAGTATATTTAAACTAGAAAAAACTTTAGAGATTATCTACTCTAACTCTATAATTTTATAGATGAGAGAACAAAGAAAGGGACTTTCTCAAGGTACAGAGAATTAAGAGGGAGAGTCAGTATTTGAAACCAGCTCTTCCAACCCCAAATCCAGGGCTCTTGAACTATCAACCACAGTTAATCTGGGGTCTGTAGCTATTCACCAGATTTTGTCTGGAGACATAGTTTTCTAAAGTCACAATGTTAAATTATTCTTTTCAATTTTGTATTTCCTTTTCCACATCTTTAGGTGTGTGTTTTGCTTTCTAACTAAGTTATGAGTTCCTTGATTGCAAAGATCATTTTTAAGATGTTATTATATCCCCCGTAGCACTCAGGCAATGCTTTGCAAATCTTGGGTGCTCAATAAATATTTATTGATTGATTTGCCCTTAAGCAGAAATCTAAACCTTGCCCAAACATATCCCAATACTGATGACTGTCTCCCTACATTACCGTAAAGCATTGCCATAACCTGATTCCTAAAGGTTGCTTCATATCTTAATCCCTATTCATGGTAAATTGCCAAGTAAACATAGAGTTCAATTTCTGACTTTCATTTTTGTTTCAGGCACATACACAGTAACAAAAGTGAGTTCTTTAGTCTTCATTTTAAAATTCTTTTTTTTTGCATATTCATAATAAGTTATAGATAGAATGCCATTTAAAGGAAGGATAAATAGGTGATTGTAGTCTTATGCCTAGGACATGAGACTGGGAGTTTGGAGACATGAATAGAGAGCATGGAAGATTATTTTACTTCATCACATCTACAAAAGGGAAACAAGCTACTTCTGTTCCCTATTGATAAGAATGCGGTAAATTTCCGTTGGAAGAGGACTGAAAAGCAATTTAAGTTTTTCAGAAACAGATGCTATATGAGTTCAGGTGATTGCATTTCCTTGGTTCCCCTGCTTATTTCATTTTGGTCAGACACAGAAGAATTACAGGTGTTCTGTTAAGGGAGTTGCTGCGGTGAGGTGGATAGAGAAAAAACCTTGGAGTCAGGAAAACCTGACTTTTAACTGACATACTGGCTGTATCACTGAACCTCTCAGTATTCTAAGTAGTTCTTTAGAGATCTTGGGGATAGAGGGAGTTCCCTCAGTGGGAATTACCTAGACTGACAAAATCACAAGTCTAGACCCTGACAAAATAGGATAAAAGTAGAATTTATTTCCCAATTTCCTTTTAGAGGTTTTAAAACATTCCCTTTGGATTTTTGGATGACATAGGGAAGTTTTCAACAAAATTTAAAAAAAAACCCAGCTAATAGGTTCCTTTTCTTTTAATTAAGAATTCTTTCTCTTTTACTCTGATTCACTCTTTTTTCTTTTTCCTTTCTCTTCTCTCTCTGTCTCTTTTTTTTCCCCTCTTTCTCTCTGTAACTCTCTGTCTCTGTCTGTCTGCCCCTCCTCTACCCCTGTTGGATCTTGGTGGTCATGGATGGCTGTGGGCAAGTACCATCTGAATGGTGGAGTGATGAGGGGAAATTTAAGCTTCCATCACTGCTTAGCAATATGCAAATAATTTACCTTATGTTAACAGCGAAGCATATACTGGTTTTATACAAATCACTAGCACAATTCCCACTCTAAATGATTTGCAATGTCAATCAAACATTGTAATCTTTTCCCTAACAACCAATGCAGCATGACCAGCTTTTATAGGCCAGGGATAGTCTAAAGAAAACAACTGTTCAATATACAGTCTTCCTCTGTCCTTTTGGACCCCAGAGCCACCAAAGTTTTCCTTCTTTGATCAGGTCTGACTGCATGGGCAGTTTTTATAAAGCAATACCAAGTGAAAACATTTTGGAAATTTCCTACCTGCAGAAAGGACAGCACCTCATGGAAAGCTTTGAGACACATTTTATTTGTTAACTCAAGCTTAACATTTAATTCTTTTAAAATTCTTTTCCTAATACAGAATTCTTGCATGATGTATTTTGGGTTTTTTTGCAAATTACCAGGATTTCAAATCAAGAGAAAAAGAGTCAGCAGGTGCAGGCATTTCTTGCACTTCTGGTTAGCAGGTTTGTTTTCTTTTTCCCCCTAACAGCTCAAATGTAATTTAATGATTATACAATAATACTACAGATCATATCTTAGTTGGATATTTCAAACCCCTAATTCAAAAGTCTCTTTTACAAAAGGAACTCTGAAACACAAAGATGGTTCTAGAAAGCAAGGGCCTGGAATAAATGCCAATCCTAGTTTTTGGTTCACCAATAACTCTCTACCCACATTGTCCTGAAAATCTGTGATTCAAATATTGGTATGTGGAACAATATTTCTTAAATGCTTTAGGATACTGAAGACAAATGGAGGAAAAAAAACCTTAAGAGAAAGCATATTTCAGAAGCCCAATTCTAAATAGAATATTCACTGAGTTTTCCTTATAATCTAGTGATCTTTTAAGAAGAAAACAGCTGCTCCTGTCAAGCATAATTACCATACTTAGGAGAACCCCATACCCCAGAGAACATCCAACCACCTGCTATTTTTCCTTATGGAGTTGGATCTTAAAGATACACAGAATGTCTATTGAGAATGTTCTATAACAAAGCATGAATGCAAATTGATATTGCCAGGGTGCAGGTGTCATGGCCTAGACTCTGCCTTTCTAGGTATTCCCAAGACAACAGCTCCATAACTGAACTAGACCTGGAAAGAAAAATCTAAGAAAGTCTACAAAGGGTCCATCATTCCGGATTCTTTCTTGATGGACTTATTGGTTGTAGGAACTATAAACCTGGGATAAAATTTATATCCCCTGTCCATCCTCTCTTCCTAACCCTTGCAGATGAGAACTCTAAGGGGGCTGACCTAAACAGTTCATTCCATCAGAATCCCAAGTGTAGCTTAAACTTTTGAAGGGAGCATTAAGGAACATTATTGGGTATTGGCCATGGATTTAGGAGTATAATATAGTAAGATATATTTTTATGTTATATACACATATGCGAACACACACACATATATACCATATCTACCTATATTGATTATCTTTTCTATACTGTATCTATCTAGTAAGAACTGTATAGCTTAAGCTACTTGAGGGAGTGCTATTAAGGTCTGAAAGCAGTCCTTTTGGATGAGTTAATTATTTTAATATTATCCAGGTTTATCAGGATATACAACATTCTCTTTCCCCCAGTCTTATCCTTGGAAAATAATTAAGCAGTCAGTCAATAAATATTTATTAAACATCTACTATATGCTAGACACTGTATTAATCAGTGGGAATGCATAGAAAGATAAAGACAGTCACCACTTTCCAAGGGTTCACAATCTAACTGGGGAGACAACATACAAAAAATTGTGTACACAAAAAGCTGCACACAGAAAAAGCTAGATATAACAGTAAATGGGAGGTACTGACATTAAAGGGGATCAGGAAAGACTTATACATGGTAGGATTTTACTTGGGACTTATCAGGGAAGTCAAGAAGCAGAGATGAGGAAGGAGTGAATTCTAGACCTGAGGGAGAGCTGGTGAAAATGCCTGCAGTCTGGAGATAGTGTCTTGTGGGAGGAACAATATGGATGCCAGTGTCATTGGATCTCAGAGTACATGGTAGAGAGGTGATATAAAGTATGAGGAATGGAAAGGTAAAAATAAATTTGTCATGAAAGGCTTTAAATACCAAAAAGAGGATTTTATATCTGATCCTGTAGGTAGGTGATAGTGTACCACTGGGGTTTACTGAGTAGGACTGACATGATCTGACCTGTACTTTAAGATCACTTTGGCAACTGAGTAGAGGATGGACTATAGACTTGAATGAGAGAGATCAACCAGAAGGTTATTGCAAAAGTCCTTGGGTGTGGAGCACCAAAGTGGTGGTAATGTTAGAGGAGAGAAGGGAGCATAAACAAGAGACATTATGAAGTTAAAATCAACAGATCAGATATACAGGGTAAGAGGGAGACTGAAAAGTCAAAGATGACATCTTGCATTAAGTGAAGATGATGAAGTGAGAAGTTGGAAAGGAACTAGTAGACTCACATTTCCATATTACAGTGGAAAAATCTTTGCAGTTATAGGATCTGGGTTTATAATATTAAGGTAATTTGAAGATCTTCCCTGTACCTTAATAGGTCCATATGACCTGCTTTGAACTTTGGGACAGCCCACAGCTTGAAGTCTATAGTAGGAGATGCTTGTCAAATGAGTGGAGCAGGAAGGGTATAGCAGGAAGAGAGAGTAAGGTAGAGCTAAGAGAGAAAGGAGGCAGGGTGGAGTAGTTAGTATGAGTGAGAGAGGGAGTGATTTTGACTAAGGGAGCTTGTCTGTGGGGAGGCCTGATGGAGGGAAGGCTTGAGGTTGGTTGTGTTCTCTTTATTAGTATTGTGTTCAAACTTCATTGTTATCATGGTGGAATTGGCTTTCTGGGATCTGAATAAATATTTTAATTTCATTTTTGAGGAAGACAGTTTATATTTTGTGAATTTGCCCTGGAAATATCCATGCATATCCATAGCAGTTGCTATGGATATCGCATTGGTGCTACAGGGTTCAAATCCTATCTCTGCCACTAACTACTTGTGTAATCTTACGAGTCACTCAATGTAGTACTGTGTCAGTTTCTTGTCTATAAAATAAGTGATTTGGAGCATTCTTCATGTGGTTGTTAATAATTGTAATTTTTCTTTTGAGAATAGCTTATATTTATTGACCACTTATTTATTGGGGAATGACTTTTGGCCATATGGAAAGACAGATAAAGATAAAAGATAGGTATAGATACATTCTACCTGTATCTATATATGTTAATTGTTTATATACCTTGGTTACCCTATAAAAGAAATTTGATATAAAGATTTTGTTCCCATTCTATTGTTTATCTTCTTTTCTGGGTATGTTAATTTTGTTTGTGCAGAAACTTTTCAGTTTTAAGTAACCAAAGATATCTATTTTTCCTTCCATAATTGCCTGTCTCCCCCATTTGGTTAAGAATGCATCTACTACTCGTTGCTCTGGGAGGTGCATGATCTGCTTTGCTTCTAATTTTTTACAGTATGATCTTTAATAGTAAGACCACATATCCATTTAGAATGAATCATGAAATACAACGTAAAGTATTGGTCTAAGCCTAATTTCTGCCAAATTCATTTCCAATTTTCCTAGAAATTTATATTTTTTCCCCCAAGCAATTTATGCTTTCAACTTTAATAATAAGATTGGGTAATTGAGTTCCATTGTTTCTGGTCCTTGTCTAGTCTGTTCCAAATCTTCTAATTTGTTGCTAAGACCTGTTGATTTCACTTGAATATGTTCCCTTCTCTCCTCTGACACTGCCATCATTCTGGCACAGGTCTTCATCACTTCATGACTAGACTACTTGAAAGAGCCTGCTGGTGAGTCTGCCTCAAGTCTCTCCCCATGCCAATTCATCCTACATTCAGTCAATAAAGCAATTATCCCAAAGCTCAGATCCAATCATGTCATCTCCCTACTCAATAAACTCAACAAATGCCCCCAAACCTTCAGGATCAAATACAAAATGTTCCATTTAGTATTCAAAAAACTTCACAACCTAGCCCTAAACTACCTTTTCACTTTTCATACTCCTTACTTTCCAATACATACTATTTGAACCAGTAATACTGGTCTACTGTCTGTTCCATGAACAAGATATTCTATTTCTTGTTAGTCACATGACCTGTACATCTTTGTAGAAATTAATTTAAAAATCATTGGAGGAACTGGAGACAGAATAAAAAAATACAAAGAAATGATGAGAAGAAAATAATGGAAATATGACTGTTGAGAATATACTAAGTAATCTGAAGAAAACAACTAAAATATAACAATGACAAAATCAAGAGAAATATAATTTATAATTATGAGAAAGTAGCAAACACTTGAGTCTTAATATAGTAAAACATACAGGAGATTTATATGAAGACAACTTCAAGAAAGACTTGCACAAATGGTAAAAAATTTCCCCTGCTTATAATTAGGCTGAACATATACAGCAAAAATGTCACTACTTCCCAATTAGTTTATGGGTTAGTAGTAGTAGAATATATCATTGAATTAATGTTACAAAATTTAAGGGGAGAAGATGGACAAGAAAAGCAAGAAATATGGAGTATGGAAAGGATGACTTGACCCATTCAATTTCAAAACTGTAGAATAAAAAACAGTGGAGAATAGATAAATTCAATAAAAATTGTAGGGAAAATTAGATATCTGCATGTTGAATTTTTTTCTAATAGTCTTACACTATATGCCACAATATACTTCAATTGGATCAATGATCTAAAATTTTTAAATACAAAAAAATAAAAGAAAAATTAACATATTTGTCTCACTTGTGAAGAAGAAAATTTTTATCCGTTGAAAAAGGGAAGAAATGATTACTAATTGGATCAAAGTGCTTGAACTACTAATATATCTAAAAGAAAAAGAAAAGAAAAATATTGGAAAATATTTTCATTAAATATCAGATAAAAGTCTGACATTCATAATAAGTTACTAATATGTATATATGACGGATAGACATTCCCCAATGGAGAAATCATCAAAAGATATAGACAGAAAACATTTGAAGGAGAAAATATAAATTGTTAATAACCACATGAAAAGATGTTCATATTTCAAAATAATGAGAGAGATTCAAATCAAGTATACCTTAAGGTACTCATTAAGTTGACAAAAATAGCACATAACAGACATTCCATTGCATTGTTAATGGGAAGGTAGGCTGGTTCCAACTTTGGAGAGCAATATGGCAATATATAATGAGATATAAAACTAATTTTATGTTTTGATCCAGCAATTTCACTTTTGGGAAAATGTTGGAAGGATGGTATAAAAAAATAAAGGACTTATCTGAGTGAAAATGTTGATAGCTACTTTACTTATAATGGTAAACATTCAGAAACAATCTACAGGTCTAGTAAGTTATGAATGGCTCTCCTGTGGCCACAAGCTCCTCCTCACTCTGGCACTAAGACCCAAGACTTCAATCTAGATTCAATTATAGGCAGTTCAACAGAGTCCTGCCTTCTGCTGCCAAAAAAAAGAACCCGTGTAAATCTTCTTCTGCACTGTTGACTCTTATTGTCTGTGGGCTGAAACTGCCACTGCTGCCACTGATTCAGTCACCCCAAGGCCTGCTCCAGGTTTGCTGGGGCCTGGTCTATGCTGGTATGGCTTGCAATGTACTGCACTTTTCTCTTACCCTGGTGCAACAGATCTTTCCTGCTGACCTTGTAAATTGGAAAATTGTTTCACTCCATCTTTTTGTGGATTATACCACCCTAGAATTTGTTTAGTTATTATTTATTTTAGTTACTATTATTAAGGTATTTGGAGGGGTTCGATGGAGAGTTCAGATGAGTTCCTACCTTTTCCACACCATCTTGCCCTGCCCTATCTATCTGATCCAATAATTTTGAAGATCAATCTGGAATTATACCCAAAGAACTACTGAATAACTGGCAATTTTGGCGCCTATGGTAAGCAACATAAAATTTGCCTGGAGAAAAGAGTATGAAACATACTCATGGTAAGTGATAGTAAATGAATCCTTGTTAGGGTCAGATTAGGACTGGCTAGGTTGGACTGGTTTTAGGTTAGAATGAAAGGATGAACTTGTAGTCTATATAACAAATAAGAAAAGGGAGTTTACTTAACCAAGGCAGGGGAAGGACATTCATAGCAGGGAAAAGATATTATCCTAAGGATATAGTGTTAATTCAGTTGAGTAAAGCCTCCTGCTGTGTAAAACCTACTCCAGTATTGCCTAGGGTGGCCTGTTTGAAAAACCTCAGTGAGCTGCTGAAGATCTTTATAGATTTTTGGACTTCAGTGACCAGGAAGTCACCCCGACAGCCTGAGCCTCAGTTCCCTGAACTAAGCTGCAAGGGTAGTTTCAGTACCTTTTACGGAAAAGAATTAGGCAATCTTCTTGATGGAGGGGCTGATAGATATTTCTTCTACTACATGCTACACATTGGTAGAAAGGTCCTAAAGGTTTTCCAAAGGACCTTTCCCACTTAAATGACTTTAGGGTTATTACCAGACAACTCTGATCTTAGGGATATGAGAAACCTGACACAGGAGAATGAAAGGAAAAGTTATGACAAAAAGATAGCAAAAACAAAATAAAAGATAGCAAGCAATATAGTCATCCCCCAAAAGGTGACTGAATGGAAAGAGAACCCCAAATCCTAGGCTTCATCTGCTTTTCTTAAGGATCCAGTTATAGATCTAAATGATAAACTCCATGTGGTGCAGAATGCTGAATTTTCACAGATCACAGCATCCTGCTATAAAGATGTGACATTGTGCAGTAGCAGCAACAGGAAAACCAGGGCCACATCAAAGATGATGATATTTCCTGCGTAGTCACTAACCCTCATTATGGGTTAGAATTATTTCTTCAATGCACAAAATTCTTGCTGCCTAGGAGCTCACAACTGAAGGACTCAGGAGCTTCTGACATCTTAAATTTATAAGGCTGCCACAAAGTCTAGGCACATTCAACTCAAACTCAGAACTGTTTACCCACTGGAAAAAAGTCACAAAGCAAAAGATACAGCCACTTCAAGTGCTCTTTTCACCATGAATAAGTAGTACCCATCTCTGCCCAGATGGGAGAAGATATTCAGGGTCTCTCCTCCCCACCCTCCACTGGAAGTCCCAGAGAGAGAGAAAGTTGGAGGTCAAAATTCCACATAGATAGCGGAGGCTATTTCTCTAAACTTTTAAAATCAAAGCAGCTCCTCAATACCCCGTAACACAGGATCATTTATTTATATCCTCAATTCTAGAAAGATTTGAGGACTTCCTAAGCTTAAACACTGTCTTCTTAAGTGCCTCCCAGTTCCCTGAACCAAAGAGTTATAATAAAGTCCACATAGCACAGCTTCTAAGGGCCACCCAAATGCTAAACTAAAATGTCCAAAGAAATTCTTTAGGAGTTTTTAGACAATCTCAAAATTCCAGTCATGGGCAAAGGGAGGTAGAGTCTGGTGAACCTGGAGATCACTATCAACTCTAAATAGAAAAATTATGTAAATACAACAAATGATAATTTGCTGTATTTATTAGCACACTGTTCTTTTTTTTTTAATTTTAAATTATTTTATTTTCAGTGTTCTACAATCACTTCCATATATCTTAGATTTTTTTCCCATCCCTTCCCCCTGCTTCCCCACTCCCTCCCTGAGATGGTATACAGTTTTATATAGGTTCTACACATACAGTGCTATTAAATACATTTTTGCCTTATTCATGTTGCATAGAAGAATTAAAATGAATGGGAGAAACCATAAAACAAAACAAAACATAGCACAAGAGAAATTGGTCTGCTTCATTCTGCCATCCAATTCCACAGTTCTTTCTCTGGATGTGGAAAGCATTTTGCCTCATGAGTCCATTGGGAATTTTTTAGGTCCTTGCATTGCTGTGAAGGACCAAGTCTTCCAGAAAAATTCCTCAAACACTGTGGTTGTAGCTATGTACAAAATTCTCCTGGTTCTGCTGATTCTTTTCGCTCAGCAGCAGTTCATATAAGTCTTTCCAGGCCTCTCTGAAGTCTTCCTGTTCATCATTTCTTATAGCACAATAGTATTCCATTACATTCATATACCACAACTTGTTCAGCCATTCCCCAATTAATGGGCATCCCCTTGATATCCAGTTTTTGACCACCACATCTGTCTCTAGTCGCTAAATGGCAAAAAAAAAAGCCCAACACAAAACAAAACAAAACAAAAACCCAACCCTCACCCCTCAGTTTCAATACTTTTTAAAGAAAAGAACTAGACCAGTCTACATTGCAGGAGAGGCTGGACAATGGTTCTCCTACATAATTTTAAAATTCAGAATATGAAAATAATATAAGATGAAGTTAAAAAGGATTCAGCTGAACAGGAGGGGAAATTAATTCTTATAGAAGCTTCTATTCTGGGGGAGAAGTGTATGTTGTTGTCACTGTTTTTGTCATCACCATCAATCATCATCATCAATCATCAGTCTTGACATGTTTGAATAGACTAGAAGGATAGCTGTTGTTTTTGTTTTTGTATGCCCAGCACCTAAGATAGTGCCTGGTCTCTAGTAGGCACTCCATGCTTATTGATGGGCTGACTTCATTAGTGTATGGAGCTCTCCAGGTAGAAAATGTCCTTTATCATTTTATATCAGTAACTTCTGCAATTTATGGTCCTACAGATTCACCTGAAGTAGTAAGAGATTAAATGACCTAGCCGGGGACCACAGGCAGTATGTGTCAGAGGGGAGTCCTGAATCCAGGTGTTCTTAACTCGAAGATCAGTTCTCTGTCCACTACACCATACCGCTGACATGTTAAAAGACAGATAAAATGCAGCATATTTCTGTTTTTTTTAAAAAAGGGTTATATGTGAAAATCAGGTGGTAAGAGATGCATAAGAATATTTCAATACTTTCTCTCTGTGTTTTTAAAAGAGAATAATGTCCAAGGAAACCAGCCATAATGCCCACTGGATGATAACTCTAGTTTATAAAATATGTGAATACATAAATGACAGAGAATGTGGGAGAACCAGTTCTGCAATGAATAACAAGATTTCATTATAGATATGACATACCATCAAGGAAATATAAATTTAATATCCTTCAGCTTTTACCTCTTTTACCAACTTTTACCTAGCTTTCAATTAAGTAGGAGGGAGTTTTCTTTTTCTTTTTCCACTTTGCTTTTCATAGGATGAAATTTACTTAAAAGAAAAAACTAAAAGATCCCATCTTTAGAATTCAAAGGGACCTTTGAAGCCATCAAGTCCAGCCTTCGCATATGACAGTTGAAAAAAGCTGGGATAAGACTGATTAGGTGACTGCTCCAAGGTCAAAAAGGTACTAAGTAACAAAAACAGGATTTATTCTCAGGCCCTCTGAGTCTAAATCATAATGCTCTTTTCATTGTACTTTGTTGTTCCTAATAGAAAGGAATTTATCAGAATTAATTTAGCTTTAAAAAGACAAACAGCTAAAGTGTTTAAGTTTTTTGCTCAGCAAGTAAAAGTCCAAAATGAAGTTCTCTGGCTTGTCAGGCAGATACTCAATGGAAGATTTGTGGAAAGAAATGGATAAGAATCAGATAGGAGGAGGAAGTAAGGATAGATAGTGAGCTGTACCAGTGGAAGGTGTCTCTACATCAGTGAAACCATAAATTAAAAAAAAAAAAATGGAAGTAGCTTTGGGTTTTAGTAAGACATGAAGAGAAATACAAAAGTACATTCTTCAAAATGTGTGCAATTAAAGATCTTGACTTTTCTGCAGCATTTGACACTGTTGACTGCTCCCAGTGCTTAGACACTGCTCTTTTCCCTGCGTTTTCCTGACATGGTGTTTCCCTCCTACCTATTTGACCATTCCTCCTCAGTCTCCTTTCCTGGGTCATCAACCTTGTCAAATCCCAGAAACGTGGGTGAAATCCATGTCTCTATCCTAGACCTTTGCATCTGTCTCTCAGTAATTCATTAGCTTCTATGGGTTCAATGATGAACTCTATCCATATGACTCCTTGACATATACACATATACAGGATGTAGGCTATGATGACCAGAAACCGAGAAAAATCCAAAGACTGATACAAGGAGTTTTTTCCCAATTACATATTTCAAACAACCCATATGTCTCTGAAAATTGACTCTTTACTGGTCATTTAGTTAATATTTTTCTTTTTCCTTTGATTGACTACAGATACTTAGGGGAGAGTGAGACCACTCTTTTTCTGATTTCAAAAAATTACACCTGTTTGCTCTCCTCCTCTCAACTTGGAAAGTCCCTAACCTTTCCTCTAATAGGAAATCAGAAAACTGATTGTTGGAGGGGCAGAGCCAAGATGGAAGAGTAGAAAGACTCACATATGCTAGCTCCAAACCCACAGCCTATGGATCTCCTGTAAAAAGAACTCCCAACAAATTCTGGAGAAGGGGAAGTCTTGCAGAAACAGAGTGAAGGAGATCTCCATTCCAGAGAGCCCTGAAAAACCGATCCCAAAGGTCCGTTGCGCACTGGAAGGGAGTGGAGCCCAGCCCTGCCCTGGCTGTGTGGCACAGAGAGGAGCGAGCAGACTCGAGCAGGCTTCAGGGACGGAATCTCCACTGGACACGAAGGTCCCTCCACCCACAGACGCACAGGTCAGTGAGAGAGACATCTGGACTGGCTGAGAGGGGAGCAGGGTGTCTCCATGACTCGGGGCCCCTCTGGAGGCAGCAGCAGAGGCAGCAGGTGGCCAGAGGCTCCCAGAGCAGGCAGGAGCTCAGCAGGAACTCCATTACAGAAGGTCACTGCAAAAACCCCCTGACAGAACTGAGCCTGGGAGGCTGCCCTGCCCCCACCTGAGAACCTGATTTAATCTTACCCTGAATAGCAGCCAGCCAGCCACCGAAAACCCTGAGGCTGGGGAGCAGCATTTGAATCTCAGACCCCAAGCACTAGTTGGGCGGACCTAGGTGGAGGTGGAGAGGAATCTCAGAAGTCAAGTAACTGGCTGAGAAAATGCCCAGAAAAGGGAAAAAAAAAATAAGACCATAGAAGGTTACTTTCTTGGGGAACAGATGTATCCGCCCTTCCTTTCTGACAAGGAA